>JARHVA010001478.1:1887500-2232500 GCA_037957365.1 Torreya grandis
TTACAAACTCAAGTATCTATGATGTTAAGTCAAATTTTTGACATCCTACTAAATATCCCCAAAAACATAGACAAAATGCAAAATTTTAAAAAAAAAATCAAAATTACTAATAAATTGTAATAAAGCCTACTTATCAACTCAAAAAAATCCTGGCTAGTTAAGGTAATCCAAAGCACATCAAATTGCATTAGGCAATGGTATATTCCATGAGGAATGGTTCTTTTCAAAACTTAGAGCTTAAAATTCACAAAAGTTCAAAATGCAAATGATTTACAATTTCTATTACAATGGACCTAATATACCACTTTTGTACCGACTTCAAATGTGCATATCTTGAGCCCCAATTATCCAAATTCAAACCCACAAGTTGTATTGCAATCTAGACATTGGTACCTTCTATATTATACCAAATTTTTAAAAAATAAACACTGCCAAAAATGCTAAAATTTTTGCTACACATATTCTATTAGATTATAAATACTACCAAAAATAACGTTATAAATTATTATCCACAATACTTTTAGAATAATATAAAGTGAAATTATATCAAGTATGTAATCCATTTTTTTCCTTTTACAAGGAGATAACTAGTAGGCACTATATCACCTCCTCCTAAAAGGGAGGCATCTTAGTAGGGGCATGTTTATAAACATGTTCTACATAATAAAATGAAGTTTACACATTCTCCAAATTTAGTTGGGGCATGTTTTGGAAGCATATTTATTGGAGCATATAATGGTTAAGTGGTGCATTTATGTACTCATAATACATTAAATGTAATATTAAATAAATAATATGTTTTACTATTTATGAGGTCATTCTCATGCAATAATAAAGCATATTATTATTAATGTTGGAATTATTGGTCTAGGTTGGAATCATGACCTATGGTCAAAGATGCCAACCCATGTGACCAAGGAAACAAAGTTGGACCCATGTAATTTGATAATTATAAAGGGTCTCACTTCTCCAACAGTCGTATTATAATGGTCATATGGCTTTTCCTATATTATAGAGATTTTACATTGTAAAATATAGTGAGGATGCTTATGCATTCCAATCTATCCAACTTGGTTTGTGAAGAATTATTGAGAAGAAGTGAGAAGAAAAATCTTGTATTGGGTACATTAAGTTTATCATAATATGAATAATCTTTGTGGGGTTTTTACCCCTTAGATGTTTTCGCATGTATATCTATGTTTTATGGTGCGTTTCTTTGATATTGGTCTCTCATATAGATCCAATGTGAAAATGTGTTTATTCTAAAAGTTATGTCATGGTATCAGAGCCAATTGATGGTTGATCAAGAGGCAAGATCATAGATTGGGTGTTTGGCTTGTGTTCTAGCCTAGATCCATCCATTTTTTTACCCATGGTATGTTCATGAGAAGTTTTTAAGTTTTTCCTTCAATAGAAGTAAGTTTATTTCATTTATTTCTTCTCTTAAAGCATAGATATTTTAGATCTATTTATTTTCTCATATTTTAAGCTTATTTTCATGATAAAAATATATTTGAGAGTGTCAAAATGAGTTTAAAATGTGTTTTTGAGCATTAAAAATCATGATATTTGGAAAATTTCTCTTTGTATTCTAATGATATTTTTGAAAATGTTTTTGAAGCTTTCTAACTATAGATATAGCACTTAAAGGTAGGTGCAAACTTCAAGAAAACCAACAAGCAAGAAAAATATTTTTTTTTGACATTTTTTATATGGATCTATACGTTTTTCATTTTAAAAATTAGATTTTGTGTAGTAAATCTCTATCTTGGTCACTCTATTAGCTTAGTTTGGCCATTTACAATCATTTTAGACCTTTACTTCACCTAAGTATTTTTCAATTTTCTCTCTCCTCTTAGCTCACCATTGTACATATTTGTACAGCTTACTTGGATAAAAATTTAGAAAAAAATTATTTGTGGATCTTCTGCTCTCTATTTTTGGATCTTAAAGAGTGTTTCAAGGATTTTAGGCATTCAAATCTCTTTCTAGACCTTGTAAACATTTCCTTGGTTGCAATTTTTTTCTTCACATCTTCCAATGGCATCCATATTCAGCTTATACAGCTCTGTGTGAGAAAAAAAATTAGTTTTATCATTTTTTAACCTTTTTCAGGTCTATAAAATGCTAGACAATGTTTTTTGAGCTTACAGATGTAGTTGATGAAGCTAGTTGAGGAGAAGAGAAAGAGTTTTTTTCTACCCACTCACACTTGAGGCATCATAAGGAGGCTTAGAAAAATTGCAAACAGAGCTCAAAATCCATTTTTGATGGTTTCAGAGGCTTTAGAGGAATATTCCTAAGAAAAATCAAGCTTCGAATCATCTAAAATGGTCTCCAGGGATCCTTCTATGCTCCCCTACTCTCCCCCTACCCCATTATTCTTCTTGTGCATTGCCAATAGCTATATTAAACAATTAGTATAGTTTTTAATAAAGTATTTAATAAATATGGTATTTATTTAATTCAATCTTTTCCACCTATGCTAAGCAGACCCCACTTTGTATTATATACATTCGATTCAATTTGAATTTAATGCATGAAATTATATTTTTTTTAAATGTTTAATTCTATTTCATTTAGTTTTTTTTTTTTTTTTTTAAACATATTAAAAAATGGGGTTAAAATCATATTAGTGCATGCATAATTTTAATAAGCTTAGTGGGTGGGTTCGCAATTGTATTTTTGATAAAATTTTCAACTAAGAGAGGTCAAGAGTTCAAATCCCCTCAAATCTCCTTTTTTACTATTAAAACATTTTTTTTATTATGCATGATTGTTCACGTAGGAATGTGTGTCGTGTATGACAATTGTTCGTCTTGCGACCCTATCAACTACCTGTAGACCATAGTCATCTAACCAATCAATTTGTAGGTTTTGGCACATTTTGGACACATTAAGAAGGTTAAAAATTTTATTTGAAACCTTTTTATACTATTTTATAACATTTTGGTCAAATAGTGCTCTTGCAACACTATTTATGACATTTATGATAAATCCTTACAACTCTAACTTTTCTTAAGCATTTTGATTAAATTAGTGTTTTTATACACTGTAAAGTTGTTTTATAATCAAATTAAGTATAAAAACACATTAATTTAAGTGTCACAACTTATACCCCCTTAGTGTTAAAAAATGCAAATTGAGGGTGCATACATTGAAGAGAAGTAATGGCTTCACCTAGTTTTGCATTAGACAAATCCCAAATGTTAAATGGATCAAACTATAACATTTGGAAAATCTACGTTAAAGCTGAGTTCATGGATAGAAAATTGTGGAATATTATTGTTAGGATTGAAAAACCCTCAACAGGAAGGAATGTGACCCCTAAACTTATAAATGCATTTCAACAAAAATCACAAGAAGCAATGTCAATCATTTTGAGGAGTGTTAAGGATGAGTTCCTACTCCTTATCAACATTCAAGAAAGCCTTAGTGATGCCTAAAAAATCCTTGAGTCAATGCATGAGGGCACTTGTCTCTCTAAGATTATAAAGTTGATTCTATAACTGTTAAACCACTCCTATGAAAGGAGATGAAAAAGTTGTTAACTTTTTTACAAAATTAAGGACATTAAATATTAATTATATGGATGTAACTGTAATCTAATCTAAGATCAGTTACTTTATTTTATTATCTAATTGAACATTCATAAAAAGTTTCACAACTTCATTTCCATTTTGAACTCCAAATATCAAATAAAACAAGATATCCTTGATCTCTCTACTCTATCCACTCTCTTCGTTCAAGAAGAGCAAGTTATGACTAACTTTGACTCTAAATAAAAGACCACTCTAGAACTTCTATCTATCAAACCTATTATTGAAAATAATAGAAACCAAAAATTTAAATCTCAATTTACTAATAGCCCAAATAAGAACTTTAAATATAGTAATAGTCATAAAGTTAAACAAATTGGAAAGTGTGAAATATGTGGTAAACTTGGACACAAACAAGAATATTCTTATAAAAACAAGATAGACAAAACCACAAATAGTCTAAATTTAACAAAGGGAAGAAAAATGGTAATTCTAACCATCATAAAAATCAAAACCCTAATCAAAGACAATAGACCAACAACATTGCTCTATATGATACCTTACTTGCTTTTAATGAGAATAAATGGATTCTATATAGTGGTGCCTCGCATCATATGATGTGTCTATAAATTATTTTGGTTGACACCAAAGATATATATGAAAGGATCTATCTCGACAATAATTCATTCTTAGAAGTGACTAAACAAGGAACAACTAAATTTGCAAATGTTATTATAAAAGATGTTTTCTACGTTCCCAAACTTAAGAAAATTCTTCTATCCTACTCTCAACTTATGAATGATAACTTCATTGTAACCTTGTTCATGGATAAATGGTCTATTAAAAATAAAAATGGTTCCTTGGCTATTGAAGAAATTCAACATAATGGGTTATATATTTTCTCTACTCCTTCCTCATAAAATCTTTCATCACAAGGCAGAAATGAGTTTTAACTCTATCATGAAAGATTAAGTCATGTTAACTTTAGATAATATGTCTAGTCATGATCTTTTTAATTGTCTTCCTATTATATTTCAACATCATGGAACTTGTGAGGATTTCTTACATAATAAGTAACACAAAAATATTTTTCATGAAAACCATGATGCAAACTCCTCTAAATGTTATATCTTGTTCATAGTGATGTTGTAGGACCATTTCAAGCTCCCTTTCTTAATGGTTCTTTATATACCATCACTCTTATTGATGATCACTCTATGTTGGTTTGGTCATATTTTAAAAGCCTTGAATCCTTCTACACTTTTTATAAATGTAGATTAATAGTGAAACTTGTGTCATATTTAAAAATCATGTTTTATATGACTTGAGAAGGATTTTATGCACAAGGATTAACATATAATATTGTATGGCACTTAGACTAAAATATGAAAACTACATGTATATTTATATCATTTTGTGTGCCATTATAATAGTTTTGTAAAACTATCTTATTGTTGGTAAACATTTTATAGGTTCCTTCAAAATACTAACTAAATTTATATTGTTATATATTTTGGTCTAAAAAGAAACCAAGTGTTGCTTACATTAAGATATTTGGTAGCATTGCTTCCATTTTTTTCCCAAAAGAAAAAAAAGAAAGAAACTTAATTATATCTCTTAGAGAACAAACTAAAAGGATTAAGAGTGTATGATTCGTCTTTAAGACAAATCATTGAATGTTCATGTTCTTAAAAATATTTATGTGAGCCTCCTTTGAAATCTCATTTAATTTCACCATTTTATGAATCAAACTCTCCTATTTCTCCTATAAATAAATAGAGGCCATAGTGGAAGTTGATCCAATTTTGGATATCTTAGAGTCTGAGGTGGAGCCTTACTCACTTGTGTTCAATCTAAAAAGACCTAAGTCAAAAATCTTTAATTAAATCATTTAATCTTGATAGTCTTAATAATTGACTAGAGGTCAATATACATATCATACTTTGATGACTATGTATGAATATGAATCTCAATTTTTTTTATTCAAGATATTAGATGAGAAAATAATATTGTTTTCAAATTTTGATTACATTATGATTAATTTCAATTTAAAATGAGTTAGTATGTTATACATATCATCATATTTAATTTTGATCATGTTTTCTAATTCTAAAAGTATCTTTTATGCTAACATGCTTAGATACTCTCATTTGATTGTTTATGATAAAATGCTTATATACTTTCATTTGATAAATAAATCAAGTTTATGATTAAATTTTTAGATTATTTCATTTTATTTATGAATCATTGATTGTTTATACTAACATGGTTATATGCTTCATTTTGAAATGCAAGTGTAAATGGAGTTTGTGTTATTGGCTCTCCATCATTTAATTTACCAAACATTCTATTCATACATCTCTGAAATTAATTTCAGTCTTGTGTCTATTTTATTAGATGATTGCATATCATGATAATCTCTATTTGATGTATGAGAGGCTATATACCTCAATATTTTGTTTCCAAATCTATATCATTGGAAAATTGAAGCATATTAAACTTGCAAAGTTTTGATACAACTTAAATAAGTTATTGCTAATAATATATCTAAATGATTTAGTATCATATTATTAGTAAAATTATTCTATGTGCATCACATGATAGATGGGGATGCTCATCTTGTCAATATTAGAGACATCCAACAATGAATTTCACACAATAATTCATGTTTGTCACTATCTTTATAATCAAAGTAGTGAACTTGTTTATGACTTGATGGTTTTTAATGTGCTTTACTTATTTCAATTCAAATTTCTCCATATATAGTAGGGGAATGCCTTGGAATAATTTTATCCACACTTACACAATGTCCAAATTGGCAAAGATACATAGTATATGATTCAGATTCACAGCTGTGAAAACATTCTATACAGTGGTACCATTTTTTATATACAATTACAGCATGAGACATATCCAAGGTGTATATGCTATGCAATTTGTGCTTAATATTTCAAAATACAAATCATTTTTATATTCCAAAACTCTTTTATGGACTACTACCACAACATAAAGTTTTACATATTGACACCTTAATTAAACTTTCAAGGATGGTATTGAGCCCTACCTATTTGCAGTAGTTGGTTCTTCCTATTGGTGTGATTAGAGGAATTAAATCACCTAGTCTCAACATGTTTTAGGGTGAAATTTATTACATCACTTACCCTATATCAATCTATACATTTATATGTATTTTGAACTTGAGTTGTGTTTGTTTGGAAATGATATTCTTGATGGCTGAAGCACCACTCTTCATATTCTAGGTCGGGGGCATGATCACCTCCCAACTCTCCCTACTCTAGGTATAGTACGACCATGGTGAAACACATGACTACTTATAGGCTCACTCATCTTCCTAGCTATAATATGGATGAGGTTGCAATCCCCCTATCTACTTCCCCAGTTTTTATCACTCCATAACCATTTTTTTACATGGCATATACATAGGTGTATTATATAAATGCACTTTATTTTTGTTACTTTTTATTATTACTTACATATATATTATTTACATTTATTTTATTTTTTGCATATTCTTGGTTGCAATTATTGTTCAAATGAAATATTCAAGAAAAACTCAAGTGAAGACAAGGTATGTTATCCACACCAAGGTATGCATTCTCTTTCCTTTGAACTAGTAATTCTAGATTTTCTTATATTACTATATTAAAGTGGGGGAAATGTAGACACCTATTTTGGTACAAGTACACATATTTATATTCTCCTTATATGTATATATTTTTTCACTGAGAATTAGACTTCTAGTGACATGGTCTATTATGGACCTCTTCAATTCCATCTTATTTCATTTGATTTACCTTCCCCTTGGGCCTGTATGTTATATTTATTACTTGTCATCCAATGTATGATAGGGATCCCTACCTATTATTTTCTATTATATGTGCATTTTATCCCTTGGACACTTGCATCCATTGAGGATACTAGCATCGACATTAATGTCCAACTATGACGTAACTGTCCAAGCTTATCTTTTTGTCCTTTTCCATATCTTTTACTTTGTGATAATTTTTTTATCTCTCTTTGCCCATCCTATTGTCATATCTTTTGTGTGTCACTAGATTCTAATTCAAAATCAAGATGTTCCTATACATATAAAGGCTATAATCTAATTAACACACCTAATAATTTGATTTGACAATTATATAATTAGAAGGTACTTTTTATTTTAAGCTATCAAATTGCACTACAACACTAAATCAAATATCTGAAACATTCAAAAGGTCAAATATATTATTACATTAATTGTACCAAGGGTTACTAGGAGAAATAGCATATAGTCACACTGTTACAATTCCACACACATGCATAAGAGGGATAATTAAATGCAATTATGAGGCCCTCTTAGGAGTATTAGCTATGTAGGTATCACTTAGCAATAAATAGTGTTGTTATGGCTAGTTCAACTCACATTACTAACCCATTTTTACCAGGTTATAAAAGGTAAAATGCAAAGGAACTAGGGTAAATTATTACCTATATATGGCTCATAAGAGGACACATCTAGTGATATAAAATAGTTACACATGTCATGGCATAATTTTGATACAAATTTGGAACTATTCTTGTACATCTTAGACTAGACACTTGCGTTAGGATTGGACTTAAGTGATGATGTTATTGTCCCTAGTTGATGCTAATATATAGAAGTTAAAAATAGTTGGAATATAAAACAAATAAATTCCATATCTATAAGATAGTCCTATAATGATTCTTGATCACTGCCATAGTGTGGAATAGAATAAAAAATAAGATAAGCTCTCTTTATCCCTTAGTTGATCGATACTTATTGTATTTATTGTAATGCCTAAATGAGATGCATTGTTAAAATATCATATTAAATTATTAAAATGTAAATAGTACTTGATTACATTCAAATATTTTGATTTATTTTATGTTTCTCTTATGAATCCAAAATCATTAAAACATGTGCTTTGAACTTGTCTAAAGACCTATCTACTACAAATTTTGTTTGGTAAATCCACCTACAACAAAAAAGTTTTATTCCCTTAGGAAGAAGGAGCAAATCCCAAGTTTTATTCCTTATCAAGAAATCATACTACTCTTCCATAGTATTATCCCAATCAGGAGTGTCTAATGCCTTGTAAATGACTATGGATCAAAAGTAAATGTGATGAAAGCATGTGGGGAATTATAGAATTGTGAATGGTTTGTATTTTATATAATAGATCTCCAACCCATTGACCAACACTTTGAAGTGTTTGTCTATCCCATAGAATATTAGTCCTTAGACATTCATGTGGAGATTATTCATCCTCTAAAGATATTATTGGATAAGGAGGAGGTGAATCTTCATCACTACTCTCATCATCAGAAGTAGAAGTATCTAGATCATTAGGAAGCTTCTCTAGTGGATTTCAATCATCATAAAATTCATCAAATCCCAATTCATCGAAGGAAGGGGAATAGGTATCAAGTGTGGATTCTGAATGACCTCTTAAAAATTAACACTCCTCTCAATGAACAACTCAAGAGTGGTGGTATGAAAAAGAATATATCCCTTGACACTCTCAGGATATGTAATGAAGATGCAAGGTTGACTCTAAGGTTATATTTCCCTACATTTATTCTTAGGAATGTGGGCCATAATAAGAGATCCAAACACTCAAAATTTATCCACTATGAATTTTTTACCACTCCAAGCTTAAAAATGAGTGGTTCTATTTAAATATATATGAGAAACTTAGTTTTAGATATATCAATCATAGTTGATTATAGTGACCCAATACTAAGGTGCAAGAGACTTAAGTGTAGCATACAATTTTTTATTTCCTTTAAGGACCTATTCTTTCACTCTGTAACACCATTTTTCTAAGGTCTATATGGAATTGTATGTTTTAATTCAATCCCCTCTAAAGTTTAGAATTACTCAAAATAGATACTGACATACTCACCACCATTATCAGTACACAAAATCTTGATGGATTTACTTGATTATTTTACTACAAGCACCTTGAAGTCCTAAAAATGATCAAAGACCTCATATTCTAATTAATAAAGTACACCCATGTATACTTCAAAAGTCATTAATGAAAGTAAGCATGTAATTAGTCCTATTGAATGAAGGAGCTAGAAATGGTCTAGTAATCTCACTGTGACTAGATCTAATATTTGTGTAGCTCTCCATAATATTCCTTTATCATACTTCTCCTCAGAATGCTTACCAAGTATGAAAACTTTGAAAACTAAGTTATAAAAATGAACATATGGCAACCCTGAAACCATGTCATGATAACTAAGTTTATCTAGGTAGCGATAGTTGACATGGTTGAATCATTCATGCCATAATTTACTCACCCCATTTGAATGAGTGAGCAATGTAGTAAAGGGTTAATCAGCAGTAAAATGTGAAAAAGTATACAATTATGACTAGTGATATTCTTTTCCAAATGTAATAATATAATCATTATCTATTTCTATAATAATCACTGAATTAGGTGTGAACTCAACTCATTTGCCTGAATTGATGTGAATGATCTAATAAATAATAAGAGATTAGTGGATAAAGAGGGAACAAATAAAACACCATGAAATGTCCCATCATTCACTTCAATAAATCCTCCCCCACTCACTTTTATAGAAGTATCATTATCCAACAAGATGGAAGGCATAGAACAAGGCTCCATGGATGATAACATATCTTGTGATAAATCCATGTGGTGTAAGGCACCAGAGTCAATTACCCATGTGGAAGGTAGGGATGCAATAGAAACAAGTGATGTGCTCTTATCTTTTCCCTTTCTACTATCTTTGGCCATAGAATACTCTTGTGTTGATGAACTCTGATTGGTTAAATTAGTAATAATGATATTGTACTTCTTGAGCATCTTAGTTAGTGGGTCAATTTGCTTCTTCATGCACTTGATTTCATCATGCCTAGGTTTATTGTATTAGGCACATGTGATTCACTCTTTCTTGGGTTTCCCATCTAAATACCAGGACTCTTTTGATGCTTTAGACATAGCATTAGATTTCTAACCCTTTTTTTACCCAGACTCCTTTTTTTGTTTCTCCTCCTTGCTACTATAAGCCTTTTATTTTTTATTATTCATAATTAAGTCATGCAATTTAGATGAATTTAATGTACCCATTGAATAAGCTTATCTTGCTCCCAAGTCAAGTTAGTAGCAAAATCATCCAAGGATAGTATGGTCCATATAGCTACAAGGGCGTGTTTTTTGGCATGGAAGGTAGAAATGAAGATAGAATAGTCAAATCCAAATTCAGCAAGGATAGAAAGAATAAATTAATCATCTTTTTTATCAATGCCACATAGTTTCAATTATAACATGAGTGATTTGAACTTTGTGAATAAGTCGTATATAGTGTCAAATTCACCTGGGATCAAATTGATGAGATCATTTTCAAACTTATGACCCCTCATTATGTCCTACTTCCCAAAGAGTTTTTCCAATATGATCCAAATTTCATTAGGAATAGTCTTAAATTCAATAAAAAATAACAAGTTGAGAGACATAGATAGACATAATAAAATGTAAGCTTCATCACTTATATTAAACCACTTCACCTTATTTACATCAAGTGTTAATTATTTTTCTATACCCATCATGATTTAATGTATCCTTTGCTCTTCAATAGGATTTACACTTTGAATTTACACTATGATAGTTGAGCGATGTAAGAATTAGAACTAAACTTTGATCTATGGTGTAGAAAGAAAGTATTTGTTAAACTATGTGTGATAAAAGAATAGGAATATGCAAATTGCCATGAATCCATAGAGGTTAAATTTTACAAGGAATTGATAATATCACTAATGTCTAGAGTTATAAAAAACTCACACTTTTAAAAAAATGGTGCCCAAAAAGGAGTTATCAACTAAAATTTATGGAAGTTTGAATGTTTTCTGCTCATAAAAAATAATGATCTTCACTTTGCATAAAAAATTGGTGTGTAAATAGTTTGTCCCAGATTTGTGAGGAAAATTTAAGCCCACTTGGTTTTTTTACTAAGAGTTAATCTCCCATGTGACCAGGATCTAAGTCGTACGATGAGTGACCCTTGATTGATTTGATTGATGGGGGAGTGATGTCACCCCAAAATTGCCTCCACTTTTCAAATGAATAGTGCCACTTGTAATGAGCTAAAATTTGATGGTTATATGCATGTCATGGGCATTAATAGATACAAGGAAGCACATATATGTGGCCTTGGAAGACACACAAATTGCATCCACATGGATTGTGAGGACACAAAGGTGTGGGTCCCATTATCATGCCTATCAGGGATGTGTGGGTACAAGTCATGTCAACATGACTATTGGGGAAGCATAGGTCACACTATAATAACTACTAGGTATGAATCTATGTAGCTTATTAGGATGCATGGGTGAGGGTTACACTGGTGTAGTTTTCAAGGACACATGGGTGTTGTTCATGATGGCATAGATATTAGGGATGTACATGCATAGTTTGTGGTAGTATAACTACCAAGGATGTGAAATCATGGTTTATGACGGTGTCGCTACCATGGATATGTGGGTATAGTTCATGGTGGTATGGCTATTATAGACGCATGGGTGTAGAATCCAAGGAAAATATTTTGATTCTAAGTTTTTTTGAAAAGACATCGAACCAATAGAAATGGCATGAAAATAGCAAGGAAAACCTCAGATCTTGAAAAATCTATATGGTTTCCTCAAGAACCAGTAAAGACCCGATTATTATTATGGAATATATATATGTGTGTGTGTGTGTGTGTGTGTATGTATATGTATATATATATATATATATATATATATATATATATATATATGTATATGTATATATTTATATGTGTGTGTGTGTATATATATATATATGTGTATGTATGTATGTATATATATATATATATATGTATGTATATATATCACAAGTATTAAATGATATAAAATCTATAGATTTCAAAAAAATGCCTTTCAAACCTTCTAAAAATGGTAAAAAAGATTGTCACAAAACTAGGTCATGTTTAGAGCCAATCCAAGGGTTTTGGCACCTTCTAAATCCAATGATGTATTTTTTTTGTTAGAGACTATAGTGGTACAAAGCTACACATATTTTCTAGAAACCCCACCAAATCCTTGAAAATTAAAATCAATGAAAAACCCCTGAACAAGCTAGAATGCTGGATCTCATAACAAAAACAATGGCATTTAACTTATAAAAAGGCTATAATATCATGTCAGAGTGGGACACAATAAAGAATATATCTATATAGGATAAAATTTATGAATCCTAACCTTTATATATTAGTGAAATACATAAAACAACTTAAAAGGAAGAAGTTTGTCTTCATAATAAATAGATTATATTAGTAGTATTAGCCATAAAAGCTTTTGGAAGGTACGTTATATAGGTGAAAGATAAATATTTTATCACATCCTCATGAATATGGGATTATATTTCACAATGAAATTTATTAAACACTTAAGTGACACCTAATCAAGTTAACTAAACATGTGTATGGAAAAATCATTAAATGGAAGAAAAACCTACACTAACATAATTTGTAGCATGACTCTTGAATTTGAAATAGTAAAATGTGTGTGCATGAATTTGTATCATGCCTCTTTACTTTAAAATAGTATAAAGTGTGTCCATGAATTCGTATCATTCCCCATGTAAAATCTATAATTGTATGTAGGCATAAACTTTTTATTTTTTTTATTGAAGCTTGTGCACATATGCCCATGCATATGCACCCAAAATGTATGAATCGGTAATTTATACATGTAGTTTGAAATACATATGCATGGAATATGCCTCTATAACCTATACAAAAATAAATTATTCAACCATTATAAATTCTTTAAAACTATAATATGCACTTCTAAAGTATGTAATTTGTTCATGTAAAGTGACTGCATATGCCCCCAAACACTATGTGATATGTTAATATCTAAAACCCTGAGGTCGAACTATATCATAATGAATAATCAAATATTTAAATCATGTTAGCTTCATGTAATGAATATTCTTGTGATTTTCCCCATGTATGCCCCACTTTAAAGGTAAGATATGAGACTAAAAAGTTTATCAGATCGAAATATATAATGAGTTAGACAAGTGTGATCAATTAACATGGTTAAAATATCAAGTATTGGATTTTAATATTAGTTTGATCAAAATTGTGTTATTTTCAAGATAGTAACATGATAGTATGTGAAATAGTTGCATCTGATTGAAAATATGATTTTTGAAGGCAATAACATTCATACATAGATATATTGATTTATATTATTGCATAAAATTGACCATTTTTTGAAGTTGATCTTGGTGACAAAGTAGTTTTATGATGCAAGATAATGTGTCATGTGTGTCCCAATGCAATTGATGGGATGCATTTTCAATAAATGGTGCTATGATATCACTTGTAGAATTTGTTGATTGCTTTATCAAATTTTGGGTAACCTAGAAATATGTATATTACCCCAAGTGACAAATTATAATGCAAAATCAAGAATAATAATACTTCAAATATTAATCATTCATTAATTTGAATAAATCTATAAAATTACTAAAAAACTAAAGTGCAATAAAAAACTAAGACTTAAATGGAAAATAATGTTACAAGATGAATTAGAAGCTAATTAGCAAAGTGGTTGGGTTTGGTCATCATGAAATTGGATTTGCATCAGAAATGAACCCTAGATAATAGTACCCTAAGCTATAAAAGAGATGGGGGACACTCCTATCCTTTGTTGGGATAGTCCTATCCAAAAAATAATAAAGATCTGGGATTTTTGCATTTTTTCACCTTCATTTGTATGTTATGTGTTTCATGTAGGAGCTTCTAATCAGTTGTGGAGACCATGTATGACTATTTTTCCTTCAAAAACTCTAGATCCTTGACATGTGAATACTACTGTCAATCAATGGTATAAAAAAGGTTCAGTGTTTTAATTTGGTTTCCACCTCAACACCCTATGTTTTGAGCATTGCCTACGTACAAATATTCAAAAGATGGATCAAAATTCATGTAGTTCTCTCATGTTATGATGGTGTATGGATAACTAGTGAAAAGTGTTAGGTGTTGGTGAAATATTGATGTGATTAAGTGCTTTATCCATGACTTATGATCTTGGATATGTATTTATAATTTATCTCTAGCCTACTAGGGTTGTATGGAATTAGAATTGGGATAAATATAAAATTTTCTCAATGTGAAATTATCTAGTACTTTTCAGTGTGGAATCCCCTTATGTGCAAAATGGTTTGAAATCTATTTATATAGTCATATATTTAAAATTATTTATAAAGAGGACTTATTAGGTACATAGTTTGACCTTTTCATAACTTTTAATTTTACAAATTAACCATTATTTTGTGGAGGACAAGCGAGGGGGATTGGACAACAAAGCAGGGTGCTCCTATCTAATACGACATTATTTCCCAATGGGGATAAACATCATTTCTAAGGGTTTAGCATGGATTAAATGATGGTTGAGGATGATAACATGATAGATAAGCACATTCTAGGAATGTCAATCAACTTATAAGAGTGAGTCATCTACACACAAGGTGGTTGAAAGTGATCAAAATGGCCCTAGGATAAGTCCAAAGCTAAATGTGTAAATGAGTGGTCATAAGTCCATTGTTTTAACTTAAATTTTAATTTATTTTTTTATATTTATAAATAATAGTATTAATTATGTAATATCATAGTTTTAGATACTAAAATTGAATATTTATAACAAATTTGTCTTTTACATTTGACAAATATCAATCAGGATTCAACCCTTCAGTTATATACATCCTTATTGTCAAAAATCTCAATTTCACCATCTCATTATGCCTAATTAATTTCTCTTAGTTTGATCCATATCATTCTGATGACCTAATTCTCCTACATTTTATAGAAATATTAAAACCTTATAAACATCCTTCACTATCAATTTTAGATGCATACCTATTTTCTAGCTCTTTATACACTACTAGCCATAGAGTAACACTACCACTGACACTCTGGTCTAGATACTTATCTAGTGTCTAGTAGCCAAAATTCATCCAAAATGAAAATTATTTGAAACCAATGGGTCAACCTATTTATCTTATTGAACCCTACTATGAGATATTTTCAAAATGTGGTATAAATACAATTTTAAGACTTCTCATTATTCATCTAGAAAATACCAATCAAACACCTATAAAGCTAAATCAATCAACTACATAAGCACTCTATTTTTCCATATGCATCCCTATTTTCACATCAACCATAGGATAAGTTATATTATAGTTCTAAATCATTCATAAATCAGCCCATGAGTGATATTTGTCAAATTAAAAAAATAGATCATTGCATGCATGCATCATATAGCATATTGCACCCTTGTGCACAAACTTTCCCACACCTAGGGAAGAACTACATAAGTTTGAGACCCTCCTTGGGCTAATGGCTATGTAGGAAATTCCCAATGACAAACAGATATTAGAGGTACCTCAACACCGTGAGCCCACTAACCCATTTTTTATCAAACTCATTCTAAAAGTGAAGAGGGGTAAGGAGATAGGTTTTGATCGATCAGTGAAGAACAACATCATGTACCCAAAATCTGAATACATCAATGAAAAGTGACAAAAAACCTATAACAAAAAATTTGTTCACATCTAAATCTAATCATTATTATGTACTGGACACTTGGATCACACTCAGACACTAACATCTATGGTAGTGTCCATATCCGATGCTAGTGTCCACAGCCATAGAATTAAAATTTACAAAAATTGATGACTAATATAGAATACTAATCCTGCATACTTTACACCTATTTCTATTCCACATCTGTCTACATAGTAAACTAAGTACCATTGTTTCTTATTTATTATAATATCTTTCAATATATGTACTTTATTATTTTTAGTAAACTTAGTTGTATAAATTTAAAATATTATTTATCTGAATTTTCAATTAATTGGCATGTTATAGATTAGTTTATCACCCTTATTTTTAAAATATTTATATATTCTTAACCCTATCTCCCACATATCTAATTTAGGGTTAAACATTTGGTGAACCCATCTACTTTGTATGCATGCCTAAAATTCAGCCACTAGGGATTTATTTATACATGTCCAATGGATACTACTCCCTTCAAACATTGTATGATGGTTCACCAAATGAATATTATTACACCACAATCATACACTTCAAACTATTCCAATGAGTATCAAATCCTATGCCTAATGAAAGTATCAACAATGAAACTGAACAAAATACTAAATAATTTATCATAGAATATGATTTTGATTATGAAAACAATGAATATAATGTAAACAATGAACACGAATAAATAGATCAAGAACAAGTACAAGTTATTGCTATGTTTTTAGAAATTATCCATAAAAAATTTAAATATCTTTATGAGATCCTTAAAACCATATTAAAAACTTAAAATGCAGAAAACATATATGAACAACCAAGTGCATCTATTGATCATGTTATTAGAGCTATGGGACATCCCCATATTATTGTAACCCTCTATTTGTGCAAATAATTGCTTCCTAAATCTAATGGGGGAAAGGGTTATGTGTTTACACCATTGTTCCTTGAAACAAATCCTACTATTGCTATAACCTCCATGGAAACCATTGGCACTTCAACCTAATTATTGATTTCAATACCTATATCAACTCAAACCATGGGTACACTTTCTTTGGTGAATTCTCAAACTTAAAACCTTTTTGATCATAATGTGCAAGATCTTATACAAATTATAAAACTTTACAAGCTAAGGTTACTAATATTGAGCAAAATTCTATGAAATCACCTTATACTATTAATTCAAAATAAGTGTTACATAATCCTCTTACACCTAACTAACTAGATTTATTTCACCCAAGTTCACATTTAATGATGGTAAGGGTGATCTTGGACAACATCTCTAATATTTCTATGTAGCATGTCTTGACTATACCTCCAATGATAAAATTTTGACTAAATTATTTCCAAGGAGCCTTAAAGACTATTATTTATGATTGTTTTATGATTTACCACTCCAATCAATGAAAGCATTCAAACTTCTAATAGATCAATTCCTAGTACATTTATCTATCAAAATCATTGAAAATATGTCATATTCTCAATTTTTAAATATCAAACCAAGCTACAATGTGAAACCTACAGCTGTTAAAAAAGAAACAAACACAATGGTTAATGCAGTGTCACAACAACCTAATTGGCTCATCTTATACAATTCACATAATAGACAATTTACATGATTACATAATTCTCCATCTTATTTACTTCAAAATCTTATGGAATTTCATATCATATCTCTCCTTCATCCCATAGAGGTTGATTTTAGTCAACCTCTACCAAAAGGATATGATGATGATGCATATTATGACTATCACCAATGCAATGGATATTCTATGAACATATTTTATACCTTGAAACATAATATCTAATACTGCATTGATGACCAAAATATTACCTTCAATGATCTTATATAAGATTTAGGTTCACAACCTGGTGATCACCAAAATTAGAAAATAGTTAACAATACTTTGCAAGATCATTCTAAAAAAGATCTATAAGTGAAAATGACATATAATACACATCCCTCTCCATCACATTATTGACAAATATTAGATGGTATTATTGATAATTATACATACAACATACCTCCTATGGTTTAGAGGCCTTATATTACATTTGTTGACAGTGAAATAGTGGATGATGACTAGAATCTTCATTCATTATTTATTTGAGCATACCTTGACCATCAACGTATACATAGTGTTATGATTGATAATTGCGTTATCCATAGCATATGTACCATGATAAAATTTAAAATTTTTGGATATACACAGGATGATTTATACCCTTTGACCAAAATTGTTAGAGTAGTTGATGGGACATCATAACACATTATTGGTGAGATTAATTGACCTTTATAGGTTGGTCTGGCACATGTAGTTACCACCTTCTCAGTTATACCATATATATGATTCTTTGATATGTTGTTCAGATGACCTTGGATAAATAAACTCTATGCAACACTTGCATAATGCATGAGTGTATTAAATACATTCATACCAACAAGGTAGTCACACTTCCTATAATTTCATATGAACATCCACTTGAACAATAAAATTTTATTTGAAAATAATTAATTATCAAACCTACTAAGTTTAATCCTCCATGAAAAGTTATGAAACAGGCAATCCCCTTTCTTAGGAGGCCCATACTTGAGAGGCCTTACCACCATAAACACCTAGTGGATTCCATAAAATCTTCATCTACAACTACACAACATACTCAGTTAACTAAATAAACTAAACATGTTCCAATTGTAGATACTCTAAATAAACCATATATAACTAAACAATGGGTTCTATATACCCCTACTACCTCAATTATTTCTCCATGACCACAAAGTTTTATTATACATACGTACAATACCATAGATTCTATAGATCCAAATATGACACTCGTGCATACTCCTAGGCAATACCACCATTTATGTAATCAAGGAATCCAAGCACAATGTTAGTCTATGAGTTATTAAAGTGAAAAACAATGAAAAATACATCAAAGACTACCATTCCAAGCCTAGATACTTGGGGAATAAAATAACAAGCAAACAATAAATAATGCCAACAGGGACATGTTCATGCCCTAGAGGGAGGTCTTGATTGAATAATGATTTTCCCTAACAAGGAAAATTTGATCATGATAAATTATTGTGCCCTAGTACGGTACATTGGCAAGTATAACTCAAGGATATAACCTATTACATAGATTAAATATGAGTGGGTGAAAACATAATTATGATGGTATAATGAATTTTTAAATTTTGAAGAAGCCACAAAAAAATAGGCACAAGAGGATGATCAAAGTGATGAAAGAGATGATTTTAATAATATAGTGATAATGATGGTGGCTATAGTGACCCAATATATTCCATGTATCCAAATGCTACCTACATTGTCCAAATGGACCTCAAGCCTACGTAGTTCTCCCAAAAATAGGAGGAAATGGAATGAAGAATGAATAAATAGATGAATAAGAATGGGAATAATAATTGATTAATGTGGATGATTTAGTTGTACCTTTCAATGTGGAGGTGCAAGTTGACTAGCACTGATACAACCAAAATGTTCAATTGGTTTTGATTTGAGGAAAAAGGGATAATTGCCAAAGTGAACAAGGGGAATTATTGTATCACCATTTATTTTAGACTATCTATCCATTATTTAATTCGGCATGTGACATTCTGCACCATAATTATAAACGAATCATGATAACATTGGATGCTATAAATGTAAAGACTGACTCTTGAAACAATAGACAATTGAAAATAATGCACTAATGATAAAAACCATGATGACAACGTTGATGTGTGAATATGTATGGAATCAAGTACAAGTTTAAGGAATCACCCAATGAATTCATATGCACTAAATTAAGGCACAATAATAAAAGAAAATAAATAGGCAAATAAACAAATAACTAAGCAAATAAACACACACAAAGCTTGAAAATAAGATCAATAAAAAGCATCTTATCATTAACCAAGTCAATACATATGTATGATGTCTCAATGGAATGATAAATGAATATACACCATGACCCTAAAAAAATATATATGCAATGGAATGGCATGTATAAGCTACATGCTTTGATTTTGTCCTAGTAGGTTGGAAACTATGATCTTGGCCTAAAAGTGTGAATGATAACCAACCACAAATTTATTCTTGTAGAGTATATTTAGGAAGGACACATCCCAATAGCTTATAAAAATAATTGGATCAAAGACTAAGGTCCCAAAAAGTGGATAGATTAAGGATTGTATACTAGGTTTAGGATAAGACAAATGTTTCTAG
Source organism: Torreya grandis (assembly GCA_037957365.1). Lineage (NCBI taxonomy): Eukaryota > Viridiplantae > Streptophyta > Pinopsida > Cupressales > Taxaceae > Torreya > Torreya grandis. The sequence goes on from JARHVA010001478.1 coordinate 1,907,902, forward strand.
ATTTTGTGGCTTGATATCTCTCTAGGAGATTGTAGGTTGTTTTAAAATATTTAGGTTTTTATGATTGCTTCAATTTTTAGGATTTTTAAATGTTTTTAAAGTTTTTGGAATGTATTTATCTACTCATTTTTATGACTCATAATATATGATTATTTGGAGATGCACATCCTCATTAGCACATAGTATAGTCATTATGATTTGGTTATCACAAGTTGGGATTGCTTGGGTATGTTTGTTGTGAACAAGGATAAATATTATTGACACCACTATTTGATATATATTTGGCCTAATTTTTTTTGTATCATGGGACATTATGCATCATAGTTATAAATAAACCATAATAACAATGTATGTCTTAATCATGGAATTTTTTTTTAATACAAGTATAAATAACTTAGGCATAAGATATGATCAATCAAATCCTAAGTGGAAATAAAATGCAATAAACTATGTAGGAATAAATACAAATACTCACAACTCAAGTATAAGATATAACTAATCAAGACTTAAGTGTAAACATAATGTAATAAACATATGGTAATTGAGAAGAAGAGAGGAAAATAACATAATATAAATCCAAAAAGTAAAAAACTCAATCCCAAGTATAATCAAGACTCAAGCATAAAATAATTATCCTTAGACACACAACACTCAAAACATACAAACATAAAGAACCCAACTAAAGGGAAACAAAAAGAATAAACTACCTATGTCACAATGCAATAAATAAATTAATCTAAGGTAAATACAATAAACAAACTAATTTAATGAAAATTAAACCAACAACAAAATGTAGAAAAGTAATGAATTAAAACTACTTAATGAAATTAATCATGCATGTGTAATATAAGTGTTATGCTTGGAAAAATGTTAACCTTAAGTTATAGCGAACAATGGCATAGGTATGATGGTATAGGAATGGAAAGGGGGAATCTAAGAATACGAAAGGGGTGGCTGAGCTGACTTCAAATGCCCTAGGCAAGTAGACATTGCTTACATAGTCTCATGGACACAAGGTCCAACATAGACTTTAGGCCAAATGTAGTTATCCTAAAATTTGGTAAGAGAAGAAAAATCATGATAAAGAAAAGAGATTAATTATAGAGGAAAGAAGGAAATGCTAAACTTTAAAAATGGTGAGAGATTTTTGAGACAAACTGATAAAAAAGAATGGTACCAAAAAATGAACTCAATCAATAATATTGTTTGAGCTGACTTGGGATGCCCCATGCATCCCAACACTTCCTACATAATCTATGTACACCTTAGGCTGATGTATTTCTCTTAGAAATGGGAGTGAGCACAATAAAAAAATGGAAATGGTCATGGTTGGATAAGACATTCCCACTTGATAAATATGGTAAACCATGCCACCTTGAATAAAGGTAAAGCCACTAGAAAACAAAATGACAAATCAAGTATAATTTTTATGACTTAATATCTCTCATGGATTTTTTAAGCCTTTTTCTAAACTTTTTGATTTTTAGGTTGTTCTTGGGATTTTTTAATTTTTAGGGTTTTTAGCTTCTCAACTCAGTGGAAGAGCATTGTCTTAGGTTGCTCATAAAATGGTGAGAGCATAGACTTAGATTGCTCACAAAATGGTGATAGCATTGGAATAATGGTGGCCTATCTAACCTCAAAAAACACTGAGTGTTTCCTTCATAGTCCTAATGGACCTCAAGCCATTGTAGTTCACCCTACAACAAATAACTTGACTAAGTAATAGCAATCTCATGAATAATAAAATGACATAAGTATAAAATGATGGTATGGTAAGGTATAATGATATAGAACTTGGTAAAAGTGAAGGATGCAATTTCTAGAATCCATACCATAATGCTCAAAGATATTGCCATTAAAGAATGCATTTAATAGTCTTAAGTCTAAATTGTCCACTAAAATTACATCTAAATCTAGCCACTATCATTGTCTAAATTAACAATGAATCAAAACTAAGATCAAAATGGGAATGGGAGAAGAGAAACAAACCAAGGTAAATAGGAAAGGCATGATAGGAAAGGAATATGGCATGGTATAAATAAGGATATGGTACGACATGCAATAAGTGATCCTCATAGACAATATTTTAGGTCACTCAATTGAAAAATCACTTTAGTTGTATTATGTTCATAGTTCCATGAAGTTCTTCTCATTTTGGCATATTCAACATGTATGTCCTAGAAAATAGTTAGTGATAATAGCATAGGGTCCCAATCAATTAGAATCAAACTTTCCCTTTTTGCATTTGGCATTGGTGTTTTTCTAGTTTTCTTTGAGTACAAGATCACCAAACTCAATTTTTTTTCTTGACACACCTATTATATTAAATAAACAACCAAATTTGATATGCTTTAAGGCTATTAAATGCTACCATTCATTTTCATCAAATAATTATAGAACTTACAAATGAGTTAATCTATAATCCTCATCATCAAGGATATGCTTCAGTGAAATGCATAGAGAAGGTAACTCCAACTCGATAGGAAGAATGAGATCAGTGACATAAGATAAGGAATAAGGTTTGGCTCTAGTTAGAGTGCATAAACTAGTATGGTATGCCTAAAGGGAACAAAACATTTTTCCACTCCATACTTCCTGTAAGATAACGACTAAGCAGAGGAAGCTAATGAGACCATTGTAAATAACCTCAAGAAGATCATCAATAATGTTGACCATGACTGTCACTTGAAAATTTAGGCACAAAGGGATTTGACATCCTTATTTTTGAATGAATCACCATTATCATATATAAGTTCAGAGGGAATGCCATAATGGTAGATGAGCTGATTAAAAATGAACTTGGATATCTATTTATAAGTCACATAAGTTAGGGAAATGGATTCCACACACTTAGTGAAATACTCTATGGTAGTAAGGATATTTTTATTACCATCTAATAATTTAGGGTTAATCTTTCATATGAGGTTGAGTCCCCACATTAAAAATAGCCATTTCATAGTCATTTGTTTGAGTGTTTGGGATGGAGCATGTTTCATATTAGTATGTTTATTGAATTATACATAATTTTAACATATGCAATGGCATCAAATTCTATAGTTTTCCAATAGTAACCAATACATAGTAAATTTTTGGTAAGGATGACCCCACTGGTGTGGGCCCCAAAAACCCCTTCGTGAACTTCCCTCAACACTAATTCAAATTCTACCAAAGTTAAAAAATGAAGTAGAGTTCCATCAAAGATTTTATGATAAAATGTGGATCCAAGTAATATGCAATGAGAGGCTTAGTGGATGAATGCTTTTTCCTTAATATGAGAAAGGTTAGGTGGGATGATTTGGTCATGAAGGTAATCATACAATTTAGAACACTAAAAAGAACTAGGACCAATAATATCACAAATAATTTTGATGTCAAATTTTCATGAGCAAGTGCTAGAAGATGTTCAACAAGGAACTAATAATATATGGCCTTATCTATGATCTAGATCATAGAACCAATCATGGCCATGACATTTGTTGTTTTGTTACAAGCCCTAGGTATCCACTTAAACTAAAGATAGGCAATTTGTTGTTTAAGAGTATATACCATGCCTTTGTAAGGCACAAGTTTCTCAACCATGGTCTAAAATTGGTTTGTGACCTAATTGATAATAAGTTGAGAGTTTCCATGAACCAATAGGTGTTGTATATTCCATTGTACCATTAGGCTAAGTCATGCAATTATTACTTCATATTTGTCCATGTTATTGGTACAAGTAAAACTAATTCAATAACACTTAGGAATGAGATCCCCTTGCATTATTATGAATATAATTCCTACTCTTGATCCACGAGACATGAAGGAACCATCAAAATAAAGTGTCTAATGCTAAGCTTTAGGAGGTGCTTATATTAAATTCATGATAGACTCATATGGAAATCCAAAAGTGAGTAGCTAAGTGTTAAAAGGGGGAAATTCAACAAGCTAGTCTATAAGTACCTATCCCTTCATGGCTTTCTAATTAACATATTCAATTTCAAATTCACTTAGAATCATCACCTGCTTAGCCATAAAACCCTGTAAATCTATTTTTTATGGTATATATTCTAGTGCATATACCTTGGTGATGATAATACTCTATGTAGTGATGTAACTTTTAGGCTACAAAGACCATGGCTAAATAGTCTTTCTCTATTGGCATATAGCTTTTTTCATATGATACCATACAACTTAGATAGTAAACTATGTTTATTTTCCCTACTCATCATCTTGGGACAAAATTTCCCCCAAGGTGTGTTCATTTTCAAAAAAATAGAGAACTAACAACTTTTCTGGTGTGGGTGGTAATAAGATAGGTGGATTGGCCAAGTATTCCTTCAAGTATTCAAAGGCCTTCTAACAATCGAAATTCTATGAAAATGTGTTTCCCTTCTTCAAAATGTGGGTAAATGGATGGAATTTAATGTCCAATTCTAAAATGAATATTTTGACAGACTATATCTTTCCCTATAAAATACAGAGCTGATTCAAAGTACATGGATGTAGCATCTCAGTAATGGCTTGTTAGGAATAAATTAGAAATTAATGTAGATCAATTTCATAGAATCCCAATAATAAGAGTTATGAAAAGATATACATAAATAACTAAAATATAAAAAGAAGACATGATTTAACATGCTTCACCCAATATGGGCTACATCCACCAAGAAACACTTGCTCAAATCTTATTACAAGCCAACAAGATTACAATCCACTCTTTGATCAGTATTCTCACAATTAAAATGCACAAATATTATTTGGAGTTGTGCTCGGCAAACTCTCTTGATTTCACACACTCTGTTAACCTTCTCAAACTCTATATATTCTATGTAATGTATTACTTATGTCCATCTATAATACATCAATAGGTAACTAACATAGTGGTTTTATAAAATAATGGGTACCAAAACCATGGGCCAAGTCAACCCATAATTGTTCCCTCCTTAATCATGGGTAATGACACCACACATATACAAGTATAGATAAACCACATATCTATACTCCCTTAAAATACATTAAGAGTGTACAATATCTAAAATATATTGTAATGTGGAAATAGGCTCCATAGCATAATAATCTCCCACTTAGAGACTGATTTCCTCTAAGTAAGCTTCTCAACCCTTCATTATCATTTGTGAAGACTAGCCAAAGCTGAACATAGATATAGTTTATCTCTTGTGACCACCTTGGTCATAATGTCTATAACATTCTAATTGGTATGAATCTTCTCCAGCTTCAACTTCTCTTCCTCTAAAGTTCACTTGATGAAATGGTACCTCAACTGTATATGCTTTGTCCTAGAGAGGAAAGCAAAGTTATTTGCTAGGTGTCTATCACTCTGACTATCGTTATATATCTTCCCTTTCTCCTACTTATGCCCTAACTCCTCAATCAACTACTATAACCAAATCATCTCTGTGCTTGCCTCTATGGTATCAAAATACTCAATCTCTATGGTTGATAAAGCCATAATTTTTTGTAGTCATGAAATCTAGCTCATCTTTTTGTCATCTACAATAAATACATATCCAATCATGCTCATCCTATTGTCTAAATATCCATCCATGTCCCAACCTACATAACCATGCAAAGTGGTGTCCAATATACCATAACTCAAAACTATCCCCATGGTCCCTCTCAAGTATTGAAGGATCCACTTCACTGCTTACCAATGCTCTATACCTAGATCACTCATGTAGCTACTTACTGATCCAACTACATGGGAAATATCTAGCCTAGTGCACACCATGACATACATCAATATAACAATTGATGATGAGTAATGTACACTAGACATCTGGATTCTCTCCTTCTCTATCTTGGGATAGTGCTCCTTTGATAAATGAAATGGCTTGCCAAAAGAGTCCCAACTGGTTTAACATCTTGCATACTAAACCTCTTCAAGACCATTTTAATGTACTCTTCCTAAGATAAATTTATATTTCATTCCTTCCTATCTTGAGTTATTCTCATACCAAGGATTTGTTTTTATACCCCCAAATCCTTCATAGTAAAGGAATTATTAATTTTTTCCTTGAGTACCTTTATTTCTTGCATGTTTTACCTACAACTAACATGTCATCTACAAACAGACATAGGATAATGTAACTACCATCATAAAAATTCTTGATATATATAATGGTCTGAATGACACCCAGAGTATTCCTACTTCATCATAAAACTATCAGATTTCTTGTACCACTATTGTGTAGCTTTTTTCAAGCCATACAAGCTCTTCTTCAGTTTAAAAACCATGTTATCCTTCCATATGACCTCAGATCCTTATGGTTGATCCATGTATAAGTCTTCATCAAAATCACCATGGAGGAATGCAGTCTTCACATTAAGCTATTCTAAGTGCAAGTCTTCCACTACCACTATCCCAAGAACAATCTTAATAGAAGTCATCTTCACCATGGGAGAAAAAATATCATCAAAATCAATTCCCTTCTTCTATGCAAACCCATTTGTCATCAACTAGGCCTTGTACCTATTCTTACCTCCATCATCCTTTTTAATTTTGTACACCCACTTTTTTTACAATGTTCTCTTACCTTCAAGTGGGTTTACCAAATCCTAAGTTTGATTTTTAATGAGAGACTGATGTTCCTCATCCATTGCTTATTCCCACTTCTTCCTGACATCTACCTACATTGCTTATTCAAATCACTTTGTCTCTCTATTATTAGTGAGTAATAAATAATTAAGAGATGGATAAAAATGTTTAGGTTCCCTTCTTACCCTAGAAGACCTTCTCACCTCAGGAGTTTTGGATTCTTATGGAATAGGTGCCTAAACTATTTGCTTGGACACTTTACCATTTGTAATGTCCTCCAACACTATGTACTCTTTTCTGGAATCATCTTTCTAATCATGTAACTACTATTTATACATGAATTTTTCATTAAATACTACATCCCTAGACCAAAATATTTTCTTGACCTTAAGACTCCAAATTCAACCTCACCATAACCAATAAAGGTGCATTTTCCAGACTTAGCCTCTAACTTGGTCCTATCATATTTATCAATATGAACAAAAGCTTCACATCCAAAAAACTCTAAGAAAGGAATAATCAACCTTCTTACTAGACCAAGCTTCCTCAGGTATGCCTCCATTCAAAGAAGATGAAGGTCCTCTATTGATCAGATATACACCATGTTTACTACTTTTACCCAAAATTAAAGGGGAAATATAACATGCAACCTCATACTCATAGCATGCTCCATGATAGTCCTACTCATCCTTTATAAAATTACATTCTACTAAGGAGTTCTTGAAACCGTCCTCTATCTATAAATTCCATTCCTAGAACAGTAATAAAAAAATCCGTTACTGCAATATTCCCCACCATTATCTGACCTGAGACATTTAAGTTGAGATTTGTTTCATTCTCAACCAAGGCTTTTTGTCTTTTAAATGTATTAAACATATTAAATTTTATATTAATACCATACACCCAAACTTTCCTAATTGCATCATCAATAAAAGTGACATAATGAGATGAGCCACTAATAGAAGATACTTGAGTCACCCCCTATACATCTGAATGAACTAGCTCCAACTTATTCTCTTTCCTCATAGGTTCAACATTGAGAAACTTTAACCTTTTATATTTTTTTTACACACAGTCTTCATATAATTCTAAATCAAACCCTTTCAATCTAGGCAACCTATGCTTCAAAATTTGCATTCCTTTTTGGCTAATGTGACTGAGCATATTGTGTCATAAATTTCCATCTATATTTATAACAACCAAAATAAAATAGTCAACACTACTTGATAAATATAAGGTACCAACCTTCTTACCTCTTGCTACCACAAGATCACCCTTGGTCACCTTCTAAGAATTTGTTGTTAAAGTCACCATACAACCTTCACTGCCTAGCTACCCCACAGATACCAAATTCCATCTCAACATGGGCACATACCTAACATCCTTTAGTAGTCAAGTTTTCCCATTCTACATCTTGATCTAAACACATCCTTTTCCTAATATACTACAAGGTTAATCATCACCAAGATAAAAATATACAAAATCTCCTTGAACATAATCAACAAAATAATGCCTATGTGGTGTAGCATGAAAAGAAGCCCCTAAATCTAAAACCTAAGAATCAGTAATATTATCTCTGTATAGAATTGATGCATCTTGAAGAAAATTATCTATCACCACATTCAACTCCTTGGTGTCTTCTTTATTTTGATCTTGCTATGAAGAACCCAAAAATCCTTCTTTGCATGCCCAATCTTTCCACAATGCCAGCATACCATCCTGCTCTTTGATTTTGAACTTCCAAGACCATTTGACTTTCCATGCTTTCCTTTTCCTCTATAATTTTTTATCCCTCTACTCTCCACCTCCAAATCATCATCTAAATTTTAAGTCTCCCTAGAAATTTTCCATCACATTTCCTTGCTAAAGATTATTCCTATGACATCCTCAAACTTTAACTTGGCATTGTTAGAGATTGAGTTGCTTACAGCCATTAATAGGTTATCCCAAATCTCTTGTAAGAAACAAAAAATAATTAGATACATAACTTCATCATCAAGGTTAATTTTTATAGATTTAAATGTACTCACAACCATATTATATTCATTCAAATGATCAGCAACTGAACCATTTTTAGACATCTTCATATTAAATAACTTTTTCATTAAAAATATTTTATTAGAAGTAGAGGGTTTCTCATATAACTCTCCTAACACATTCATGAGACCTTTTGTGATCTTCTCCTATGATATATTAGGCATAATCAGATGGCCCCAAGTGATTTATTATCAAGCAACTCCCAAGCCTCATATGTTGTACCACTGGTTACTATAATTTTCCTCTCAGTAGAGCATGGAGGTCCTTCTGATAGAGGTAATCCTCCATCTACATCTTCCATAGACCAAAGTTCTACTCATTGAACTTTTCAACCTTTGATCTATTATTATCATCCATAACTCCCACTTAAACTAATAACTCTTCCTATGATTCAACACTTTAGCAAATACAACCTGAAGCTCCGATACTAGTTGTTAGGAATAAATCAAAAATTAATATGGAATAATTTCATAGAATCATAATAACAGGAGATATGAAAAGAGATATATAAAGAAAATAAATTAAAATGCACAACAAAAAGATAGTATTTAACATGGTTCACCCAATATGGGCTACATCCACCAAGAAACACTTGCTCATATCTTATTAAAAGCCAACAAGAGTACAGTCCACTCTTATATCAGTCTTCTCACAATTATAATGCACAAATATTGTTTGGAGTTGTGCTCAACAAGCTCTATAAATTCACACTTGAATTCACACACTCTATTCACCTTATCAAACTCTATATATCTGATGTATTACCTATGTCCATCTATAATACATCAATAGGTAATTGACATAGTGGTTTTACAAAATAACGGGTACCAAAACCATGGGCCAAGTCAACCCATAATGGTTCCCCATTAAATATGGGTAATGACACCACACATATACAAGTATAGATAAACCATATATCTATACTCCAAAAAAAACCTCTATGATAATACATTAAGAGTGTACAGTACATTTTAATGTACAATATTTGAAATACATTATAATGTGGAAATAGGCTCCATAACATAACATGGCCTTAACCTTGGCTATATCAATTTCAATACCCTTGCTAAAGATGATAAAGACTATAAATTTTCTTGAATTAACACCAAAGACATAATTTTTAGTTTTAAGCTTGGTTTTGTACTCATGAAGTCCTTCAAAAATTCTTCAGATTACTATTAGATGGTCTGTGCAGGTCTTAAATTTATCTAAGATATCATCAACATAGTCCTTAATGATGCCATGCATCATATCATGAAAAATAATAATCATGGCTCATTGGTATGTTGCCCCAATATTTTATAGACCGTATGACATTACCTAATAACAAAATTTTCCCTAAGGAGTGGTGAACATTGTCTTATATTGGTTTTCTAGCATAATCCTAATTTGATTATACCCTAAAAGGCCATCCATAATAGAAAGCATTTCACATCCAACTATGGAGTCCATATTCATGTTAATATTAGGTAGAGTAAAGTCATCTTTAGGGCACACCTTATTAATGTCATGAAAATTGGTACATAACCTAATGCCCTATGGATTTTTGCTTACTGACATGATGTTTGAGATCCACTTAGAATAGTCGATGGGATGAATGCATCCTTCCTATAGGAGTTTTTATAATTCTTTTTTGACTAAAATGGAAATACAAGGATGCATCTTTCTTAGCTTTTACTTAATTGGTTTGGCATCAAGATGTACTACAAGATGATGTAAAACCAAAGAGTGATCCAAACTTAGCATATCAAAATAGGCCCATGCAAAAATATCAATGAATGCTCTAACGAGAACAATAATTATTTCGTGTTCCTCCTCTATGAGGGATGCACCTAGTTTTATCCACTTTGGATTAGTTGATGTTCTAATATTAAATTTGGAAGTGTCCTCCACAAGGAGTGTAGAACCATCTTCAAGGAGTGTTGGAAATGATGTAAAATAATTGGAAATATCATAGTCCTTTGGATTGACTAGTTCATCAAGTTCACCCATATAGGATGAATTAGAATCACTGAACAGTGGCAAGGGCCATATGACAAATACCTCCAAACACTCTTGGATAATCTATTCAAAGGCCCACTACTCTTATACACTAATCTCACATCCAAATATGATCTTTGTATTAGTGTCATCTTGAGATTAATTTGAAGAAAGGTGAACATCCCCATCTAATGGTGCTTGAAATAGGTTTTCACCAAGAGACTAGCCTTTTTCTTTACTATCACCCTAGTTCAAAAGAACCTCAAAGAGGTTTTAACTTTGGGACCTCAATGTTTTATTTTGTTTTTGTTTTTAGCTAAGGAAGTTCACTTACTCTCTAAAATAGGTATTAGGATATAATGTGATAAAGAACCCTTATTTATGGTCTCCTATAGGAATGTTATCTCTTAGGCCCATGAACTTGCAAATGGCATCATCATTTTCAATCTCATCGAGTGATATTATGGATCCTTGTTTCTCCCAATCTATGAGTTGAGGATAATGGAGAAAAATTGGGGAATGGTTAATAATAGGCATAATGGTACATTTGGTATTAGGTTCAAACAAATTGGTATTGGATAAGTCTTCATATACACTATTATCGAACTGTGCATCGATGTTAGTATCATTGTCATTAGTCATTGGTATAGGAATGTGAATAAGATATGTGAGGTCACCCCAAAGTGGTTTAAATTTGATACCATGAATTCCTTTATATCTGGTCATGGAGATAGGCTCAAGAGTGCCTTATTGATTTACCTAGGACTCTACCATCATATGTTTGATTATCCATGATCTGATTAGGGATGGGATATATTTTACTCTAGTAAAAATCAACTAAATCATCATCATAGAGCTAGGAATCATCCTCTATAGCAAATGAATCTTATTTTGGGCTAGTGGTTGGTATGAAAATAATATGTCCTTCAACATTAAATTTTCCTTTCTCATGCCATTCTATATGAAAAATTTTGGACTTGAGTATTTTATAGGATTTAGGGGCCTCTAAAAGTTTAACTATGTAAAAGCACATTAGACATGAGGTATTCACCTAGAACTTTGTCAAAAATATAAAATTGATTGGTATAATCACTTCCATCTTAGAATGGGAAAACTTGATACATTGGGTCAATGTATAAGGTATTACATGAATCTCGTGTATCCATGGTTGACCCAAAATCAAGTTATATGATAACTCCAAATGAATAACATGACAAAGTGTGCCATGGATTAGAGGCCCAATGATAATTGGAAAGAAAATTATAATTTGTGACTCTCTTTCTTCATTATCATAAGCCTTGATAGTAATTGTTTCTAGTTGAAGATCAGCTATCATGTATCCAAGATGATTGACTAATCTCAAATTCACAATGTTGAGGCATAAGCCATTGTCTATGAAGACATGTTTAACTTTGAATTGGGTTATGAAAATTTCAATATATAAAGGTTTATTGTGTAGAGGGCCAAGGCATGACATGTCACTATGGTCAAAAGTAAGTTATTGGTTAGGATCTAAGTATCCTACCAAGGCTTGGAATTTATCTGGCATAATATGTTAGAGGTACAATCATTGAGAGTGGGGGTGTAATCAATGAACCCAAATATTTCAATTCCAATGCTAATTCTTTCAAAACTCTTAATCAATTACCAAAATCATTCATGAAGCATACACATCATTCATAGTAATGAACAAGAGAGATAATGCAAGATCTAGCACATAACACATGACATATGTGGGAAACCCTCTTGGAGATAAAACCCACTAAAACCTAAAATTGGATGACTATCTTATAATAAAAAGAACCAATTTAGACTAGTTACAACTGATCAAGGAACTACCATCCCTTATTTAGTGAGACTACAATCCCATAAGGTGGTATAACACATGTCTAACTGATCTACAACAACTAGACCTTTAACAAGTTCCACCTTACAAGGAGGTTGCAACCCCTTATATTTTGAGTTTCCAAAACAAAACCTATGAACAACTCATTTCTTGAACACTTATTTCCTTCTAATCTGATGGAGATACAAAGTATATCATCTCTTTTCAACTCTACACACTTAATGCATCCAAATCCACCTTTTGGATCACTCTAGACCTCTTCTCTCATCCTTAATCTATAAGAGAACTATACTAACATTATAAACATGACCCATAGTTCATACACAAAGTCCTCAATATGCTCTTCTCATCAACTCATCTACTGGGCACTCTAACTCTCCTTTGTTCCACAACTCTCACATGTACACTCCACATACAAGTCTCTCTCAAGTATAGAAACCATCTCATTTCATATCACTATTTATAAATCCTTCATGAATTATCAATTTTACAATATTTTATTATAGATGTAACACAAGCCTTTACCCTTAAGGCATCTAGCATGGGTCACAATTAAGCATAACACACTTTCAAATAGGCCTAAGTCACCTTTTAGGTCCTATGATGACCCATTCACCTCTTTGACATTTATTCAATAAAACTAAGAACACAAGAACACTTTCCAAATAATTGACCCATGCCACATGATCTATAGGTCCTCTTTAAGTTCCAATAATAATCATATCACACTTCTGATAACCCCCAATTGGTTCAAACATTTTTGTGTACACATAGTCATTATGAGTGAACACATAGTCAGTTTCTTAGCAATTGTTCATACTACATATGATTGGTCAAACATTCATAATGCACACATATCATCTTACTGAAGTATAAAACATATTAAAATAGATATTTCACCTGTAAACATCAATATACCAATAAGCACTGCTCAAATACCCTTCTCGGGTTACTTGTAGAGCATGCACGAACACAAAATAAACTTTAAACCTTAATATATTTGACTGTACACACTTTCAAATATTCAATTTTTTATTTATAAATGTGCCTTGGAGTCTTCTACAAATTCAATTTTTATACCATGAGAAAATTATGCATATATCGAAATATATGGCCCAAAAACTAGGCACTGGTCATTCCTTTGTTAAATTCAAATATTTGAATTAAAATGGTCATAGTTAAACTTTGAACACCATATCCTCATTTTGTGTCCTTGTTTATTAGATAAATCACACACCATTGATCTTTTTTGAACTTTAACTCATAGTGCACCACTGCCCAAATTTTAAACTTTGAACACTTGGCCTAATCTCATGTAATCTTGCAATCTTGATCACATATGCACCATCAATCTCTTCAAGATTGTCCTTGATTTAACAATGCTAGACAACTATCATTTTGACCTCATGAATTTAATATGCATTGTTTATATTGATTATTAAAAACACCCAATAGCCATTTATCCTTGTAAAAATCTGTATCTTTATCTCTAGTCAATGTTAAATAACGAACACTTGTCCTCATCTCACTGCTTCTTGACATCTTGGAACAAATACACTTCATTGATCCTTTTGTAAGGAACTCAATCTTTAGGAGCATTAACCAATAATAATTTTGACCCATTGACTTACTATGCATCATAGATTTATATTTATGAACTCCCATGAACCATTGGATCTCCATTTGGTCCTGATCTTTAATATCATGAAAAAATGACTCAAGTATGGGGACCATTGCTTGTCTACCTAGAAGGCCAACTTTGGACCATAATAAAAAAAATTGTGCTTAGATGCATGATCTAAAATTTGGATCATATGATCTCCTCACATAGGATAATACAATCATGTGTCAAACTTCTCCTCAAACCTTCACATGTGCAATATATAATTCCATTAAGTTGCTCACTCAAATTTTTCTGCCATAGAGCCAACTATGTCAATAACTTATCTAAAAGGCCAACTTTGCACATGCATATCTTTCGATGTGCTTCATTGTATGACTTGAAACTTAGTGAAAATTAACTAGTCACAAAACTAAACAAACCCATATGATCATTTTCTCCTTTCACCTTCACACATGTGAAATATAACATCAAAATTCCTACTTAGCTTTTCTTGCCACATTGCAAATTTGGCTAAGTATGGGAAAAAACTATCAAACTGCCTCACTTGCATATCATATGTCATGATTCATTTCATGACCTAAAATTTACTACATAGAAACTATGCATAACTGTGATGATAACCATATGAAAAACTCCCCCTAACTTATCCACATGTGGCAATGGTGATGTCAGCAAACTGCCTACTCAAATTTTTGCCACTAGACCCAAAATGTCTAGATGAAAATAATGATCAGCCAGATGAAATACACTCATACACACAAGAAATCAAATAATTCTTTACTTCTAATAGGACCCCTTGAACATACTTAAATCACCATACTCATCCTTGAACATCTCTAACCATGCCAAAACTGAAGATCAACCAAGCCTTCTTCAAGCATACTAGTGCAAACACATTGCACACTTTGTCATTATCACTTAGACTATCAAGGCACTTCATCCACTCACTAGGACACCTCCATTACATCACCATGACATCATTTAAAACTATTCAATAATCTCCTCCTTTATCATTGATGTTAACAACCATCATATAGTAATATACAACTCACCTTCCTTTTCTCTCTTCAAGCACTCCATAATAGGAACTTTCTCCCCCTTTGACACAATGATAAAGTTGGCACCAACTAATATTGAAGACATAAAATTACTACTAATAGGAGAGGACCATCTTATAAATATGATACAAATTCCCCCTTACCTTGAGCCTACCTCTTTTTTTCCTTGACAACTTCCTCTTGCTCAATGCTAACACTCTCTTCAACTGAGCACTACAACCAATGAAGAAAGAACATACAAAAATACTAAAATATGATGAAACTCCCCAAGAAACATCTAAAAGGGACTCCCCCTAATAGCTCTTATCCATTTCACCTCTTGATCATCTTTAGATCTCCACACACCATGAAGAACCACCACAAATGCTTACTAGCCTTCTCTCTCAAGCTGTCTCAAGGACCACCAATAGAACTTCATGTCACTCACCAAAATGGAAACATAATATAAACAAACCTAATAAATCTCCTTGAAATATACATGCATTACTCTTTTGGAAACACTAATCAAAAATAATAAATCTTCATACTAGGCATGTCTAGACTCCTTGTATCCCTACCTAGAACTTGTAGAGCCCAAAATTTTTAGTAGACATATATTCAGGACTTGAAAATTCATATCTAGAGCACTCTCATACACCCCTTTAAGAACATAAATTTATAACACTTAACTCATCCTATACAATATACTTTCTTCACAAACCAGCTTGCCAATTAGACCTCCATCTTGACAAAAACATCAAAATAACTTGAAAATCACAAACTTTAAAATCTATGTGAAGTTTGATTTGACAACCCATTTGGCCCATTCAATAAATTGAGTAGTCTTAGACCTCAAATCACAAGGCAAACCACTTTTCTAGTAGAGCCCAAAACCCTAGAATCTCAAAACAAATAGATTCAACAAACCTACTTCTGGTCAACGTCCACCTCTAAAACTTCTTATTCACCTTGAGAAAACCATTACACACTTCTAGACCAAGATTTGAGCTTCCACATATTTGGTAACCCATACATCCTATAACCCATTTTAGGCATGTTTGCCCTTAAGCCAAAACAAATAAAACTAAGAGCACTCAAAAATCTCTAATTTGATTTTAACATACCTTCAGACCACAATACCACTTGGAACATACTATAATAAGGTCAACAAACCTTTCTATGCAAAAAAAAAGCATCTTTTTAACTCACAAATCTTCCTTTTCTATCTTGGAACCTTCAATTTGACCCTACAGACTGCTCCATATATAACTATCAACATCATGACATCACCACAACATATCTTCCACTTAGACATACCTAATCCAACTAAAAACACTCATCTGTATCCTTTTAGGACCTTATGAATAACACCATAGCAATACTTTCTTCTCCACTAAAAGGAGTCTCTTAAGAAGCATAGATAGAGACATCATCTACACCATAATGATCTAAAACAAAGTGAAGCTAAGAGTGGTCCACATTTCCTCAGTAACCACTAGAATCCTCTTATATCTATAATACTTCTTGCTCTTGTTATTCTTCTTCTTAATCTAAATTATGAAAACTGGTTCCTTTTCTATATCACTCTCCTTTTCTATGATTGGATTGACAATACATGGAGACATCATAGATTCATGACATGCCTTTTCATTTTTATAATCTTATTTAAAGATTTGAACCTCATCACTAAGTACTTTCAATTGATGTTATTTGAATGAAACTTACTAAAAAATAGTAGGATCTTCACTTGGATCCATAGTTACCTCAGACCTAGCCTCAACCAATACCTTGGTCTTTTCCTTAAGCTTGGTCTCTTCATTCACAACATGAGCATACAATGAAATCCCTTGGCACTCTCCAATTTATAAAGCATTATCCACCATAACAAATATATTACTTGGACCTGTAGTCTCATCATGACTCATACTTACCACCTTTAGCTTCCATGAGTTGACTTGCCTTCTTCTTTGCACTCTAGGAGTCTGATTAAACCTATTCTAGCTTGTAGAACTTTGCTTGTAGAATCTAGGAATGTGACCTCTCTATTCATAGTTGTAATAAACCATACTCCTTGAAGGAAATAAAAATTGTCTTACCTTGTTCAGATAGAAACTTTCAATGTGTATTATTTCATGATAAATAAAATGAACTCCTCTTTTTTAATAGGACTTACCTTGTCTAATCTTAGGTGGACAATGGTTTTCAGAGTGTCCCACAATAAGATAGTTGAACCATTTAAAATTGTTCACACTTTTTAACTGATGACCCCATCATAGTTCCATGCAAACTCATTTCTAACAGGTCTCTTGCATTCTCTAGTTTTATGCCCAAATTGATTACATGTGAAATAGTAACCATTGAAACTTGCATACCTCATAGAATTTGGTTCTTTGATCTGATTTTTCTTCATTCTACCATCACCTTCAATCTTTGTCTAATGATTTGACTTCAAAGTATGATTTTCCTTGTTCACATTAGTCTTCATCTTGTCTTGAGTTACATTCTTTTGTTCTTCTTCATATCCAAGACTAGTTATATCACTTGCATACTTTTGACCACTTACAATATTGTCTAGATCACTTGATCTCTTTTCAAATATTACAAGTGACTTCACCTTACTATATGTCTTCTCTAACTCAAATTTCAATGACTCATTTTCAATTACATACCTTGAACATTCATCTTCTTTGGTTTTCAGGCTTGTAGATAAAATTTCTAATTGACAATTGAGATGCTTGACCATATCTTCATGCTCCTTGGTGTCTTGATTCATTCTTACTTCATACACACTTAAGTGATCCTCATAATCTTTTAGTTGAGACTTCATCTTCTTGTTAATCTTCTTCTCAATCTTCAATTCTTCAAGAGCATTTATCAATGCAGTATCATAGTCCACCTCATCTTCATCAATATATAAATCACTCCAAGTTGACTCCTTTTTCTGTGAACAAATTCCTTCCTCAACCATGAATAGGGATTCATCTTCAATAGGACCATCATCTTCATGATCATACTTTGAGTCACTATCTTCACTCTCATCTGATGAGCTACAATCTTCCTTGGTATAGAGACTCTTCTTATTCTTTAAGGACTTATTCTTGTTGTTATACTTTCTAAATCCTTTATTCTCGTATGTCTTATTATCTTTATCTTAGCCTTCACCATGCTCTCCATCATCATTTTTCTCATGGTTATGAGGGCACTTTTAAGAAAAATGACCTATCTCTCCAAAGTTGAAACATTTGAAGGGTAGTTTACCCTCATACTTCCCTGAGCCTATATTCAATTTCCTAGTAATCAAAGTAATTAGTTCATCCTCATCAATATCATAAATTTCATCCTCCTTGGGTTTCTCACCTTAGAAAATCTTCTTAGGCTTAATCTCTATCTTGAATGTTGCTTCCTTCTTCATTGGTATATCATCATTCTTCCTCATCTCATAGGTAGTAAGGATGTCATGTAATTCATCCAACTTTAGCTGAGTAAGATCATGACTTTCTTCTATAGTAGATACTTTAGAATCAAACATAAGAGAGAGCGACCTTAATACTTTTTGAAATATAGTATCTTATTTAAGGTTCTCTCTAAGACCTCTAACGATGTTCACCATCTCATCAACTCTCTATAGAAAGGATGCCATAGAATCTTCCTCCTTCATTTTAAGACTCTCAATTATCTTTAATGAGTCTGTAACTTTGCCAACTTGACATTTGAATATCCTTCATATATGATCTAAATTTATTCCCATATCTCTTTAGTAGATTTACAATGGATTACCTTGGTGTATTTAGTCTCTGAAAGACCATAAGTGATAGCATTCATTTCCTTATAATTATTTTCAAATAGCTTCTTATCTAAAACACTAGATGGAAGAGTAGTAGGAGAAACATAACCATCCACAACAAATTTACACACATCAAATCCTAGGGACATAATGTTTGTCCTCATCCTTGCACTCCAAAAATCATAATTAGATCCATTGAACATCGGTGATTTCTTAGTAGATAAACCTCCTTGATGACTACCCATATTGTACCTTGGATCACCTTCAAGTTGTCAAGCCTTTACCAAAGGACCTATTTTGATACCAATTTTTAGAGGTATAATCACTGAGAGGGGGGTGAATCAATGAGCCTAAACATTTCAATTCTAATTCCAATCCTTTCAAAACTCTTAATTAAATACCACAAGCAGTCATGAAGCATACACATCACTCATAGCAGTGTAAAAGATAGACAATACAAGATCAAGCACATAACACATGACATATGTGGGAAACCCTCATGGGGGAGAAAACCTAATAGAACCTACAATTATAGTAGTATCTTATAATAAAAATAACCAATTTAAACTAGCTATAACTAATCAAGGAACTACCATCCCTTATTTAGTGAGACTATAATCCCACAAGGTGCTACAACACCTATCTAGCTAAGCTGCAACAACTAGACCTTTAGTAAGTTCTACCTTAAAACGAGGCTAAAACCCCCTAGATGTTTATTTATGACAAAACCTATGAAAACTTCATCTCCTAAACACTAATTGCCTACCAATCTGATGGAGATACAAAGTATATCATCTCTCTTCAACTTTGTACACTTAATGCATCTAAAGCCACCTTTTGGATCACTCTAGACCTCTTCACTCATCTTCAATCTATCAGACCACTTTAATAACATCAAAAACATGACCCAAATGTCATACACATAGTCCTCAATATTATTTTCTCATAAGTTCATCTACTAGGAACTCTACCTCTCCTTCGCTTCACAACTCTCACATGTACACTCCACATACAAGTCTCTCTCAAGTTTATAAACAATCTCATTTAGTTTCACTATTTATATAGCCTTCATGAATTATCAATTACACAATATTTTTTTTCAACCAAAACACATGCCTTCACCCTTAAGGCATCTAACATGGATCACACTTAAGCACAACACACTTTCAAATAGGCCTAAGTCACCTTTTAGGTCCTATGATGACCCATTCACCTCTTTGACATTTATTCAATAAAAATAAGAACATAAGAACAATTTCAAACTCATGGAACCATGAAACATGATATATAGTTCATCTTTAAGTTCCAACAACAATCATATAACACTTCTAATAACCCCCAATTAGCTCAAACACTTTTCTTTACACATAGTCATTATGAACAAATATACAATCAATTTGTTAGAAATTCTTCATATTTAATATAATTTTTCAAACCTTCATAATGCAAAAATATCATCTTCATGTATTATAAAACGTATTCCAATAGATATTTCACCTTTAAACATCAATATACCAATAAGCACAACTCGAATAACCTTCTAGAGTTACTTGCAGAATATGCACAAACACAGTCAACTTTGAACCTCAATATATTTGATTGTACACACTTTAAGATATTAAAATTTATATTTATATATGAGATTTAGATTCCTATACAAATTCAATTTTTACACCATGATAAAAATATGCATAGATCGAAAGATATGGCCCAAAAACCAAACACTGGTCATTCCTTTGTTAAATTCAAATATTTGACTTCAAACGGTCATTGATATTTTTTAAACTTTAAATCATAGTTCACCACTATCCAAATGTTAAACTTTGAACACTTGGCTTCATATCTTGGAATATTGTAATCTTGATCACATATGCACCGTCGATCTCTTTGAGATTGTCCTTAATTTAATAATGTTAGACAACTGTCACTTTGACCTCTTGACTCTAATGTGCATCATTGATCTCAATTAGTACTAAAAAATTCTCATTTTTTATCCTTTTAATAATCTCTATCTTTATCTTTACTCAATGTTAAATAGCGAACACTTGTCCTCATCTCACTACTTCCTAACATCTTGGAACACACACACTCCATTGATCCTTTTGTAAGGAACTCGATCTTTAGCTTCATTAACCAATGAAAAATTTGCTTGATTTAACTTACTATGCACTATATGTCTATATGTATTAAATCCTACTAACCATTGGATCTCCTTATGGTCCTAATCTTTAATATCATGCAAAAATGACTATGGGGACCATTTCTTATCTGCCTAAAAGGCCAACTTTAGACCATAATAAATTTTATTACGCTCAGATTCATGATCTAAAATTTGGAAAAAATGATCTCCTTACATAGGATAATCCAAAAATGTGTCAAATTTCTCATCAAACCTTCACATGTGCAAAATATAATTCCATTAATCTGCTTACTCAATTTTTTTTGCCATAAAGCCAACTATGTCAAGAACTTGTCTGGAAGGACAACTTTGCACATGCATATCTTTTTATGTGCTTCATTGCATGACCTAAAACTTATCAAGAATAAACTAGGAACAAAGCCTAACAAACCCATATGATCATTTTCTCCTCACACTTTCACACGTGAAAAAGATAACAACATAAAAATGCCTATTCAACATTTCTTTCCACATTACAAATTTGGCAAAGTATGGGAAAACACTATCAAACTACCTGGGAGCCCAAATTTACACTTGAATATCTTATGCTTCACTTTATCACATGACCTTATATTTATAACATATCAATTAGGCATAATTTTTATCACAACCATATGACCAAATCCCCTTAACTCATCCACATGTGGCAATGGTGATGTCAAGAAATTGCTTACTCAGATTTATGCCACTAGACCCAAAATGTCTAGATGAAAATGATGATAAACCAAATGAAATCCAATCATACACAAAATCACTCAAATCATTCTTGACTTCTAATAGGACCCCTTGCACATGCTCAAACCACCATACTCATCCCTAAACATCTCTAACCATGCCAAAACTAAAGATCAACCAAGCCTTCTTCAAGCATACTAGGGCAAGCACATTACACACTTTGTCATTATCACTTAGACTATCAAGGCACTTTGTCCACTCACTAGGACAACTCCATGACATCACCATGACATCATTGATAACTCTCCAATATGATACCATTCGGTGCTTGGGATTTTCTAAAAATTTTAATAAGGATGTTCTTGTGGATACTAGAGGTATGCAACAAATATAAGATAGAGATTTGTGTGGGTATCTTTTGTAGTTTTTCCATAATATCATAAATTTTGTCTTTGGCATTCATAATTCATTTACTTCTTTCTAGTATGGTATTTTAATAGGCTCATTTGTAGAAGGAGGATATGGGACTTGAATGGTAACCCTAGTATGACGAATTGTGATTAGGAAATCTGGATTGAGTGATGGGCCATTATAATTAGAAGAAGAGGGAGAAAGGCTTGGGATGGTAACCCTTGGGTAATAATAAGCTTGGTTACTGGTATGGGCTAAAGGAGGATTGTTGTCATAGGGAGGGGGTTGGGTATTATTAGGTAATGGTCATGGGTACTTGGTTTTTGGTCTAAGATTAATGGTGATAGTGACTATATGACTGCCCATGATATGATTTATAACTTTTTTGTAGTTATGTGTGACATTATGATAGGCTATTTGGTTAGATTGATCATTGTAACCTTAGTTTTGACCATTTTTTGGTTATTTTTATCATCATTGTTATTATGGTGGTGGTGGTGGCCTTTATTATTATTGATTCTAACTGTTGGAATTATGTTATGGAAAAGGGTTTTGATAAATACCTAAGTTCTAATTAGAATTAGAGTACCTATTAACCAACTCTTTTCTTTATTTTCTAACATATTCTAAATGAGGTTCCTTAATTGCATGCATCAGCATATAGAATGCCCTTTAACTCGATGATATTCACAAAATTTATGATCTTTATACCATGAAGGGAAAAAACACCCTCAAGGAAAGGCTTTAAAATGGGTTAACTAATCATATTGGCACCATCTAGTTTATGAAATACTGATTCAATTGTTTCTCTAATGTCACTAAAAAATCTATTTATATGTGGTCTTATTTTTAACACAGGTATTTGTAAAGGAGGAGAAGGTTGCATAAGTAGAGTTGGTTGAATAGACAATGTTTGCAACATTTTTACATGGTGTGATTTGGTAACTCCATTACCAATAATTTTCTTATTGTGGTTATATGCATAAGGCTTCTCAAAATCACTAGCTTGGGATAGTGCAGGAGCCTACATCTGAATTAATTTTTGGGTCTAATTCTAACCTTGAATGTAGTTCTAGCTCTAGTTCTAGTTGGGAGAGTATAATTTGATTATCCCTTTATTAATAAGGGCTTTCTTTATTTGTAAGCCTTTGTCTATAATTTATTTGAACATGTGGGCACACTAAATCTCAAGGTGATATGATATATTACTTTTAAAATTATAGGTGAATATAGCTGCCAACTATTTATCTGGTAAATTATGTGTGAAATGGCAAGCAAGTGCCCTCCATCATTGTAAGTAGTTTTAGAAACTCTTACCTCTCCTTTGTTGAGCTTGGCCCAAATCAACCATGGTAGTCTCATGTTCGATATTATAAGAAAAATGTTATATAAACTTCTCTAATAGGTCATCAAAATTAAACATAATTTTTTTAAAAGTTGGAGAAGCCACTCTAAGGCCTATTTTGCTAAATTACGAGGAAAAAGGAGAATCAAATAAATATCACTGAAGTCCATTGTTTGGAAAGTAACATAAAATTCTTACATATGTTCCTTTGGGTCACTTTTGCCTTTGTATTTTTTAAACTTATGCAACTCAAAATACATAGGATATGGTATCTAAAGGTAATCCTTTTTGAATAGGTATGAACATATTTATTTTAACTTTAGTTTCTTTCCTTGTTTCCCTATCTAATGAGCTGAAATTTCATCCTTCACTTGTTTTAATTCTTGGGCTAGGGGTGTAAGATGAGAAGGAATGGATGGTTTTGGTTGGACAGTCCAAAGTGGATTACCTTGACAAGGTATAATAGAGGAATGGAATATAAAATAATGCTCATTTTTTTAGTCGACTGACTAGGAATATGCACCCATTAGTTAGGGTTATATTGTTGGTATAGTACGTGTTATTAGTAAACATTCTAGTTGGGATTTGTAATACAACTTTGACTTGGAGAGAAATGTGGCTTGAATGGAGGTGTTTGGTTTTAGGGAATGAATTGTGTGTGATGGATTTAGAATATAACATATTGATGGTTAGTTGTACCTTGTTATATTAAAGGTACATGTTTTTGGTTAAAAGTTTGCTGCAAAATTTTTTGTGTGTTAGGCACGTGTTGTATGTAACATATGTGTTGGGTGTGAGGTAATTATATCCTAGTAGGCATTTTTTGTATGTTGGGAACTTGTTTTTGGTTTAAAATGTGTCATGTTGGGTATTTTTTTTTGTTAAGCACTTTTTATATGTTGAACACTTATTGTTGGCTATCCACAAGATGTTATTGACCAAGAAGGGTATGTTATTTATTAGACAACATTTAAAGTGGAGGATTTACCACTTGTTGTCATGGCACATTAGTTTTCACTGTTGAGGTAAAATTTTTATCAATACCTATTAGGTTGGAGTGTTGGTTACCACCTATTGAGGTGGAGTGTTGGTTGCCACCTATTGAACTGGAGTGTTGGTCTACACATGTTGTGGTGGTATATTTGATTGTGATTGATTACTTACTCCATTTTATAGATTTTAGGAAGTATATGGCTATGGATGGATAGTCACATATTGTGGTTATGAGCTAGATGTACCTACCCTAACTATTGTTATATATTGATGTATTTGAAGGAGGAATCTATTGTGAGTTGTTTATAAGGATGCTCTTTTGTATATTAGACTTAAATTGGTGCATATTGGGTAATAGTTGTGTGTTATCCACCATATCTTGAAAAGGGTCTCCTAAAGAATCCACTAATTCTTCCACATTCATAAGAACATTGAACATGTATACAACTAGAATGGTTTAAGTGAATGGATTTGTATTTGTATTGGAATAGCCTAACAAGTCAATTTATAGTCCACTTGATGGAGCTAACTCTATAAGTGGTGTACTTGAAAGGGTTATGGCATTAAAGTTTTTGGCTAGCTTAAGGTAAGTTTGATATCCTTGTTGTATTTACGTTAATTGGTTAGTATTTTGACCCTTTCCTTTAGCAAGTACAACAAGCTCTTTGTTAGGAGCTAGTATAATAATGTATACTTTCCTATGGGAAATCTAGAGGATCTGATTTTAAATGGTTTAACAAAAGTTGTGTGACTAGGTGTTCTAACCAATAATGTGTACTTTCTTATGGGAAATCTAGTGGGAATATGACACCTAATTCAACTAATCTAACAATAATTTCATCTTTATTCTCTAAAATATAGTGATAAAAAAGATATGGATTATAACTATTACTAGATAGTGTGGTCACAAAGTATGAATATTGTTCTTGGACTATTTTTTTAATAGATGGTATGCTAGTAAGGTATTATGTAAATGGGCCTTGTTCCCACCCCAAATTAGGGGGTGTGTTCATTAGGTATTACATGAATTGGTCTTTCCCTTTCCCTATGTTAGGGGATATATACATGCGATATGGACCCACCTCATATGTTACATTATTATCATAAGGCTCATAATCAAATGGGTCATTTGTTATTGTTAAGCACAAAATATACTGAGAGGGGGGCTGAATCAGTATATTATATATATTTTTACTTAATTTGATTTTTTTTATTTAACCACTTAATCATACATTCAAGATATGTAATAAAAATGAAATAATAATTTGCACCACACAAGAGAGAGAGAGAGAGAGAGAGAGAGACCAAATTTTTACGTGGAAACCCAAAGTGGGAAAAACCACGGAGAACAATCTCAAGAATATGAATGAGTACCAACTCAAAATACAAAGTTTTCAACCACCAACTTGCAGGATCACCAACCCCTTTGCCGATCACCAACACAACAATGATTTATGAGCACCAACCCCTCTTGTGTATAAAACACAACTATCTCTCAATGTTGCTTACTCAAAAAATGATAGAACTTTATATTAACTCCTAATTTTCTCTCTTCAAAAACAAATACAAACCATGCACTCTCTTGAATATTACAAATGGATTCTCAAGCCTTTATTTATAT
This sequence comes from Torreya grandis, assembly GCA_037957365.1. Lineage (NCBI taxonomy): Eukaryota > Viridiplantae > Streptophyta > Pinopsida > Cupressales > Taxaceae > Torreya > Torreya grandis. The sequence continues at coordinate 1,933,972 of JARHVA010001478.1, forward strand.
CTTTTCAAATGACCTTTGGCATTCACCCTTTGTGACCCTTCAATCCTCATGGAAAATGGTGCCAAACGTGCATGACCCTTCATATCCTTGCATTTGAAAAGTCATATGGTGACCCTTCATAAGAAAAAGCATCCTTTCCTCTTTTATATTTATCTTGATGACTTTTCATATTCCTTAAAGTGTCCCTTCATGGAAAAATGTGCCATACCTCATTTGTCTTCACATGGTGACTCTTGGAATTCCTCAAGATGACTCTTCATGAGAAAATACGTCCCATTACTCTTTCATCTTTTACCCTGTGACTCTTTGACTTCTCCATGGGCCCTCTTTTGACTTATAAGCAACCAAAAATATATTCATTAATATTAAATAAATATTAACACGCATTAGCCAAGATATGAATATTAAAAACACCATTAAATACAATGGGGCCTTTATCACCAATAATGTTAGTTCTTTGACATCAATGACAATATTTCCAACAGTGATGAAGTCCTTATAAGAAGGGTTATAAATATATCTATTATGCATAATATGAAGCATGGTTAAATCAATGTTCTTTGTCTTGGGAAATGTTGGTATAATGCTTCAAATTTTTAGAACTTGTCGTTAAAATATTATGACTTGAAAATTAAAAATTGGGAATTAGTCAAAGCACACATGCCCATTAGAAAAGTGGTAAAAAAAAGGATACTTGAACTTGGTCTTGGAAAATGTCTACATCTGATTCTAGGTCTAAGATAATTTGAATTTTGAAATGAAATCTCAAACTTGGTCTAGGCAAAGATCTAAACTGAACTGAAAGTAAACTTGGCAAGTAAACTTGGTCTAGGTCTAGGAACTAAATTTGAATGAGGTCATGGTCCATGAACATGAGATTGGTCTTATAAATTAACTTAGTCTAGGCATGAAATCAAAAATAATTTTAATTCTAAGGATCTTGATTTGAAATAAAAGGTACACTTGGTCTAGGTGATATTTGGAAACAAGATCAAACTTGATCTAGGTCTAAAAAGGAACTTGGATTTAGAAAATGAAAGCTTGAACTTGGTCTATGGAAATATCTTAAATTAAATGTAAATTAAATGAGTTCTAGGTCTAAGAATGGAATTAAAATCTAATCCAAGTAACATAATCTAAATACAAAAAGTAAACAACTCAAGCCCAAATTATATGCAAGACTCAAGTGTAAATTAATTTTCCTTGGATCTAAACTTGAAATTGGATTTTGAACTTGGTTTGATAGGCACTTTGACTTTGACAAAGGATCATGGATTTAAGCAAACATCATAATAACACTAGGTTTGAATTAGACTCCACATTTTTGGACCCTAGACATTATTTTGAATGGACTCCAAATGAGAAATAGTCTAGACCAAAATGGCTAGTGTAATAATGTCTTTCAAACATTAAAGTTTGAATTATTTTTTGATCCTTAAGACTAAGGCAAATGGTTTTGAATAATTGGGTAGCATATCACTTCTTGGTGTAAATGTGTATGTATCATGTGTTTTGATGTTGGAATTTTTTTATTGTGCAAAATGGTTTTGGAGTCAACATGTAAATAAATAAGAAGCAAAAAAGTACATACTCCTATTTTAACAACTGACAAAAGGTTACATCATATCCACCAAACTCTATCGATATACCCATTCTTGAGAGGAATTAAGTGTTAATCTAATATATAAAATCACATGAAGGTAGAGTGTTTATCCCCCCTCTATCTCTTAATAACTTATATGTGGCATGGGACTTGGAGTGTTGAAGCAACTTATCATTGGTAAGATAATCCATGATAAGTGGGGTCTCTTAGCCTAAAATTATCACTTTGGCATTCTAGATGGTCCTTGAAGGGAAATTTATAATATCCATAAAATAGATGTGATTAGAACTAGCTTGTTAATAAAGGGTCTTATCCCTTTCACAACCACCTCATTTTTTAATTACTTAGTGAAGTAAAATGTCTAGTATGTATAAGCTCTAAGGATCTACTAGACTTGTCAGGTTAACTACTCAACCATTGTCCAATCAAATAACATTCTCAATTTGTATACCCCACTAGATAATTAGGGTTGGTATGATGTTGGGAGATGAAACCCCAAATAAATACACCCCTAAAGGACTTGTGAGGAGGATATGAAATCCCACTCACTAAGTCAAGAAAAAAAAGGAATAAAATGTCATTTATGTTCATCCAAGTTCATAAGAATGAGGAGAGATCATGCACAATTTTCTTCAGGTAAACACATAAACAATCAAATTAATTAAAATAATGTAAACGTTCTTTTACTTAAGCACCAAATGTAAGTGTGATTAAATTTTTCAACACCAAAATTTGAAATGTGAAAGAAGCTTCTAAACTCAATAAAAGTGTTAATGTGCATTAAAATTATTATTTTTGCATTTTACCCTGCATCAAATGATTATTTAATTCATTTGAGTTAATTAAGTTGCACAAATAAAGCAAAAATTTGGACTTTTTGAGTTCTTGGGTTTTTGTCTCAAAGCGATTTCATCATTTATCAAGTAATTTTGATGATAATGACTTTAATTTTACTACTGAAATCTATAGATAGAAAACACAAAATTTGAAAAGAAATGAATTCACTATTGATTGAAATGATTTTATCGATACATGTGATGATTTCACTATTGAGGGGGATAAATTCATTGATTTTAACCTTAAAATAGGAAGAACATAGAACATAGAGAATCACAATTTTGTCATCCATTAAGATTTGTAATTTCATTGATTAGATAGAAAAATTCACTAATAATCAAAATGAAAATCAAAGTTAAAAAGTAGTAGGAAAACATTTTTCTTGTTTACAAGTGATTTTGATAAAGTCTTAAAAAATTCCATTACTAATGTTTAATGGATTTTCCATTTCTCCTAATGATTTCATTGATAACTTTAACAATTTAATCCTTGGAAAGCTACAAGCATAAAACATAGAAAATAATGCATAATGATTTTACTACTTTGAGACAATTTTATTGATTACAGTGTTGAATTCATCGATACACAATCATGAAGTCATCATTGTAAACATGAAATCATAAAAAATAGAAAATAATTAGGATGCTTTTATCATTTTAGAATGATTTCACTAATTTCTTAAGTCATTTCACTATTTTCCTTGATAATTTTTGTGATATCTCTACTAAATTCATTGATATGTAGTCACAAATTAACCATTTGCACCTTAAAGTGTTTTTGATAGATTTTTAGAGAAAAATTAAGATAATTGGCTTGATAGAAGACAAATTCTATAAATTAGAGAAAGGAAAATTATTTAGAACATTTTGTGTGGTGTGTTCAATCCTTTAAGAGATCCCACTGAGCATGACATTGTGTAATCAGGAATCTAAGGATAATGTTAGTATATGTTGATGTTTAAAATTGTGCTTGATCTTTATCAATCAACAATGGGAAGTTTCAAGCTGCGGGATATTGTGGCTTGAAACAACCTCTAGATTTTAGAGAAGTTGGTCTCTTATATTTTATCAAGTGTTGGGGGAAAAGGGATAGGAAATTAAATAGAAATGCAAGTGAAGGAAATGAAACCTAACTATGGTGATGCGCCTGAGTGTAATCCTAATCCTAACCTAAGCACAGTGAGAGTATTATAGGATTTAATTACGTTTAAGAGCAGACAAGTGCATGATCAATGTAAAAGATCAGAATAACAGAAACAGAGGCTCACAATAGGGAATTCTTTTGCTGAGATACAGAGAATGTCAACAAAGGAATAGTGTTCAATCTTCTTAACAGAATATTCCAATCACATAAGAGGCACAGAAATCACGTACAGTTATGTAGAACTTTTGATTCAAGAAAATGAGACAAAATCAAATGACATTCTTAATCACAACTCTAGAGAATCTACAGTATAAACTCCTTTTCAAATGACACAGATAACACCAACCAAGGCATGGAGCTCAATCTTCTTAATTCATTTAGCCACATAAAAGGCATAGAAACATGCACAGTTACATCAACTTTACAACTCAAGAAAATTGAGACAAGAGCAAATGATATTACTGGTCAAAACTCTAGAAAATCTAAAACTATAGAAAGTCCCCCCCTTTTATCTCTTACAATTCTTCTTCTTTTATAGCCTCCAACGTCTCCTTTTCCCGCACAATTCTACTCTACTCTTAACTCAAAGGGGACAAAATAGATGGCACTTTCAATGCCTTAGATGCATCCTGGTCTTATCAAGAACTGCCCTAACTGTGGCATGGCGATTCATGTCTAGTACCTCCCTTTACACCTAAATTTCTAGTTTCATCACTTGTTTGGCTACTCAACTATCTATTCTACCTCCACTCTTAGGGGACAAACAGATGGCACTTTCAATGCCTTGCAAGCCCCAAAAATCTACCTGGTGCATTATTCTATCCACCAAGAATAACTCTCACAGAGTTTCCTTCTATCATCGTTGTAACAGATAGATGGACACTCTGTTCTATTAAAATGGAAGGGGACACTTAGTCAATCCATGAAAATTCTCTTTATGGTCAAGAAGGCACCAAATAATAACACTTGGCACCTTTTGATTTTCTATATTCTACTCAAGAACGCTCCACCTTTGACACTTGTCACAATCTGCTTCATCGATACTTTGCAGTTTTAACAAAATAAAACTCACCATGTTCCTTGCTCAGGCAACCTTTTAGAAGAGGATGGATACACATGGTAGTCTTCTCATGTTGACACTTGACACTTCCTCAGACCTTTGAAGTAACATTTGGGACCCACCATAATCTTTATTCAGAAATAAGGCTCGAAGATGGTCTCTCAAAAGTTGACACGTAGCGACCTCCGCTGCTCTTAGGAAGATATGTGGTGCCTTCCTCTTCTACTACTAGGGGTATGTGGCACCTTCCACTTTTTTGGGGGATGGAGTAAGGAGGGGCTTAGAGAGTGACACTTGGCAGCATTTGTTGCTTTATGGCACTTAAAAAAATGAAATGATGCTTTTCCGCGATGAACCAAAGCATTAAACCAAAGTCTCTCAGATGCCGACACATGGTGACTTCTGCTACTTATTTAAAAAGGTAGTTCAGGGCCTTCCACGACTGCCACCTGGTGCTTTCCACTTTTTTACTACTTAGCTCATTGAAAGTCTTTGCCAGAAAATAGAATGAAATGCAGGTGCCGATATGAGATGCGGATGCTGACACGTGGTGCATTCCACTTAGCCATTACTGGATACATGGCACATTCTATGTCTTTCCTAAAAGTTACAAAAGGGGGCTCGAAAGACGCCAGCTGGCCAGCTCTAGGTCTCAAAAAGTGACACCTGGCGGCTTCCACTCAAATTCAATACTTAGGCAAAAATGAAACAAAAGAAACAAAAAAGGGGAAAAAGGACCCATCCTCAAAGGGTGGCACTTGGCAGCTTTTGCTACACTTCGACACTTAGGCAAAATGAACTTGTCCTCTACTCCAAAACTCTACCGCTATGTCCAAGGTACGCAGGAACCAAAATTGCAGTGCTTGACCGAAAAATTTAAATACGACGTAGAGTAAAAAATTACTCTATAGTATATGCATTAGTAGAGTGAAAAATAATGAAAAACACATCAAATACTAGAATTCCAAGCCTAGATGCTTGGGGAAAAAAATAAAAATCAAACAACAAACAATTCAAAGATAAAAATAATACTCTTTACCATCCTTGTGAATTAAAATTATAAATACTCTTTACCATCCTTGTGAATTAAAATTATAAGTTAGCCTTGGAGGATTGTGCTTAGCTTTATGGGTAAAGAGCCTTCATCAATGGTGTGCATGCATCATATTTAATTATTCACCTTATAAATTAGCTATGGCATGTTTTTATTTTAAATATTTCTCCATGGATTTTTGCATAGTAAGTTTGGATTGAGAAGCTTGTTGAAGGTGTGTGAGGAGCCTTCTATTTATAGGTTTTTAGAAATGAAAAGATTGATTAATGACCTTCCATCTTCAGATCAAGATGTGTGTCCATAAATCAATTCAATTTGAGAGGCCCAAGGCCAAAAATTAGGTAATTAATTTTGCACTTACAAGGCATGGCTTGCATAAATTGATATTTGTTTGCATTGAATTTTGATTGTTTGACCACTTTTAGCCTAAGTCATGCATGATGTCATCTTTTGGGTGAATTTTATAAATTTATATTTTCATAAATTCACTAATTATCCATTAATGTTTTAATGAAACATTTAATTTGATTTAATCATTTTAGAAATTATGATTAGGTTAATTACCATTTTTAAATTTTAACATGGTTGTCCTTCACACTTGGTCAAAAATATCAATTTTTTTAGGTCACAATTTGACTAGAGATGAATCAACAAGAGGTTATTATTTTGTATAGTGTATTAACCCAAATATGGATATATCAACATGATTTAGAGGTTGAACACTAAGTTTATAGATGAATTTGTGTGTTTCAGTGATCTCTAGGCTTAATTTGTATTGTTTGCCATCAATCGGTTAGATGTCTATTTAGACATGAAAGTGGCTAAAAAGGAGTGTCTACAAGTTTCACATACCATATTCATATAATGTATCTACCTCTAATCATACTTTGGATGGGATCAAAGGATAGCCTTGTCCTATTAAATATTTCAAAAATATAGAAACATTCAAATAATTTAAAAATACAAAAATATTCAGCATTCCCATATTTTAATAGCTCTTTGACATCTATGTTGTTTAATTTATGTTAGTAGATAAAATATCATTTCATTCCAATATGCATATATGTTTCACACATATTTGAGTAAGCATACACAGACACATTATCTATGCATTTTTTAGATGTTGAACCTTTCCTCTACTCACAACATATAGTATGTTGGGGGTATCTACTTATTTGATCACAATATACAAGTTACATATTCTTTATGATCATTTATACATTATCATTTTTGAGATTATGTTGCTTACACATGTTTATATGCATGCTCATACATTTCAAAGTGTACTTTATATGTCATAAAACATAACATTTTTACTAACACATATATGTATGGACTAGTATAATATGCTTAAGTTGGTTGCTTATGTTTCCTCTAGTTTTCACTTGTATGTATTTCATTACTTTATATTATACTTATTATGGAACATTTGAATGTGTTCCTTAATTTTTGACCCAAGTGACATTGTATATTGATTTGGACATTCAAATATGTCATCCATTTTTATTGTGTAACATTTGAACGTTCCCCTTATATGAGGCCTCTTTGGATCATTATTTTGCATTGCATTGAGTGTTCTTGTGTGTGTGCTTGATTACTTATTGATCTTGTACTGTTACCCTCTATACATTGCCCTAATTTATATCATGAAACTTAGGACTTGATTTGATCACATAATATGAACCTAATTGATATATTTACTTTGACATGTTATCCTTATATGTTACATGATTCATACAAATATCATGCACCTACCTTCCCATTTTGAGGTAAGGTACCTACTAGTTTCTATCTCCCTTACCCCAAAAGGGAGGGAGTTTTAGTGGAGGCATGTTATGAAAGACATGACCTCTACATTTTCATAGTTTCCAAATTATAGTGGGGTCATGTCATAATAACATGATGTCCACACTTGTACACATTCTCACTATATCCATATTTTATTTGGGGCATGTCATAAACACATGACCTCCACACTTACACAATCTCCAGTTTAGTTTCATGATTCACATATACACTTGGATCAAAATTCTATATATTGCACCAATTTGGCATAAATTTGAAATATATTTTTTTAGATTTATGACTCATATACTCTAGCTCAGACATATTATAGGTACATTATTCCATGTTATTACACCAAAATTTTAAAACCTACCAATTATGCTAGTCACCAGGACAAACCAATTACACTAAGATGTATTATTATTGAGACTTTTATGCGACAACAGTTGGTTCATTTTATAAGTTAAAGTGTTTAAATCATTAAACCTAAACATATGTATATATTGGAGTGATTAAATCATCCAATCTCACTATATTTATAAGATGAGTTGATTAAATCACCACCCTCACTAAATTATATATATGCACACTTGAGTTGTGCAATGATCTCAATGTTCATGTCACAACTAATCCTTGCACTAGATTAGGAACATGATACTTTCAAATTTCCATATTCAAATCTCAAAGGTTCATATATTAACCTTATATAGATTGAATGTTTCATAAGAAAGCATATTTACCAATTCAAAACATCAAGAGGCAACATGATAGCATTGGCACATAGGTTACTCCTTCCTTGCTCTTTGTCTTTCAAGCATTTCAATTTTTTCAAATTTCATATTATATGAACTAATTTATGTTATAACATGCTCTTGGTTATAGGTCATACACCAATAAAACACTTAAATTGGGCTCAATCAAAGTCAAGGTTTGTTTTACACACCTAGGTGCACATTTTTTTATTTTAACCTAGTATTTTCATCCTTATGCATTAAGATATTAAATGGGGGAAATGTAGATACTAAAACTAAATATTTATAGCATCTCAGTCTTGTACATTTGAAAAATATCAATTAGGGATCTACCCCTTAGTTTTATACCTTTCTGTTATCGAAATACTCATATTTTCCATCTCACTATGCCTAAATACTTATATCTTAGTCCAATCCATATCATTTTGATGACCCAAGTCTCATGAACTACACAAAAAGCTTAAAACTTGATAAAAATCCTTCACTATTAGTTTCATATCAATACCTATTTTCTATCCCCCTAGACACTACTAGCTACAAATAGACACTACTATCAATGGTAATGTCCAAGTCCTTATCTAGTGTCCATAGCCAAAAATCATCCAAATTCCAAATAATTCAAAACATGTAGGTTAGCCTATTTGTATTATTAAACCCTACTGTGAGATATTTTTAAAAGGTGTGGTATAAATAAAATTCTAAGCCTTCTTATTATTCATCTAGCAAATACCAAGCAAACACCTACTAAAATTAAATCAATCAACTATACAGGCACTCTATTCTACCTTATTCATCCTTATTCTCATATCAAGTATAGAAGTAGTCATATTATAAGTTTGAAGAATTAAAAGAGAAACCCATGAGTGATATTTGTCAAATTACAAGATAGAGCATTGCATGCATGTATCATATAACATATTACACCTTGTATACACACATACCATACATAGGGGAGAACTACATAAGTATGAGGCTCTCCTTGGAGTTTTATCTATGAAGGCACTGCCCATTAATAGAGGAACTTTTAGGGTAGTTCAACATCATGAGCCCAATAACCCATTTTTTAGCAAACTCATTCCAAGAGTGAACATGGGTAAATATATAAGGTTTTATCAATCAATGAAGAGTGACACCCTATACCCTAGATTTAAATATCAATGAAAAGGTGATAGAAAACCTAGAATGACAAAGTTGGTCACATTCATATCCAATCTATATTATGTACTAGACACTTGCATCATAGTCAGAAACTATCATTGATGGTAATGTCTAGATCTGATGGTAGTGTCTATGTCCACATAAGTGAAATTTATAAAATCTGATGATTGGTCTAGAATACTGATCCTACATACTTTACGTTTGTTTCTAGTCTAGATCTATCTTCACATGGTAAACTAGATAAGTACAATTATTTCTTATTTATTGAAATACATTTCAATAGTTTTACTTTACTATTTTAATTTATCTAATTTTTATAAATTCACAATATTATTTATCTAAATTTTCTATTCATTGGCGTACTATAAATTAGTTTATCACCCTTGTGTTTGAACTATTTATATATTCTTAACCTTCTCCCCCACATATCTAATTTTAGGGTTAAACAATAATAAAAATTGAACTCATATAAATAGTAGGATGAAAGTTATTTTTTTAATTTCATTTTTGCTATCTTATTGTACAAATTGAGCCTTGAGTTCCCAAGATACCTAGCCAATGAGATGCATTGGTGCTTCAGTTTAAACATTTACAGTCTATCTAAAAAACACAGATGGAGGATGAGGTGGTATGTATCAAAATTACTCATTTTTTCTATCAATTTATATGATTTTTAATATATTTACTTTATTTTTTGGAAAAAAAATATGTTTTGGTATTTTTCAAAGTCCATAATGCAGATTTGACAATTTTGACCTATTAGGTCAGTATCATCCATCTATAAATTTAAATGTTGGATATACTTAAAAATAAAAATTAAAAAAATCATTAAAAAATATAGTTAAAAATTAAAAAATACAAAAAAGTCATAATATAAATCATAAAAATAATATAGTTAAAAATATAAGTCCATTATTCTTTTGATGGCATTGAATTGTTTGGCCGGGTATTTTTAAGTAGATGGTTGATATAGTTAAAAATAAAAAAATCATAAAGAATTCAAATAAAGACTTCAAGGCAAAAATTACATATTTTTCTAGTGTTCAAGTAGAGATACATGATGTTTCTCTGCCCATAATGAGATGCAAAATTTTGACAATGATAAACATACTAAAGGAAAAAAAATGTGTTGTCGTATTTTTCAAAGTCCATAATGCAGATTTGACAATTTTGACCTATCAGGTCAATGTCAACAGAAATCTAAAGATATCATCCTAAATGGGATATTTCTACCTAATTTAGGACATTATTATTTGAAGTTTCTAACCTTTTGGGTCAATTTTGCTTATTTGCCTTTTAATGCTTATTTTGAATAGTTTTATGTGTATTTACATTTATTTTATCTAAAATTGATATGCATGTTTTCATGTGTCCTATTTTTTAGCATAATTCACATGCATGGGAGTTACGAGGTGGGTGAAATATGAGTACATTGGTGGATCTTGGTTTAGATGACATTGATTGGTGGGTATTATAGGAGGTGGGTTTGGTACATGTTGGCTTATTTGGCCAAGTTCTATATAGCATTCATTTGTTGACAACATTAGCTAAGAGGTGGCATCATGATAATTGTAATTTTTGATTACTAATGGGTGAGATGACTATCACATTGAATGATTTATGGTGCATCTTATTATTATCAATTGTTAAAGAGAGGTCCATTGTGGAGGGTATAAAGGGTTTAAACCATATGTGGAGAGCCCATAAGTATATGATAGATAGGTGAAAGGGTGCATAATAGGGTGTAACTATTATACTTGAGAAAATTATGAAATCATACACTCCATGGTTTCATAAGTTTAAATGTTTTATATTTGTATCATTTATAGTTGTAGTTGGAGAAACCATTGCAATTTCATAACACATGTATGATGTTATTTTTTTGATTGAGGAGATTCATATAAGATATTATTGGGGGTGTAGCATGTTAGCCCACCTATATCAAGATTTATATAGATTAATTATGGAGTTTCATGCTGGTGGTCTTGGATCAACCACATTATTACATGAATGGGAATATGAACATATAAATATGATTCATTATTTTGTCATTTTATGTGAAGATTCAGTCCATCTCGATATCTTCACATGTCATTGGGTGTTACCATATAGGAGGGGATTAAGCACCATTGAGTACAAAGTTATTTTGGATATATTGAATCCATATATGCATCATTGGTATCCCTATATGGGATTTTATAGGTTTCCTAAAAATGTTTGATAGCTTCATCACATATAACTTAGTATGTGACTACTATATCAATTTTCTAGTGCTATGGAGATATTTCAATATGAGTGGGTTACTAGATAACTTATGTTGATTAGGTTGTGCCCTCAATTCCTTATCTATAGATGCAGAGAAATAGGGGTAATATTATAGTAGGGGTGTGGTCATAATTTATAGGTGTTGACTTGGCTCCTTAACTAACTAAAGATCATGATCTTGTGATTTCACTAGTAGCAAGCAATGATACAAGGTGCACTAAAGCATATACACAGTGGTGGAATACTTCTCAATGGGTTGTAATATTTTTAGTTATGGTAGGTGATCCTAGTGTTGTGACTCCTATGCATGGTGGATGTGATGGAGATATAGGAGGTGGATGTGGATAAGGTTGATATAGAGGAGGTGGAGTGGGAGAACCACCTACACCACAGCCTGCAACATAGTTGATTGACATATAAATCATTATTACCATAGTGATTTATACTATTGTATTTGAGAATGAGTATTTTTATGATTATTTTTATGAGTATTTACATGTTTCTTTAGTTAGTTATTGATATTCTTAAATTTGGTTACTAATTTAATTATGTTATTGGTAATATAAGTGACACATATTGATTTATGATGGCAGATTACACCATCTATACTTTGACATGGAATGTGCCTTATGATATAGTTGGTAGTGGCTTATTTAAGTGAGTTGGCCATATTTTTTATGAGCATGCACCATTTTTTTATCCTTATGCCATTACTATCATGGTATATATGGTATTTATCAGAGAATAAGATCATTTATAGGTATAGCTTGATATATGCCCTACACCTACACCTAGATCTATTTTATTGAGATATTTATTTGAGATATTTATTTAATTTAGACACTAAACATAAATGTGTGATGGTTTGGATATGAAATCTTGAGATATACATTAGATGATGTAGGTCATGATATCGATCATGGGGATCCATAGGACTAGATGGAGCTTTTACTTCATATGTTGTGGGTCTCGTTATTAGTGATAGTTGAGATGGTGATGCTACTTCCAAGTTCTGATTAAAATTAGAGGCCCTATTATCAAATTCTATTTATTTATTTTCTAAAATATTCTCAATGAGGTACATTAATTACATGCATCAACATATGGAATTCCCTTTGACTTGATCATATTCATAAAATTTGTGCTCTTTATACCATATAGGGAAAGGAACACCCTTAGGGAAAGGCTTTGGAATAAACCAACTAATCATATTAGCAGAAGTTAGTCTCTACAATAATGATTTAATTAGTTATCTAAGGTCACTAAAAATTTTATCTATAGGTGGTGTTATTCTTATAGGAGATGTTTATAAAGGAGGAGGTGGTTGCATAAGTAGAGTTGGTTGAACATATGGTATTTACACTATTTGTACATGGTGTGATTTGATAAATCCATTACCAACAATGTTCTTATTGTGGTTATAAGCTTTAATATTCTTAAAATTAATAGCTTGGTTTGGCGTAGGAGCCTACATTTGGATTGGGTTTTAGATCTAATTTTGACCTTTGATTCTAGTTTTGGTTCTAGTTCTGGTTGGGAGATTACAATTTGATTATCCCTTTATTGATAAGGGCTTTCTCAATTTATATGCCTTTATATATAATTTATTTAAATGTGTGGGCACATTGAAGCTCAAGGTAATAGGATATATTACTTTGAAAATTATGGGTGAACATAGCTGCCAACTATTTGTCTGGTAAATTATGTGTGAAATGTCTAGCAAGTGTTCTCCATCATTGTAAGTAGTTTTAGAAATGCTCACCTATCCTTTGTTGAACTTATCCCAAATAAACCATGGTAATATCATGTTTAATATTATTAGAAAAATGTTACACAAACTTCTCTAATAGGTCATCCTAATGAAGTGTAGAGTTCTTTACAAGTTGGAGAAGCCATTTCAAGGCCTATCAAGTTAAACTATGAGTAAAAAGGAGAGGCAAATAAATATCATCAAAGGCCATTACCTGGAAAGTAACATAAAATTATTTCAAATGCTCGTTTGGGTCACCTTTTCCTTTGTATTTTTTAAACTTAGGTGGCTCAAAACTCAAAGGAAATTGTTATCTAAAGGTAACCCATGTTGAATGGGTATGAACATGTTTCATTTAACTTGAGTTTATTTCCTTGTTTTCCTATCTAAAGAGATAAAATTCCATCCTTCACTTGTTGCAATTCTTGGGCTAGGCGTGTAAGATGAGAAGAAATGGATGGTTATGGTTGGGTAGTCATACGATAAAATGCTCATTTGGTTGGTTGACCAACTAGGAATATGCACCTGTTGATTAGCATTATATTAATCGCATGGTACGTATTATTAGTAAACATTTTGGTTGGGATTTGTAATATGACTTTGACTTGGAAGGAACTACGGATTGAATGGAGGTGTTTGGTTTTGGGGAATGAATTATGGGTAGTAGGTTTAGAATAAAATTTGATGATCGTTAGTTGGACCTTGTTGTATTAAAGGTACATGTTGTTGGTTAAAATTTTGTTGAAAATTTGTTGCATGTTAGGCATGTGCTGTATGTAAGATATGTGTTGGATGTGAGGTAATTTTTGCCTATTAGGTATTTGTTTGTATGTTGGGCACTTGTTTTTGGTTAAAAACATGTGGCATGTTGGGTATTTATTATGTGTAAGGCACTTTTTGTATGTTGGGCACTTATTATTGTCTAGACACAAGATGTTGTTGACCAACAAGGATATATTGTTGATTAGACAATGTTTTAAGTGGGTGATTTACCACTTGTTATAGTGACACATTAATTTTCACTATTGAGGTGGAATGGTTATCAATACCTATTGGGATGGAGTGTTGGTTACCACCTGTTGAGTTATAATGTTATTGTGCATGTGTTACAATGGGGTATTTGACTATGATTAATTACTTACTCCATGTTTTATATTTTAGGAAGAAAATGGCTATGGATGGATAGTCACATGTTGCGGTTATGAGCTAAATGTACCTACCCCTACTATTGTGATCTAGTTATGTATTTAAAGGAGGAATCTATTATTAACTATTTAATAGGATGTTCTTTTATATATTAGACTTAACTTGGTCAATATTGGATAATATTTGTGTTATCCACCACATTTTTAAAAGAGTATCTTAAAGAAGCCATTGATTATTTTGTATTCATAGGAACATTGAACATGTCTATAGCTAGCATGGTTTGAGTGAACAAATCTATGTTTGTGTTGACTATTTTGATCTCAAGTCAAAATAAGTCAACATACTATAGTTAAAAACTTATATATGGGTCTATTAGGGTCTTCTATGATTTTTCATGGTCCTAAAAATGCCATTTAATGTGCCACTAGATTTGTCATGGTCACCTTTTAGTCCTTTATGTCTTATGTCATCCTAGGGGTCATATTTGAGTCATTCATGAAGGTTTGTAGTTTTACGAAGTATAAAAAGGTGTACAAGTGTTTCTCAATGTCATTCATGTCATATCCTTATTAGATATGTCATTTTAAACTAAAAACTTGTAGGTACTATGTTGAAATCAAGAAAATAGTTGGAAAAGATGAAGTTTTGGCAGTTGTATGACTTATACATAAGTGTGGCACATGTGGCAAGATTATAAAGTGAACATTAAAATTCCTTAAATTAATTATCACATTTTTTGTCTTTGAAACACCTGAAAATTTCCAAAATTTTTTTTGTTCTTTCATCACTCTACTAGGTAGGCATAAATGACCAACTGATTTTGGTCTAGTATGGACAATAAAGGTTGATTTAGGTCAAATCCATTTGGTGGTATATATTAATATTAGTTTAATTCCATTTCATTATAGTTTTTCAAGGATTGATTTTTGATTCTGTATGAACCATTATTTATAAGTCTACTACCTTTTTATGTCTGCTCATTCCCACACCCTATATGTTTCCTCTTTGTTTGAGTTGGTTCATACAAACTAAGTGTTATAAGTGATTTTGGAGAGTGTGGACATTATTATCTCATGATTTTGAGTAAATTTTTCATGTATTAACATTAATTGATAATCCAAACATCTCAAGTTGCTAGTTGAGGTTACCACTAGAGTTGCACAGTCAGTGTTTCACCAATTGTGAAAGGTTATTATTCTTGTGATGGTCTCAAAGGAAGATAACATGTAGTGTTTCATGATTATAATTATATTAAGCCACCTCTCTTCCTAAATATTAGTTATAAATGTGTTTCAAACGAATAAAACAATCAAAGATACACACAGTTAGTCTCCTACACACATCTACCTACAGGCAGATAAAAGTACCCCTACATAGCCATGATGATGTGATGAAGAGATGAAAAAGTGGTGATAGATTAAATGAGGTGTCTTAAATCAAGTATGAACCATGAAAATGGTTTGATATTGTTTTAAACAACCAATTCATTATGCACATATTCTTGTATTACCCCTTCATAGTTCTATATACTATATGTGCACCTATATGTACCCCACAAAATATTAATCATGTCAGAATGAAAGCATTGTAACTGGTTTTATGTCTTTCAAGGTGAAAAAGGTAAATTTGAATACTTAAAAAAGGTATAATTTTTATTATATAACCATCCACTATGAATATTGTTCATATCCCACCTTCACTACCCTGTATCCAGCATATGCACCTATAAGTGGCTCCAATAGAGGCCTCAGGGTGTTGCATGAAGTGTTTGAAGTTTGTTTGAAGGCCTCATCAAGTATAAAAACACAAAAATCACCATAAAATCAATGTTTGAATCATAAAATATCAAACATACTTGAATTTTAGGATCTTAATTTGAGAGAGTTACATTTGGGACTAATTACCTTAATTCTTCTGAAACAAGGTCTTTTTCACACTTGGTGACATCATATAGTAGTGTGGCATGAGGTCTAGATAGGTCCAAATTATTCCATCATGTATACCACATGTATGGGTAATGCCTTGAAAAATATCATGAATGTTTGGACAACATAGTGTGATATAAGAGGTTTTAAAACTCAAGCAATCCTTCACTACAGTCTTTAAGTGTTCTCTACAACATTTTGAGATTCAAGTAACCCTATAAAGCAACAATGACATGTAGTGGTAGGATTTAAAGATAAGTAACTTTAAGTTAATAAATGTGGTATTAGTGGATCAAAAAAATTTGAAACATTTGAAGTATAGGGTCTTGACTTATATCACCACCTACAGGGGTCCCTTTGTCCTCAAAAAGGCCACCTACAATCTGACTTTAGGCACCTTTAAGTTGGTAATATGAAAATAGAGATGAAAAACCCTAAAAACATAATCACCTTATGTTTAAATATGATTATAAGGACTTCAAGGATATCTTAGGATGTGAATTACAATATTAAAGAGTTTAAAATGTAATCTATATGACCTTTGTTGTTCTCAAAATGATCACTTACAGTTGACTGTGAAGTAACTACACACTAGAACAAGATAATTAGGTGTTGGCCTAGCATATCCATGATGTAAAAAAGTATTAGTGACTATTATATGGTGTTTATTAATCCAATTATTGTATAAACATGACATAATTTTTAACTCTAAGTGACACCTTACAGGAAACTCCCTTTGTTTGAGAAACATAGTCACACAGTCTGCCAGTCTAGCGTAGTCAAGTAGAGATGAGAGCACTTTGAGGAATTGGAAAATAAACATGGGTGATATACATGTTTAAAAAAAAATTAAAATGATTATTATCATATAAAATTATTATCATCATAAGTAAATAGATAATTTAAGGTTTCAACATACAATCTATAGTCTATACACCAACCTTGCACATAGTCAGTGTTATAGAAGTTTGCCTTAGATTTTGTGATGTTTGGGGATGATAAAAATGTGATCAAGACTTTATATTTTTTTTATATGTTTATTATTACCTATTTAATCCCCTAATAATGTTTATTTTATTGTTAATATAGGTAAAATGTCCTCTATTCTATCTTAGATAGAGGGCACTCCCAGAGAAACACACCCTACAGGTTTGACATGAAGAGGACAAGGAGATGTGTTGAAGGAGTGTTTTATCATTTAAAAGATATGTAATGAGTTATGGTTAACATTAAAAAACATGTATAATAACCTAAAAGTACCATAAATCAAGCAGTATGGCCTAAACATGCAAAGACATAGTCAAACCTACTAGGCATAGACTAGGCTTATAACCCTAAAGGGGTACAATCCCATATTTAGAAATAGATGAACCTTTAAATGAACTTTATCATATTCAAAGTAAGATATAATATTGTTATGAGATTTTTTAATTTAGATTAAATCATGATAAAGTCATATTTTGGATTAAGAACAATTTAGGGTGCACAGAATGCAAATAAAGGTTCAAGAGGCCATCTTAAGACACTCACACTGGTACAAACAATTAGCATGGAAGACCAATAAGTTGTGAGATGTTGAATATGGTCCTAAAAATTATTCTAGTTGGATTTATTCATATATTAAATGTCTAACTTTTATGAATAAATTCTAAGATTCAAAACATCCTAAAACCCTCCAAAACCCTTGCTTGACACTCGATGGGAAAGAAGTGGATAAAAATGCATTCAAGAGGGATAGTTTGACTTGGAAATTATTTTGTACTTGTAGATAACTCCCTCAGGATCCTTCCAATCATATTGGTTGGCACCCTACTTGTATTGATAGGGTACATAACAAGTTTTATTAACAAATTTTGATGTTTTATAGGTGTGAGGGATTCTTGAAGGATGAGGATCACTTTGGGAGATCAAGTGGGACATAACGTAACTCCTCATTTTCATTTCTTTTTTTAGATAAGCACACAAGTACCTTTGTAATCACCTTAATTATAAGCAGTCTTTGGAAGATAATGAGAATGAAGGGTGATGACCAAGTGAGAAGGTGATAGGTCCAAGTGGGATGCCTTTTAAGGTTTTCCAAATGCATAAGGACAATAGGACTATTAAAAGGTGTCATATCACCCCTTGCATGGATTATATTATGAAACTAAAGGCCATCTTGGTACCAAATGTGAAGATAGTGCTATGGAACTTGCTATGGTGACTACAAGTAGTGAGAACACTTATGTAGAAGAATACCTGTGATTAGGGACATAGCTAATGTATATTGGATCTTGTTTTTAACCACCCCCATCATAGTGCACATGTTTCAGCTCTCCCTAGTCTACTCTAGAGCACTCAAGAAAGGGCCAAATGATGAAGGTAGTTTCTAATAAGGTAGTTGAATAATCCTACTCTAGTTTTGAGGATTTTTCATGCCTTGGAGGGACATTTATCTAAAGAGAGATTTCATGGTCTATTTTATACTCCATTCATATTCAACATAACTAATTTTCATGCTTTTAAGAGTGGCATTATGACCCTTTATTTCCACTTCTCTCTCTCCTTTCTCACATTCTATAAGAACTAGCCATTTTGGCTCTTGTTTTCTAGTTACACACATGGTATGAAAAAGTCCTATTGGTTTGATGTTGTACTTTGACTTTGAATAATACATGTAATTTAATTTTTAGTTTACAAGCATCTTTTCTAAGTGTGTGAAGTGATGTATGGTGAGGTCTAGTTATAAGCTTATATCCTTGCTTCTCCTTATCCTTTCATGTTTGGTGTAAGAAGTTACCATTCTAACAGGTCATATGGAGTGTAACGAGTGTATTTGACTCCATTAAAGTGCAAAAATAGCCTTATTTTTTAAAAATAACCTATATTCCAATTACCTTGAGTATTCTTATGCATATCACTTCCATATTGAAATACTAATGTTGGAGTATTCTCGGAATTTGAAGCTATTGTTATAGGTCTTGTCTCTTAGTAAAAAAGTATGATGATCTTATTGAAATAATTATGGTGTATCACCCCATTAGAGTAGTTTGCTTTCATGCAAACTTATATCCCTTTTCACACAAGAAACTAGATAGTAAAGGTGATAAGCACTTAAAGGTCAATCTAGGGAGCTATCCCTTAAACTTAGAGGTCTATCTCAACTATAGGTAACCCATATGCCTAGAGGTATTCTAGTGTTGTCCAAATCTTAGATTAGGATTGAACAAAATCTTTTAGGGTGAAATATTTGGTGATAAAAATTTGTATTGGAATAACCAAACAAGTCAATTATATTTTCATTTGTTTTTGTATTTGTATTTATTTTTATCTGAAATTGATATGCATGTCTTCATGTGTCCTATTTTTTAACATAATTCACATACATGGGAGTTACAAGGTGGATGAAATATGTGTACATTGGTGGAGCTTGGTTTGTATGACATAGATTGGTGGGTATTAGAGGGGAATATTTGGTACATGTTGGCCAATTGGGCCAAGTTATATATAATACTCATTTGATGATAGCATTAACTAAGAGATAGCATCATGATACTTGTAATTTTTGCTAACTAATGGGTGAGATGACTATCACATTGAATGATTTATGGTGTATCTTAATATTACCAATTGTTAAAGAGAGTTACATTGTATAGGATATAAAGGGTTTATCACATATGTGGTAAGCCCATAAGTATATGATAGGTATGTGAAAAGGTGTATAATAGGGTGGAACTATTATACTTGATCAAATTATGAATTCATACATTCCATGGTTTCATAAGTTTATATGTTTTATAATTGCATGATTTTTAGTTGTAGATGGATAAACCATTGTAATTTCATATCACATGTATGATATTATTCATTTGATTGAGGAGAATCGTATAAGATATTATATGGGATGTAGCATGCTAACTCACCTATATCAAGATTTATATAGATTAATTATGGAGGTTCATATTGGTAGTCTTCAATCAACCAAATTCTTACATTTATGGGAATATAAACATATCAATATGATTCAATATTTTGGTGGTCCACATGGAGATTGGGTCCATCTCAATGTCTTCACATCTCATTGGGTATTACCACACATGAGGGGATTGCGCACCATTGAGTACAAAGTTATTTTGGGTAGATTGACTCCATATATGATTTATTTTTACCCATGATATCACCCAAATTTACACCCTAAGGAGTGATACTCAAGCCTCCTCAAATTTTTAATAACATTAAAACACCTCATATGTTGTGGGTAACAATTCTAAGAGGTGAATCTCTAGATTATGGGCTAGATCCCATGTACAACACCTAAAAATAATAACTAACCTACTTTATTTTAATTAAAATGGATATAATGAGAATAAACACTAATATAATGGAGGTTATGCACTAAGATAAACTCCACAAGTTACTTGAACCTGCAGTATGGAAGTCAACTACAAAATTGATCTAAAAATCCAAGGCCCCCCTAACAATAGTGTTTCAATATGAAGGTAGAATGAAATGTATCATTCAATGTGGATGAATAATAGGCCTAAAAATTGGCACTAATAATCCTCCTTACACTTAAAATCATACAAATATACCAGTTGCACATCATATGACCTGTTAGAAATTATACTGCTCACACAAAGGCATAGAAGAGATAGATTAATGCAAAGAAAGAACTATCACTTATCATTCAACAAAAATTAGTTCATACACTTATGCAATACTTGAGAAAGATAACTCCAATTTTAATTATTTATTCCAAAGTAAAATTAGTCTTTAATTTGGTAGGGCTTCGCCATACAAATATATGGATGTCTTACAATGCCAAAAGAGGTAACATATATAGAGACTGAGGAACTGAGAGATAAGGAGGTACATTGGAGAGAGCCAGGGAAAAATTTCAGTCTTCAAAAGATATTTACAAGATATAAAATGGGTTATAGGTAGTCATAAAATTCCTCTTGACATGTCTTGATCTCTTCTTGTGATTCCTTCTTCAAAGTGGCACAAGAGACCATTCACTTTCCTTACTATACAATCATCCCTAAAACTACATCTATCAAATCATCAATGTTGATTGACACATTGATACACCTTACAAACCTCAATAAAATTCATATGAAATCCTTAACAACTTTCATCATTTTTAAATTAGCTCATACTGACATTGAAGTGATAATCATCTCTTTTAGGTGTCTTGAAGCTTTTTTGACTTCACTATCCCTCTCCTTGCCGAAATGGCTCAAATATTGATTCCACCTTTATGGATGAAATATATTTCCATTGAAGACTTATCTAAATCATAACAAACCTCAATCAACCCATTTGGATCCATCATGCACTCCCAAATATCTCATTTTGCACCCAAAGCTTACATTTTCTCCCAATTCCTTGTAGCCCTAAAAACAAACAAAGCTCCTTGTTTAGGACAATGTATTGATGATCATGGGAAAATAGGCATATTTTTTTAGTATAATATATTCCCTTACATCTTTTTTCCAAATTACATGACCAAAATCTGAGTGGAATTATATTTATTCACCTGATCTCTCTCTCTAATTAGGCCTTAATTAGGTCCCTAGGCCTAGAAACTTAGATCTTTCTGCAGACCTCTCCCACACATGTGAAACCACAAATAAGTGTTTTATTCACTTTTCCTACCTCATTACCATTCTACATGTCAAATTTGGGATTTTTAAACCATGTATAGATATGAGAACCATGAAATGAACAAAAGACCTAGCCTTTCACAAGCCTTTTTTACACTGCCTTCAACAATTAGACATGTAGGAGCACTTTCAAGGTTAAATGTACTATTTTTGACTTAAATAGGTATAATACACCAAAATTCATCCTTAAAAATATTTTTAATCTATTCATGAGGTCAAATACCCTATTTTGAGCTCAAATCCTTACAAAAACATATCATTTATTATGTCCATAGAGGTGCAGGTATAAAGGAATGTTATTGTGATATTATACCTAGAGTGAGGAATGATGTATAAGTGGTTTCAAGAGAAATATAACTCATTTCACATACCTTGGAATCCAATATCCCTCATCATGTTTTTATTAGGGTTTTAAGAGGGTTTAGAGTAGTTTGGGTTCTTAACGATTATTCATAAATCCTAGGGACTTAACTCCTAAACCAATGCCAAAAAATTAAATTACACAGGTGTCCTAAACTACCATTAGGTGCTTATTTTCTCATGAAACTTGTCCATATATATATTATATTATGAAATTTCTCTTCAAGTCTCTACTATGCCATTGGAGAGTACTCTACAATCTTAACCATTATTCATAAAGGTTGGAGACCTAAACTAACATATGATGTTATAATATTAAAGCATGGGGACCCCTTCACCATCATTGAAAACCATTAGACCCAATGTAAAATTTTAGGGTCAAATTAAGCAAGATAACCTTGGTATTGAACTGCATCCATGCACGTCGAAGGGCTCAAGAAGGTTTTATAGGCTAAATTATCACTTTCCTTGTCATCCTCTACCTATGGATACTTATCTAGGTTTTATGCCACCACTATACACTTCTTAATGCCCTCAAGTTCCTATTTCATGCTCAATAAATCACTCTTATCATGATTTTACACACAGCCTTGTGTGTGATATTAGGCTTACTAGGCCTAAATGGACCTATCAACATTAGCACCATTTTTTTTACTCCAAGGACTACATGGATTCATAATAACATTAGAGGATCATTCTCATGTTATTTTATTCTTCCTACAGACCTCCTTTCTTTCAAACCAAGTAGGCACCCTTCATGTAGGCATGTAGGCTTGTAGGAATACTTGAATGTGTGATTGTAGGGTTCGAGTGAAATTTGTTTTGATCACTATCTCTCTAATATTCTTTTAGGTTTGTTTCAACTCAAATGACTTTTTTTACCTTGTCTATCTATCTAAACTCCAAATCCATTGTGTGCACTACATCTTCTTCACAAGTTTAGAACTAACTTGTAGGTAGTCATTTGGGGTTTGACAGAATTTTGGATTTTAGATCTCAATACAAATCACTGAGCAAAAGAATGAACTTTGTTACAGTATTGAGAACCTATTTATCTTCTTTTGAACCTTTATAACTTTTCCAAGACCCTACATCCTTGCTTACAATTCCTTCTCTCTTGTATCTACTCAATGTGTTTGCTCATCACATGTGATAATTATGAGGTTTAGATTCTAATTAAATAGGTCTCATTTTTTCTTTTCATTTTACATGTACATTATCAAGTGTTCTCCATACTGATTTAAGGCCTAAAATTGCTTAATCTTGTCATTTTGCCTGTAGGTGGTGATTGGGTGTCTTGAGCAAATATCTTTGAGGTCACACCTTCTCCATTGATCTTGAACCTCTCTACATATTAAAACACTATAATTCCTTCATTATTTAGGCCTTTAAAACCCAATCATGATGCACATTTCAATACAATTTCTTATAAAGTGTAGACCTATAGGTCTACATTATTCATGTTTTAAGCCTTAAATGATGGTTGGCTTGATCTATTTGAGAATGAGATCACTTATCCATTGATTCCTCACTTTTATTGTGAGGTTAAGACTCTCATACACCTATGATAATGCAAAATAAATCTTTTTGAAACCATATTTGTAGGCAGTATCAAAACACAGTCTTCAAGCATGGGAACATGAATTCCACCTGGAGGACTAATACGTAATGACCAATCATGTTGGAGAGTCTTGAATGAGATAATAATATTTTTAAAATATCTAACCATGTATATTGAGCACTCTTAGCTCCTCCAAAATTTCAAATGCAAACCTATGACGTATCCTTAATGGAGACTCCTCTTGTAGTACCTAATGTTCACATGTGCCAATATAATAAAAAAAAAATTCAAAGGTGTGTGTATACCTATAAAAACCTTTTACATCACTAATCATGATCCAAATAGCTCCAAAGTGCATGAAATTGGTGTAAAACATGAGCTTGTGGGGTTTACTAGGTGTTTTTGAGTACCTATCTTATTAACGATGGTTCATACAGTGAATCCCCTTAAACCTTAAAATATTTTTAAGAATAATAATCCCATGAGGGTCATTTCCTACTCCTAGGATAATTTGACCTAAATCCTTTGTATGTTCATGAAACAAGCATAAATGTTTGGCCTTCATAAGCTTGTGAAGAGCTTGACTAGGCTTCTGACTAGTTTTATGCATATATTTTGGCCACTCAACACAATGCAGTTTATTTTCAATTTTAATAAGTTTAAAATACACTTTTATATACATTTACACCTGAAGGTGGATCCTCTTGATTGTAAAGGTGACTTGAAACTACTTTATTTTGAATGATTCTCTATCTTTGGATGTTGAGCTGCAAATTTATCTAACTCTAACCATTTTATGACCACATTATTACAAAATTCATGTTATAGCATTTATTTAACTATTTTCATCTGATAAGAGGACATATAATTCCTCAAATTAGCTTAGAAAGTGACTTAAAGGTCTTAGGGTACATGACAAACATGGTAGAAGATTAATACTTGACTAAATGACTTGCAAGTGATAACTAAACCTCATATAATGAATCTTTATAATTATATAACCTTGAATACACATGAAAAATAACATTATCTCATTAATGACCTTTGAAGACTATACAAGAACATAAATAGACCAAACTTTAAACAATGCTAATTAAGGATTTAATTGACCACTAAAATACCATTACAAGACCAAAGTAACTTTTTACAAGCTTTGGAAAACCCTATGAAATTTTTTAAACTATAGGAGTTCACCCCTTTTGACCTGGGGATCAAAATGATTCAAAAAATTGACGATTTTTAGGGGTTACATGCTTACAATATTGATATATTAGTGAATTATTTCTTCTATTGGGCAATGGAGTCACTCTTATGCTATAATCTAAAACTGATTACCTCTTGAAGATTCAAACTCACACAACACCACAAATAAACAAACATTACAACATTCCAAATGCATTTAGTGAAAACCACATGACAACAAACTCACACAAGACACTATGTTATGAACTTATCAAAAATAAACATACTAACCTATTATATAGAAACCTCTAAATATGTTTGAGGTGATGAAACAACTCCTTGAATTCAACTAGGATAAAAAATAATGCTTCTAGAATCATTATTTCTCCATGATAACAAACAAACGTAGGATTAATGTTTATCAATGATAACTTGCTCACTAGGGTGATCTAGTGACTTACCATTCTTTAAACCTTTACTAAATGCAATTAAATCATTTGGATCTCCTCTAAATGATTCATTTATATCTCTTTGAGGCTTGTTTGACATTGTAGCCTATTAATATTTTTGATGCTCACTTGGTACTTCTCAATATTCTCCTTAGGGATCATAAAACTCTTCACAACCTCAAATTAATTTAAACTATGATGTAGTAGGTATCTAGAGTCATCAATCTTAAATTCTTGTTTTCTAAACACATTTGCAAATTGATTAGGATCAACCTAGTATCTATGCTACTCCTTACTATCACAACCCTCTATTTTGACCTAATCATGTTCTTACATGGTTTTTCTATTCTTGATAGGGATTTCACACTCTCTTTTTTTCTCATTAGCCCCATCATCAAGCCCATGTATCTTTTGAGAAGGATCAGGCCCAATCCCTTCTTCAAATTCCTACATTATGGCATAATATTGCTTCCACATATCATCACATCCTCTTTAAGTCTCATTCTCATTAATTTCTTCTTCTTTGTTAGGTATAACTACATCCTCATTTTCAATACCATGCTTTACTATATTTTGAACATCGTCATCATCCATATGCAAAAAAAAACTTCCCCATGTAGCCTATTAAAAAGTATATTTAGAGCTTACTTCTAGAAATTCATCACATTCTTCATGAATAATATATGTTCTCATACTTGTATCTTATATGATTTTATATGGATAAAACCCATAATATTCATCTCCCACTTGTCAAGGAAAATATTAGATATGCCATCAAGAGGTGCCAAAGATTCTTGATCATTAAGATGGGCTCCCTCCTCAATGATAGTGAAATTCATGTGTTTAATTCATGTGTTTGGTACCTAAGGTTATACATGAAATTTAGCTAAAGGTTTAGACTTATTGACACCTTATCACCATACCTGGTCCTAAATTTCATATAGGACCAATCAGAATTGAAGTACCCCCCAATCTTAGTAATAAAGTACCTTAACAAACAAAGAGTAAGGTGAGGTGGTACATCCACAACTACAAGATATTATGAGATAGAGAAGTTAGGATGATAATTAAGATTCAACTTCAAACTTTTGATAATGCCAACTATTTTGGTAGTTAATCTATCCAATTGTAACACCCCCATTGGATTTTGGTCCATACTTCAAATTTAGCTTGTTAGCTACTTGTTTGGGCATAATTGATGTGTTCTCTTAACTATCAATCAATCAGTTATGAACCAATGAGTCTCCAATGATTATATAGAGTTATAAAGGAGGAATTTTATCTACTCTTTCAGTTTTGGTTTCTTTCCCATCCTTAGCCTTCAATTCATTTTCCAAAGATGCCCCTCTTTCATTAGGCTACCTAGGTGTTGCATTAAGATTGGGGAGCTCATTTTGAAGTAGATATCTTTATCCAAGAATGTAAAATGTTTCCCACATTGGGATTATTACATGAACCTTTTTCATTTGTTTAATAATGTTCATAATAGATCTTCCAACCTTGTCATGCCCTTTAATAGCCATAACACTACCAAGACCTTGTGTTAATTGATGCATAGTAGGAGATATAGAATTATAAAATATCTTATTTACCTAAGAAATAGGGGATGAATTTGAAACACCTACCCGTTGGTATGTTAGATATTTCATGCTTGGACCATAAGTTATCCCTTGTACCTCTTTAATCACTCTTCTCTATGACCTTGTGTTTGTAGCTATAGGATTTGAGTCTATGTTTAAGTTCCCTTCATAATTGACTACACATGAATCTTCTTGAAATTAGTTCATCAAGGTAGCCTCTGATTGAGCATTCTCTCAACTAAGCATCTCTACTCGAGTCATAGCAGACAATGTTCCCCATTATGCCATAAAAGCTTGGTTAAATTATCATTTGAATAGATATCTGGAACATGAGGTGGATCTCATAGAATTTGCTCTCCATTACCTTGCACAAGGTTGTTTTGGATAGGTACTAAATCTTTTGAACTATAAGGATCATTCTAAATTTGACCATTATATTTTCTTACTTGAGTTAGTTGTCCTTGTCCTTGAGAGTGGCCTTGAAAATATGCTCTAGGAGCTTGATAAGACTGATAGGGATAATGTGGTTGATAATATCCTTGAAAGGATATACATTATTATTTTTGTTTTTGTCTCTTGATATTTTTATTCTCTTATCTAAGAGCCTTAATCATATCTACATTATTTGACTTACTCAGTTGATTATAGGAAACATGCTTATGCTTGGGTATGGGAATGGGAGCCATAGTGGGAATAGGAGTTTGCACATTAGGAAATAAATGTATAGGGGGTCTAGGAGAGATCTTCCTAGCCTGTATAAGGATCTTATCCCTTATAATATTATCATAAGCATTAGGTAGTATATCCCCTCCCATAGATTGAAACATCACGGATATGTCACTATTGAAAGCCTTAAAATAATAGAGAAAAACATGATGTGCAATACGTATTACCAAACATAGGATCCTATCCCATAGCATTTGAAATCTTGTGTTGAAATATTAAATTTCTTCTTGAGGGGATCTATTTATAATAGTTAGTTTCTTGATCAAGGATAACTGGTCACTCTTGTCTTCAAATATCCTCCTCAAAGAGTCACCCAATTGGTCCCATGTAGTGATAGAATTGGGAGCCAAAGTCCCATACCAATTAAGGGCCTTATCCTTGAAGGAAACAACCAATAACCTGATAGAAACATTCTCTTCAGTGATGTTATGTATATTACAAAAATTAGCAATATTCCTTATGTGCTCAATAGGGGTAATGACAAATTATCATGTATAAGAAGGCACACTTTTGAGGGATAACATAGGAATGTCATCATATTGATCAATTGATAGAGGACTATGATCATTGAAAGCAACAAAGGTCAGGTTCCTTGGTGTTTCCATCTTATAAATTGGACCTAACAAGAGTATCCTAATAGGTACGTGAGTAGTAAATGATTTCTTTAGATATGGATGAGTATTATAAAACCTCTTGGATATAAATAAATACTAAGGAAACTCTAAAAACTCAAAATAAATGCCTTTATTAGAGGATCTTGTGTTTACCTTAGGCATGAAATTGAGACACTAGTCTACAACCAAGATCCAATCATTGTTGGAGTCATCAGATACTACATGAAGGAAGCTACTAGAACTTCAAATTTATCAAGATTAACATCCACCTTATATAAATTCCTGGGTTATGGGTTCCACTAGGCATTTCAAAAATATTATCACCCAAATTTTCACCCTAAGGAAGGTTACTCCATCCTCCTAAAATTTAGAATAACATTAAAACACCTCATATGTTATGGGTAACAATTCTAAGAGGTGAATCTCTAAATTATGGGCTAGTTCCCATGTACTACACATAAAACTAATCACTGACCTAAATTATTTAAAGTAAAATGGATAAGATTAAACATTAATCTAATGGAGGTGATGCACCAAGATCAACTCCACAACTTACCTGAACCTGTACTATGGAAAATAATTACAAAATTGATCTCAAAATCTAAGGTCGTCTTAATAATTGTGTTTCAATATGAAGGTAGAATGCAATGTATCCTTAAAGGTGGATGACTAATAGGCCTGATAATCCTCCTTACACTTAAAATCACACAAATCTACCACTTGTACATCATATGACTTGTTAGAAAGTATATTTCCCACATAAAGGCATAGAAGAATAGATGAATGTAAAGAAAGAACTATCACTTATCATTAAAAAAAAAACTACTTCATACTCTTATTCAATACGTGAGAAATATAAAACTAGTTTTAATTATTTATTCTAGATGCAAATTACTCTTAAATTTAGCATGGCTTCACCATACTAATATGTGGATGTCTTACAATACCAAAAGAGGTGGCATATATAGAGAATAAGGAAGAGAGAGAGGAGGTACATTGGAGAGAGGCAAGGACAAATGATATTATTTACAATATAGTTATAAGATGTAAAATAGGTTAGATGTATTCATAAAATTCCACTTGACATGTTTTTATCTCTTATTTTGATTGCTTATTCAAAGTGGCACAAGAGACCATTCACTTTCCTTACATACAATCATCCCTAAAACTACCTCTATCAACTCATCAACATTTATTGACACCTTTATACACCTTAAATATGTCAATAAAATCCTTATGACCTCCTTTACATCTTGCATAAATTTTAAATCTCCTCATACTAACATTGAAGTGATAATCATCTCTCGTAGGTGTCTTGAAGCCCATTTGACTTCACTACGCCTCTCGTTGCCCAAATGGCTCAAATGTTGATTCCAACTTTAAGGATGAAATATATTTCCATGAAATTATTATCTCAATAATAAAATACCTTAATGAGCCCATTTGGATCCATCAAACATTCCCAAAGATCTCATTTTACACCCAAAGCTTGCATTTTCTCCCAATCCCTTGTAGCCCTAAAAAACACACAAAGCTCTTTGTATAGGAAAATGTAAGATTGATATTAGGAAAATAGGAATATTTTTAAGTACCTAGTATTTCCTTACATCTCTATTCCAAAATTCATGACCAAACTCTAAGTGTATGTGTACTTACTCACCTGATCTCTCTCTCTAATTAGGCCTCAATTAGGTCTCTAAGCCTAAAATTAATATTTTGCTCCAAAATTATCCCACACATGCAAAACCATAAATAAGTGTTTGATTCACTTTTTTTACTTGATGACCATGTTTGATGTCAAATTTGGGATTCTAAAACCTAGTATAGATATGAGAACCATGAAATGGCCAAAAAACCTAGCCTTTGACAAGCCTTTTTTACACTACCTTCAATAATTAGACCTACAGGATCACTTTCATCATTACATGTACATATTTTTTGACCTAAATAAGTATAATATACCTAAATGTATCTTCCCTAATGGTTTTCATCTATACATGAGGTCAAATACCCTGTTTTGAGCTAAAATCCTTAAAAAACATATCATTTAATGTGTCTGTATAGGTTTAAGTACAAGAAAATGTCATGGCGATATTATTAATAGATTAAGGAATGATGTCCAAGTGTTTTAAAGAAAAATCCAACTCAGTTCAGGCACCTTAGAAGCTAATCTCCCTTGTTGAGATCTTATTAGGGTTTTAGGTGGGTTTAGAGTAGTTTAGGTTCTTAACGATTATTCATAAGCAACATCAAAACACAGTCTTCAAGCATGGAAACATGAATGAAATTTGTAGGACTAGTATGGAATGACCAATCATGTTGGAGAGTCTTTAATAATATGATAATATTGTTAAAAAATATATAAATCCCTTATATATATTTATCATTGTTAACCCCTCTTAAACTTCAAATGCAAACCTATGATATATCCTTCATGGAGGCTCCTCTTATAATACCTGATGTTCACAGATGCTAATATGATAGAAACAAATGTTAAATGGTTATGCATGCCTATACAAACCTTATACAACACTCATCATTATCCAATGAGCTCTAAAGTACATGAAAGTGGTGTAAAACATGAGCCTATGTGATTTACTAGGTGTTTTTTACTACCTATCTTGTTAGTGATGGTTCATATAGTTCAACCCCTTAAACCCTGAAATCTTTTCATTAATCTTAAGTCCATGAGGGATCCCTCTTATTCTTAGAATCATTTGACCCAAATCCTTTGTATGTTCATGAAAAATTCATAAAGTTATATCCTTCCTAATCTTATTAAGATCTTGAATAGGTTTCGAATTGGTTTTCTACATCTATTGACCTCTCAATACCTATGTAAGTTCATTTTCATTGTGAAGAAGTTGAAAAGACATTATTATAAACATATTCACCTAAATTTGAATCATCATGGTTGTATAAGTGATTTAAAAATATTTTCTTTTGAATGATTCTCTATATTTTGACGTTGATCTACAAATTTCTATGACTCTGACCATTTTTTGACACCTTTTAATACGATGCACATTATAACCTTTCTTTAAGTGATTTTCCTTGAGAAGACTACATACAATTCCTCAAATTGGCTTAGAAAGTGACTTAAAGGCCTTGGGTGCATGACAAACATGGTAGAGGATTAATAAATGACTAGATGACTTTTAATACATAGCTAAACCTCATATAATGACTCATCTTAATGATATAACCTTTACCACACATGGGAAACAACATTATCTCATGAATGAAATTTGAAGAATATACAAGTACATAAAGAGACCAAAATTTAAATAATGTTAATCAAAGACTTAATTGACCACTAGAAGACCATTTCAACACCAAAGTGACTATTTAAAAGATTTAGAAAACCCTATGAAAAAGTTTCAAATTATAGGGGTTGAACCCTTTTGACCTTGGGCTCAAAAATGGTCAAGAAACCCTATATGGGATTTTAGAGGTGGCCTAAGGATGTTCGAGAGTTTCATCACATATAACTTAGTATGTGGCTATAATATCAATTTTATAGTGTTATAAAAATATTTCAATATGAGTGGGTTATTAGATAAAATGTGTTGATTAGGATGTTCCCTCAATGCCTTATCCATAGCTGCAAAGCAATAGGGTTAATATTAGAGTAGGGTTGAGGTCAAAACTGATAGGTGTTGACTTGGCTCCTTAACTAGATAGAAAGCATGATCTTGTGATTTCACTAGTAGTAGGTGATGATGCAGGGTCTACTAAATCATATATTCAGTGGTGGAGTGTTTATCAATGGGTTATATTATTTCTATTTATGGTAGGTGATCCTAATGGCATGCCTCCTATTCATGATGTATGTGATGGGGATATAAGAGGTAGAGATGGAGAATTTTGATATGGAGGAGGTGGAGTGGGACACCACCTACACCATAGACTAAACCAAAACTGATTGACATGATGTCAGTATTACCATAGTGATTTCTATTATTGTATTTGAGCATGAGTATTTGTATGAGTATTTACATGTTTCTTTAGTTAGTTATTGATATTCATACTTGTGGTTGCTAATTTAATTATGTGATTGGTACTACTAGTGACACATATTGTTTTATGATGGTAGATTGCACCATCTGTACTTTGACATTGAATGTGCCTTATGATATAGTTGGTAGTGGCATATTTAAGTGATTTGGCCATATTTTTTATGAGCATGCACCATTATTTTATTCTTGTGCCATTACTATCATGGTATATATAGTAGTCTTCAGAGATCAAGATAATTTATAGGTATAACTTGATAGATGGTCTGCACCTAAACCAAGATTTAATTTATTAAGAGATTTACTTGATAAATTTTTTAATTTACACACTAAACATACATATGTGATGGTCTGGATAGGAAACCTTGAGAGATGCATTAGATGATATAGGTCATGATATCAATCATTGGGATCCATAAGACTAGATGGATCTTCTACTTCATAGGTTGTGGATCTCATTATTAATGATAGTTGAGATGATGATGCTACTCCCATATTTGATTGAGTGTTGTTTTATAAACATTATTTTATATATATAATATTTTTCAACATGTGTTGTCTTGTTCTAATTATTATGTTATGGTTTTTTAATTTATACATTTATGAGCTTCATAATTTAATTATTTTCAATGGAATATCACAAAAAATAATGTTCTTTGTATATTATCATGTGTGATGGTTAGTATATTTTATGTCATAATGTTACTCAAAACCAATTTCCACTTCCATTTGGTAAACTAATGTCACTATAATCTAGTTAGGAAATTTTTTGTTGAGCAATTCAGAATAGTTCTAATTCTTATTCTTGTAATACTCTATTAACTTGTATTGTCAGTTGATCCATATGTACTTGATTTAATTTCTATTTCCATATTTATTTTGGATAAAATATAGATACACATGTATCATGTTTTCTCCTTAACCTCTATAACTGTGAATTTCTTAGTATTGCCTCTATCAAGATCCTGAATGAGCAATGGTTCCTAAGTGGGAATATCTTGGGATAATTTAGTCATGGTATAAAATAAACTAAAATAAAGACTTCTTCTAGTGTTTTGTTTTTTCAAAGGTTGATTGAATATTCATTCCTTAGTAGGAATGTCTTGAGATGTCTTGGTCTTCTTAGAATAACTATTATAATAAGTAGAAGAGGAAGACCTTGTTGTAAATGTGATAACCCATCTATCATAAGTTGTGTAAGCTTTTTTTAATAAAGCATAACAACCATTATCACATTGTCCATTAATATTGTGGTAAGTAAAAAATGGTTAGCCCTTTACCTTCTCAAAACTATAAGGTGGATAATAGTAATTCAGAGGAAGAATAATCATCTTTAGATCCAATAATCTATGTAATATATCTTCTAATTGATCTATAAAATGATCAAACTGAAGTGGTTTCCTCTTGGTAGAATTAGATACCTTTTATATAGGTGTTATTCTGTAAATTGATTATTTTCCTTTGAGTTAAAATTTTAACAATTGTTCCATGCTATGAACTTTTGTCTTAGGATAAATACTAAATGCTTTCTTATTAACTTTGTAGGTTAAAACTTCTTTTGTCTATTCTTTCTCATTGTAAAAATCTTTGACAACACTTTTATCTTTTGGAAAAGATAAATTGGATTCTATTTAACCTATTTTAATTAGGTGAATATAATTAAGTGTATTATGCTATTTAAATATTAAATTGAGTAGAATATAGTAAATACAGTAAATCTATCATAAAATACAAAATTTAAAGAAATCATAAACTTGCTAAGATAGTATTTAGACTAGGTTTAGAGAGTTTTTCTCAAAACTAAAATATATTTGATGGCACAAGTTGGCTATAATTGAAAACAATGTAAAAATATCTACAAACATAATCATGTTAGAAAATGGTAATTTATAGTCTATTGGGACAAGTCCACGGGAGATGAATAGGAGTGCACTATGGCCTTATCTAATAACTTGGATGTATATTAATTGATTGTATTCCTAATTTTTTTGATCTAGTTTTGTGTGACTACTTATAACAGTTGACTATTAATTTTAATGTGTCAATATGCCACATTGAATACTTATAAAATAGAAACCCTAGGTCCTGCACAAGAACCACAAGAGGAACTAAATTCAAGAGGGGGAAATATGTTTAGAAGAATAATTGAATTGTCCTTAGAAACCCCTTATGACTAAGTGTTGCCTGCATAACCCAAATAGGCCTTAGGCTAATGTATTTATCCATTATATGGTGTTTGTTTGATCTATTATTTTACAACTAAATGGTTGTAGCTAGTAGATTTTATTGAAGTGCTTAACAAATAGATGCCCTTGCCTTGCAATAAAAACTACTCAAACTTAGTCTATGACTATTTAGGATGCTTCAAAATTGAAATAGGAATAAATAGTGCTATTTTTATATTTGTATGCCAATTATTATCTTTATATATGATAGTTGGATTGATAAAATCCCTTATGTGCTTATATAGATGGATCCTTCAAATATTTTTTCTAAATGTCCTTAAACAACATGTGGGAAGTGTAAGATTAAATAGATAAAATTTTAAAAAGTTACCATTAGAGTGCAGGACAAATCCCAAAAGACCAAAGACTATTGGGACATGTTTAGCATAGGTTTGTGAGTTGCCTTATCCAATTGTGTAGACTTGTCTTAGAATACTAGAGACCATTGGGACATGCTTAACAAAGGTTTGTGAGATAAATAGGAATAAATGTGATATAAATAAGGATGTATGCATGATTTTTTTAGTGTTTTAAAGGTATATAAGGCTCCCACATAGATTGTAAGCTAGTGAAATGGAGAATAGTCCAAGTAGGAGTATGAATGTCAAGAATTTGCATTATCGAGCACTTGATGATTAAGTTTGAGTGTCTAATCTTTTCCCCTATTTATTCTAGTGATGATATTAATTGAAATAACTAGATTAAATTAGATTCAAACATACATATGTACACACAATTTATATTTTGATGTGAAGTTTGATCTATAAGATGCCTTGGTAAGAAAAAATTTATTGTCCATGTTTTAAAATTTAAAATTTTCAACTTGAATTTTGAAATTTTAAAAGAAAGAGCAAGGAAAGTATACACCTAGAAAAGTATGCAATTTAATTTCCCATAACTTTGAATTGGTGAAGTGTGTGCCCCCTTATAGATTAATTTGGATAATTTTTGAACCTATGATGAATTGAAAGTGATCAAGTCTCAATTTAAAAACCTTTGAATTCTCTTGAGTTGGAAAGAATGTAATATCCAACCCTCATTTTACTATATAGAGTACTCTATGAAATATTCTAAGTGGGGGATCACCAATTGTGGCTCACGACATCTTAAAAAAATTCAACCAAAGGTATTGAGTGTCATTAAACTCAAATGTGGCCCACTTGAAAAATTGAGACAAATCATGTCATTATAGACAAATTATTATTCTATTTTAAACTTTTACAATTTTGAAACTTGAAGCATGAAAGTTTAAATTTTTAAATTACCATAATAGAACAATCGACATGAACAAGTAATATGGACCATGTATCTGTATTGTATTGACATTGAGTGATTTTTAAACTTTGAAACTTTTAAATTGTAACTTTTTCAACTTATAACTTGAAACTTTTGTAACTTGGAACTTGAAAATTTTTTAACTTGTAATTTTGAAATCTGTATATTGTCATAATTATAAAATTGGCTCATGATGGTTTGTATTCCTACAATATGACCATTGTGGTTCCCCCCTTTTGAGATGAGAGACGTAACTTCAAATTCATTTATCTCAAAAGAAAATTGTAAAATGTTATGAAAGATGTGATCATGTAGTAACATTTACATAGTTGAGTTTGTATTATCATCATAGTGTAAGATGAAACATTAATTTTCATTTTGAATATGTCTTATATCAACAAAGTGTTTAAATGCATAAGTGGTATGTGCATGATATAGATCATGGAACCATAGTATATGTAATAAGTAGTAGAAATTAATTATATAAATCATGGCATTATGGTAACAAACTATAAGCACAAGTATTGTCATGAAATTTGTATATAAGAGCACATGTAAGGAACTAATGCACACACAAGGTAAAAGTAATTGTCGCATTAACAAAAATCCAAGAACCCATAAAATTTTGATAAAAGGGTGTCACATAATCAAGAATATCTAAATGTTACACAAACAAGGCAATAGGCCACATATAATGAGCAACCAATTTTTAACTTATGTAGTAAAATTTTAAAAGAAGCATAGTGTAAATGAAATTAGCCTACCTCCATCATATGTATTCATGATATTGTTAAAAAATGGCATAGTGAAGTAGCATATATGAAAAGTATGAGTGATTTAACAAGACATTAGTATAATATATATAGCTCATCATGGTAAATAAGATTTTACTGTCATGTCCCCTTTTTCATGGACATTGACAGATTTGATGATTGGCCTATAATACGACCTTCGTAGGCTAATATGATGGATAGAGGGTCATAATGGAGCTTGGCTTGACTTTGACTCGCAGAATTTCTACATTTGGTTTTCATTTAGGGTCTTTCAGACATGTTTGATTGATGCTCCTATTATTTAGGTATATTTGACATGCAGCGGAGCACCTTTATTTTGGTATGGTCATATGCGGAATCACTCCCTGATTCACCTGCTTCGATCGGTTTGAGGATCCGACGTATATTGAGGGAGATATTAATATTTGATTGATTTAATCAAATATTAATTATTTGGTCTCATTAATAATTAATTATTAATTATTAATTATTTGCTCTAATTTTAAATTAGAAACCCTAATGCTAATTTAAGAAAACCCTAATTAGGGCAAGCATATCTTTTGAGGGTATAAGGGTTTCACATGGAGGCCATTATTGGATTATGCATAGATTATTGATTATTGAAAATTGAAGTAATTCTTCTGTGAAGACTGAGCCAAGGGTTCCAGGATTCCATTGCAGTGAAGAACGTTCCCTCTTCATTGTGTGTGATTTAGAGGCTGTGAGATATCAGCTGATTTATTGCCAAACTGAGAGATAGCTTCATCCAGAAGTTATCACAGAGATACAGATCTGAGAGATAGCTTCACCCAGAAGTTATCACAGAATTCCAGGGTTGAGAGATAACTTCACACAGAAGTTTATCACAGAGCTTTCCAGGTATTTTCTTTATTTAGTTTTGATCTAATAAGTTATACAGAGATAGATCTTGTGTTAGAATCTATATTTGTGAGATCAGGGTATTTAGCTATCAGGGGCTAAGAAGAGACAGGTTGGCGGCCGTACCAAGTCCGTACAGGTTCGTACAGATCAGTGCAGGAACCGACCTCGGTAGACAGAGGGTTTCAGTGACCGACATCGGTCGACTGAAGACCGACGTCGGCAGAAAGCCGACCGACAGTGACCGACGTCGGCGATATATCGACCGACGACGGCACCTGTGTGTCGACACATAAGGGCCGAGACTTTCCAGAACTCAATTTGCACTACCAGATTTGCAAAGCCAAGGTTTTCAAGACTGTATTTCATATTTATATGCATATTAGATGACTACAATTGTAATAATTTAGAAGGACAAGTGATACAATCTGTAATTTGTTATTAAGAGACTATATTATTGTGATCTTTCTGAATTTATTCAACAGCGATTATATCTTGGTTCAGATTTTTTTGTGTTGCTATATTTCCTGTTTAGAAGGGGATATTACAGTGGTATCAGAGCTAAATTCCTGCCATCCTGTTGGGCACATCAGAGCTAATGTCTTGCCATCCTGTTGGGTAGTTTGGGTAGATTGAATCAGCAAAGTATCGTAATGACTTCATATACTCAGAGACAGTGGGACAATGATATGAAGAAGCTGGAACTAAGTTTGAAGAGGTTGAATGAATCTCTTTCATATCCTACATCTAGAAACAAACCCGCACGGTATATGACAGCGAATGAGGAGTGGGAGTTAGTACCACCTCAAATTCAGAAGTTGTTGCCTTTTGATCGCTTTGTTAAGCATAGGAGAGAGCACTACAGATCACTTCGACGAGAGAGTAGCATGTCCCATGATTATTATGATTATGAGATAGGAGATAGTGAAGATGAGGATGAGTTTGATGCTTGCATTCAGAGTGTACAGGGGTGCTCAGATGTTAGTGCACTGAGGGTTGATGATCTCTCAACTATGGCAGAGATTGTAGCAGAGTCCCAGGATCCTATTATTGTAGATGATACTCAGGAGAATGCAGTGGACAGTTTTGAGGACTTAGTTTCACCGGTTGTTTCTTTCAGTAGGGAAGAGTTAGACAGTGATGCTATAGTTGTTGATACTCCATCTATTGATATGAGCTTTGACGTTGATCATTTGTATATTGAGGTGGTTGGTGATGAGTACATTCCTGCAGTTGTTGCTGAGGAGCATATTGCTGAGGCTGATACACATATACGGGATTTGGATCTTGCTGATTCTGATGAATTTGAGATACCAGTGGAGTCATGTCTCCAGATTGATTATTCTCACATGGATGACAGTGTGGTACAGTTGGTTGTGCCTCCTTTACAGAGAGATCAGTTGGAGTGTGTGGGGGAGTATGTTGATGCTTCCACATATAATTTCTACTGCACTGAACCATTCATGGAGTATTTGCTGGATAGTGCAGGTGTTCATCTGGACTCACATAAGATGACAGAAGGTGTTCTTGTCTGAGGTTCTAATGCTATTAGCAGATTGGGTGAGGAGATTTTACGAACCCTTTCTACTATGTTACCTTACAGGGATGTTGAGGTGATGTTTGTTGAACCGAGATTGGATCCATCCATTGAGTCCCAGTTTGGCAATAGTGTGCCAATAGTAGAGTTTGGGGGTTCTTACCAGCATCATACGGTGAGTTATGCTCCTTATTTTTCTGTGCATCTAGAGATTAGTTTTGGTGTCAGTGACTCAGGGACCCATGATGGTCATATCCACGGTCTAGTTGGGTGTGGGTATCAGTTAGACAGGGACTTGAATTTTGACAGAGTGGATGTTTTAGTTGGCTTGAGTTCCACAGTGTGGTTTCTTCTACCGGCATCTACAGTTGGTCTCCAGATAGTTGTTTGGGTGTTGAGTGCAGTTTTTCAGTTGCTGATTTTGATACTGTTGATGCTGTTGATGTTGATGGTTTATTCACATGGATTGATTGGTGACATGATGGTTGTTACACAACTTTTTCCTTGGGATCCAGGTGGATCGAGTAGTTCATTGTTCCGAGATTGCTTGGGGACAAGCAATTTTCGGAGGGGCGGATTGTCATGTCCCCTTTTTCATGGACATTGACAGATTTGATGATTGGCCTATAATACGACCTTCGTAGGCTAATATGATGGATAGAGGGTCATAATGGAGCTTGGCTTGACTTTGACTCGCAGAATTTCTACATTTGGTTTTCATTCAGGGTCTTTCAGACATGTTTGATTGATGCTCCTATTATTTAGGTATATTTGACATGCAGCGGAGCACCTTTATTTTGGTATGGTCATATGCGGAATCACTCCCTGATTCACCTGCTTCGATCGGTTTGAGGATCCGACGTATATTGAGGGAGATATTAATATTTGATTGATTTAATCAAATATTAATTATTTGGTCTCATTAATAATTAATTATTAATTATTAATTATTTGCTCTAATTTTAAATTAGAAACCCTAATGCTAATTTAAGAAAACCCTAATTAGGGCAAGCATATCTTTTGAGGGTATAAGGGTTTCACATGGAGGCCATTATTGGATTATGCATAGATTATTGATTATTGAAAATTGAAGTAATTCTTCTGTGAAGACTGAGCCAAGGGTTCCAGGATTCCATTGCAGTGAAGAACGTTCCCTCTTCATTGTGTGTGATTTAGAGGCTGTGAGATATCAGCTGATTTATTGCCAAACTGAGAGATAGCTTCATCCAGAAGTTATCACAGAGATACAGATCTGAGAGATAGCTTCACCCAAAAGTTATCACAGAATTCCAGGGTTGAGAGATAACTTCACACAGAAGTTTATCACAGAGCTTTCCAGGTATTTTCTTTATTTAGTTTTGATCTAATAAGTTATACAGAGATAGATCTTGTGTTAGAATCTATATTTGTGAGATCAGGGTATTCAGCTATCAGGGGCTAAGAAGAGACAGGTTGGCGGCCGTACCAAGTCCGTACAGGTTCGTACAGATCAGTGCAAGAACCGACCTCGGCAGACAGAGGGTTTCAGTGACCGACATCGGTCGACTGAAGACTGACGTCGGCAGAAAGCCGACCGACAGTGACCGACGTCGGCGATATATCGACCGACGACGGCGCCTGTGTGTCGACACATAAGGGCCGAGACTTTCCAGAACTCAATTTGCACTACCAGATTTGCAAAGCCAGGGTTTTCAAGACTGTATTTCATATTTATATGCATATTAGATGACTGCAATTGTAATAATTTAGAAGGACAAGTGATACAATCTGTAATTTGTTATTAAGAGACTATATTATTGTGATCTTTCTGAATTTATTCAACAGCGATTATATCTTGGTTCAGATTTTTTTGTGTTGCTATATTTCCTGTTTAGAAGGGGATATTACATTTACCTAGATACAACTTGTTAAATTATCCACTATGAATGAAGAGATGCACCCAGCATAGCAAGGGCGTTGGGTATGTCACGTATCACACTATATACCTCGTGATAAAGCATTATGTATTTAAAGATAACATGAAAATTGCATGAATATGGGATAAATATTATGTGAAAAAAGAATCTATCAATATTTGATAAATACGGTTAGGTCCTAATTATGGAATTTTAAATATATTTTTTTTTAGTATTTTTTGAAATATTTTGAATTTTATCCATATTTTATTTTTTTATTTATTTTTACAATATATTGGTTTTGAAATTTTTGAAAAGGATAATAAGCAAGGATTTTGAAAATAGAATAATTTGGAGGGATTCAAACAATACTCACCAACTTGAAAAATCATAATGTAAGCAAGAGGGAAGGCAAGAAATATGCCCTCAATGTAAGTATAGAAATGTAGCATAGCTGAGAAATATGATTATGTGTGTTTATGTGAAAATTGAGGTAGATTGATCATGTGATTTCAAATTAAAGCCTTAACATATGTGTAATAATGAGTAAATGGATTTGCTATAAA
The DNA here is from genome assembly GCA_037957365.1 of Torreya grandis. Lineage (NCBI taxonomy): Eukaryota > Viridiplantae > Streptophyta > Pinopsida > Cupressales > Taxaceae > Torreya > Torreya grandis. Next base: position 1,975,733 of record JARHVA010001478.1, read on the forward strand.
TAATTAGTATTGCAAGTGATGTAATATAGTTGTTTTTAATGGTTTGAAATCATTTGAAAAACAAGAGCACAAGTGCCCAAATTGAAGACAAATCCAAGGGCTAGAATAATTCTAAGGAATTTGGGATAGAATAATTTGTAAAGATGTGAAAGAAAATAATTTATTTAAAAATAAAAATATGCAAGAAACTTAACCATGTATATTTATAATGGGAGGCATGTATGTATACCCCATGGTGTAATATGAAGGAATAACTTCCTATGAAAAGTAAGAACCAACTACAAATGCCTCTGAATCTAAATAATAATCATATGTTCTAATATACACCCCTTTGAATCATTACTCATATATCTCTGTAAACTTGTATCCTCATGTGTAGATGTATAGACTTGTAGCTATTGTGAAAATTTTTGAATAACATGTGATGTTGTAGAAGATGAAGACCTATTTTTGGAAACTACTTTTTGCTTAGGAAAATGTACCAAAAAATGATTGTGCCCATAATTTGATTCTGAAATATGCTATCTATGACTATATCATTCTCATGAGTAGGTGTATATATTTATTTTTTTAATATGTCTTTATGTATATGAATCATGCTCTTGGATAGTTTTATAGACTATTTTATTACTATAACAATGGTTATGAAGGTTAGTGTTGGGTTAGTAAGAAAATAAAATCAATAGAAAATAATACAACTAACCTAGGTGTGCATCTTTAGATTGAGAAAGACTATGAAGAAATGAAATTAAAAAGCAAGTAAACATAATTTTTATACCTTCCCTTGTGATTTCCTTGCCAAAATGAGTGATGTGCTAGAATGTAGTTGCAAAACATCTTGTATAAGATGCATGGGCAATTTGACAGTGTAACCCCTTTCAAAACTAGATGATTAGATGATGAGTGAAGAGGAGGGTTGAATCTTTAGAGTCCCATTTAAATAAAACTTTGTTATCAATTGAAATATTGCTTGTTAATTTTGGCAGAATTTTTTTAGGCAAAATAAACTTGTTGAAATGAGAGGGGGAGATCTCAATTTATAGAATTTCATGATGAATGTGAGCCATTGATCTTAATCAAAGATAAATGATAGATAATGATTCCTCCTCTTCACTAAATTATGGAGGTTGAGGATTAAATATGGGGGATTGGGATAAGTTAAGTATTTTCATTAATGAGCATGCATTATGACAAGCCTTAGAAGAAGGGTTGATTTCATGGGGATGTGGATCAATGTATTTTTTTTCAAATATTAGTTAATGTGTGATTTCATAGGGATTTAAGAATGATGTGAGGATATTTAGCTTTTATTGATTATTATAAAATATAAATATTTAAAATATATGGACTTTTTTATTAGGGAAAGATTATTTAATTAAGTTGTATTAATTAACTAATAGGATGTGAAGTGAATTTTGTGGGATTGGATGTAATTATGGAAAAGAAAGGATTAATTGGCTAGGGGATTTTGAATAGTGTCAAGTTAGGCTAGGGATGTTAGTGTTGATAGAGGATAGAATTAGGATTTAGGTATGATGTTAGTGAGAAATTAGCAAATAGCTAAATTTGACATGAAGTCTCTGATTTTAGGTGTCTACATTTTTCCACTCTTTGAAAGGGTGTTGCGAGACATGATGGGTGGAGTAATGACTTTTGAAAGAAATAAGAATCCAAAAAAAAGGTGGATGAGATATATATGATGATGGATGAAAGTATTTTATGGATGATACCCCCTTAAGAGGGCATGTGAGGATGAAGGATGTTGATGGTATCTCAAAAAAGAGAGGAAGAGACTAGAATAGATGTGACAAATATATGAGAATAACCCATAGATGAGATTAACCTACTCAAGATAATGCTTACACACATTAATTTCCAATGATGATGGATTGATTTACCCCAAACATGGTGGATTATGGAAGGATACATCCCCGATAAACTATTGTTAGCCAATTTTCACACCCAATTTTGCATCTTTCATTTTGTATAAGTGAGTTGTTGCTTATTTGTTTATCCCCAAAGTAGGTTCTCAAGTGTTATTTTGATCCTTTTACTCAAGTGTTATTTCCTTCAACAAGGTTCTACTTTAGGTTTTTTGTTTAAGACTCAAAGGAATTATTTTGGAATTTTTGTTTGAAACAATCGTTCTGAAGGAATTGGTCCATTTCAATATTTATGAAAGGTCCTTTGCAAAAGCCCGAAGGGTCTTTTTATATGCAAATTGTCCTTAGAAAAAAGTTTTAAGGGGAAATTTTCAATATTTTTGAAGGGTCTTTTTCTCAAGAATTGGTTTGTTCTTTCAAAGGATTAGTCTAGTTCAACTTTTGTGATTGGCACATTTCAAGTTTTTGAAAGGCATCTTCTGGATTTTTCAAGGAAAAGTGTCCTTTGTAACTTTTTCAAAGGGTTTGTTCTTTCAAGTAATTGGTCCATTTTATTTTTCTAAAGGGCACTTTCATTCTTCTGAAGGGTTTTTTCTTGGAAAAGGGGACACTTGTAAAAATTTTGAAGGGTCTTTTTCTATGCAAAGTGTTGTCCCCAAAAAATGACTTCTCATTTTTGGGACAACATATAACTATTTTGGTCCTGCACAGCCAAAAATAATCTCTTCCCTTTTTGAAATTTGTTCTGAGCTTTCAAATTCCTCATTTTTCAATCTTTTTTAGTAAAGGGATTAGTAGGTTTAATAGGTTCAAAGGCTTCTACAGGCGAGTCCAATCAAAAAAACTAATTTCCAACACTTGGTCATTTTCAAGATTGGGTCAGTGCCTTGGTTCAATCAAAAAATGTCCATTGGCAAGCATCAAAGAAAGGATTAAACCATTGAACCATTGAACCTTGAACCATTTTGGTTCAATGGGTTCAATGGGTTCAAAGGTTCAACGTCATTGCCAAAGAGCTAAGTGTATTTGCCAAAGATTCAAAGTTCAATTGTTTCAAAGGTTCTATGGCTCTGAGCACTTAATGAGTTTCAAAGGCTTGAACCATTGAACCTTGAACCATTTTGGTTCATTGGTTCAACGGGTTTAATGACCAAATAGTTTAACATGCTTGGTTTAAAGATATTAAAGTGACTCAACCAAATCAAAGGAACAAACTGACTGAACAGTTGAACCTTGAACTGCTTCATAGGTTCAATGATTTCACAGGTTCATGGGTTCAAAGGTTTAAATTATGCCTCAGTTAAGGAAAGGAGCACGTGAAAAAGAAATGGATGAGTAAAAGATACCAAGTGTCATCAGTTGAGCCCCTTTATACTTTGTTTTTGAGAAGTGGCAGATACTGCCATGTGTCCCTTTTGAAGCTTGTTAGAAGCCTCCAAGTGTCAATATCCACAATCCCCTCCTTTAGAATCATGGTATTGAGTAAATACCATGGAGGGCTAAGGGAAAGTGACTAAAATGAAGCAAAATGTGCCAAGTGTCTACATCCACATGACCGCCAAAAGTATTTGGACCATGCCACGTGTCCCATTATGACTCAATAGAATGCGACAAGTGTCAGCATTCACTTCTCAAAGTTTCTTATAAGCTGCATGGTTCCTTTCGATAAAGCTCCTTTCAGAATTCCATCGAGGGTGACAAATGGCAACCACAGAAGGCTTTGAGTTATTTTCCTAAAAGCAGCGGACCGTGCCACATGTCCCTTACAGAGACCGGTGGAGGCCAACAAGTGTCATCATCTATGAGAACCCAAATGAACCCCAAATGTTTTATGATGTCACAAAACCCTGAGAGTGAGAAGTGCCAAGTGCCACCAGTAGAAGGTTGCAATGAGTTTCAGTAGAAGACACCATGTGTCACTTGTTTGAAGTAGTGAAATGAGTCACATGTCAAAAATGGCGCACACTCAATACAAAGATAGAATCAAGAAGGGACTTCCTTCGAATAATTTGCCTGAAGGAATTTCTTTGGACATTTTGTCCAAAAGAAATAAAAGGACAATAGTCCCACAAATAAATTAAAGCTCGAAGGCCACCTGGAGGATCCCAAAGGGTAGGTACCCTTGCAGGGAGACACTCGACACTCAAAAATGGACCCTGTTCAAGACCCCAAAGGGCAAGTTCCCTTCAGTAAGGGTCAAACCTCAAAGCACGGTGGATGCTGCCAAGTGTCACAAGCCAAGACATAGTTTTAAATGAAGCTTCAAAGCACAGAACTCGCCACGTGTCCCATCCTAGTGCAATAAAAGATGCCAAGTGTTTGCATCTGCACTTCTGAGTCACTAACAAGTTTCAAAGCCTATTCCAATAAGCTTATTTCAAAGCCACAAATACCACCACAAGTCCTCACCCATGTCATAGTAGAATGACAAGCCTGTAAATGTCAAAATTAGGGTGATTGGCTAGCCGTTAACCTTCAAAGGAGGAGAGACCCACGAACGTCAAATTTATTGCATTAAAGTGTCTGTTGATCCCTATAGGATTAAAACATGAACCCAAATGCGTTCAAAGACCCTAAGGCCTAGACCAAGAGAAGGAAGAGACAAAGAGGGAAACTCAGTAGGAGTTAATTCCAATAGGTGAAGCAGTTCACCAGGTAGATATTTAGGGCTTGCAAACATTGAAAGTTTAGCCTATTTGTCCCTTTTGGAATAAAGGTTGAGTAGATAGTTGCATGGATATTAGGTGATGGAATGAGTGATTCAGGCTTAAGTGTAGACATTAGAGATGAACAAACATGCCACAGATAAGGTAGCTACCCTGCTCTAGCATGGCCCTCCCTGACAAAATCAAAAATGCATCCAAGGCATTAATTACATAGCATGGGTCATTCCATGGGATAAAGTGCCAAGCCTCTCTTTGCCTCTATATATTGTAATCTCTCATTCAATGCAAAGGGGATCTTCCCTTCACTAGAATCAAAACTCTACCCAAATTGAGAGGCATCACTGAGACTTTGAGCTTAGACTGTTTATCATATTTCTTTGTTTGAATCAAAAAGCAAGTTACTTTCAGACTTTGTGCTGTTATAGCTTGTATCATTCTAGGAGATTGTTCTTATGTCTATTTCCTAAATGTGCTCTTGTTTATGAAATTTAACAAGCAGAACTAGTGGAAGTGATAAGGAAGGTGTCTTGAAGCCAACTGTGGAGAGACTTTGTGCCCCCATAATTGCCTTCAGTGTGTTTTTCTTTTCTATTATTGTGTAAAGGACCTTAGGACAACTTTGTGGCCCCATTATTCTTCATATCTCACTCTTAGGTAGTCAAGGTGGAGACTTTGAGCTATATCTTATATTGTTGATCACTCTGTATCTTGTTATTAGTCACTGGTTACCAAAAATATTCCAACTGCCTACAAGAATAGGCATTTCTAAAAGAAGAGAAGTGCCTTCTATTACTTCATCAAGATTTCTACTACCTAAGAAGGGATCTGGCTCTTGGTTGAATGTTACTTCTGAAAGAAGAGAATCACCTTCAACAATCACCTAGGATTTCTCCTTTGTGTTGTGAACATCATCTCTAAAAAAAGAGATATGGATGGCTTATCCCACCCCTATGTCTTACTTTCTACTTATATATAGTATATAGCCTCTATATATTTAATAGGGAATCTCCCCTTGATGAGAGGAGAGATTTTTCCCCTATTGATGTAGTAAAATTGCACACCTAGATGACCAATCTCCTTATGCTGTGGTGATAGGAACTATTTTGCTCACCAGTTAGCTGGTCGATAAAATATTCACCCAATATTTTTTGGTGACTCTGTTGGGGAAGGACAAGCATTTTGAAGCCTCAAGCTTCAAATTGAAGTTGGACTAGTCCTTTTCCATTTTTGATTCACAATCTAGAAACTCTACGCCATACCAAAAGCCAAAGCGCTCAAGGTGTTGTTGACCCTGTCTTTGAGTTGGCACAGCAAAGAGATTTTGACTTGCTTTCTCCCCAACCTCAAGTTTAATGATCCAAGAGTGTCCCTCCTACCCAACACCAGGTAGAGCTACTTTTCTTATTGTTAGTAGAGCCTTGACTATTCAAGTTCCACCTAGATTTGTTATCCCTGCTTTCAATAATCCAATCATGGCAATTTGAGGCCCCTGGGGTAACTCTTTTGGCCCATTGAATCTAACTCCACCTTTGCATAAACTCCCATGCAGCTCAAGAAATAATTTCTCCAAATTCTTTAGGGATGGAAAATTTCATCTTGATGAACACGTTGCAGCCTTTAGTATAGCTTGTGGCATAATAAGTGTGGAATTTGAGGATCTAGTAGTCAGGATCTTCATGGAAATGCTATAAGGTGCTACTATAGATTGGTTCTATCATCTACAAGCTAGATTAGTCACTGATTAGGACACACTCAAAGACAAATTTGAACCCAGATTCAAGCCTGTAGAAGATGCACACGCTTTGTTGTCCCAGTTCACACAATTGAAGAAGGAACCTCATGAGCCTATGAGGGTTTTGATAGCCAAGTTTGATAAGCTGAGGAACCAAATTATTGTTATTGCTCAGCTGACCCCTGAAAACCTCAAATGCTTCTTCATCAACTCATAACTACTTGAATTGAGTTTTTTGCTAAGAAGAGCTTGCCACATAAACCTAGAAGTTGCTTAGGATTTGGATACCGAACTTGAAGATGACCTTATCTTAGTAGGAAAGATAAGGAGAGATCCACATAGAGGCAAGTCTTCTTCTTCCTCTAAATACTCCCTTTCATCCACCACTAATTTAATAGTCCAAAAGCTAGAAAATGAAGTGCTAGCTCTCAGAAATCAAATAGTGCAAGGGATGTAATCTGATCCTTTATACAAAGATGTACCAAGGAGACATTCCCTAATCAATCCTATTAGGGACATGTTGCTAGGAACCAAGTGCAAACCAATCATCTTCCTCCCCCTTAGAGGAATAATCTTGCCATTGAAGCACCTCCAACTAACTCAGTGGTTGGATATCTTGAAGCTAAATCAGATTTCTAATCCCAGCCTGAGTTGAATCCTGAAGATGATGCTAATCTCTTCACTGATGATGAAGAAGAATTAGTTGGTGACTCCCATATTGGTTTCCTAAACTATCAGGATGAACCTTGAAGTGAAGGCAATGCAGCTGAGGGGTCATATGTTGTATTCACCTAGTCTAAGAATCAACTAGCTCAATAAGTTGATAAAAAGAAGATAAAGGAGTGACCTCAACTAGTAGTTTCAATTTCTAAGCAGGGATCCACTCTTCCTTTCCATCCAAAGGACCTGGTGATCGCAAGAAAGGTAAGTACCCCAAATACCCCTACACCTTCTACTTCAAATTCGCAGTCCAGTCCTCCCCCTTCCAAAAATCAAAAGGATGAATTCCCATCCTCTACTCCTGGGTCATTCCAGGGATTTTACATAATTGACCATATAAAGAAAACCAAAATTCAAATGTCTAAATTTGAATTTTTACAATCCCATCCTGAGCAATTAGATAAATTGGTTCAGTGTGTTAAAAACTAGAATGTTCCTATTGAACAAGCAGTACCCAAAGTGACACATGATCCACCCAAGGATGCACCCACTAGGAACAATCTTGGCATTACCCCTAATGTTGCTCCTAGTAGGACTGAACCTTTCTATGTCTCATTGCTAATAAATGGATGGTAGGTGAACAATTGCATCATTGACTCTGGAGCTTCAGATAATGTCATGCCTGTTGAAGTAGTTGAATCCCTTGACCTCACACTAACCAAGACATTTGGTAGGTGTTTCTCCATGGATAAAAAATAAGTGCCACTACTAGGGATAATTAAGGATGCCCAATTTGCATTTACTGCCTTTCCAAATAAAAAAATCAAGATGATTGTCTTGGTAGCTGACATCCCAGCATCATATGGCATCCTTCTTGGGCAAAATTTTTTTAGGGATGTTGGTGGTGAATTGAGTATGGACTTATCTGAGGCAAAGATTCTAGTCAAAGGTGTTATGAAGAGGTTGTTCCCTAAGAAATAAGTGAAATACATGGTTACCCAGACCTCGGCACCTGAGGCTCAAATTCTATTTGAGTCTTCAGGCATGGGTAACTACTTTCTATCCATGGATGAAGTTCATGAGGCATCTGGTGAAGCTCCTATAGGTGACAACCTGGAAATGCATTCAAATGAAACAACAAAAGAAGGGGCAGAGCACAATGTAAGGGTGGAAGAATCCCCTCCTCTGAATGAAGAAGGTTTCAAAGAAAAATTGGTATCAAATGAGGTATGGATTCTTGAATTTGATGGCAGCTGCTCCTTCACCAGTTCAAGAGCTAGGATTGTGTTAATATCTCCTCAAGGAGATATTTTTCCCTCATCTTATAATTTACAATTCAGTAACATGAATAACATAGCTGAATATGAGTCTCTGTTGTTTGGATTGAGGGTTGCTCGAGATAAAGGCATCAAGCTCCTTCATGCTAAAGGAGATGCCAAACTAGTGGTTTGTCAGGTGAGGAACCTGTATCAAACCAAGAATGAAAGATTGCATCATTATTGCAATCTAGTCTGGGACTAGCTTGAAGACTTTGATGCTTTTAGCATCTCTATAGTTCTTAGAGAATTCAATGATTGGGTAGATGCACTGGCTGTTTTAGCTACTCTCTTGGTCCCCCACCCAGATTTCAAAGGAGACAAGTACATGATTGAGCTGGTCTTTTCACCAAGTGTGCCTGATAATGTGAGTCATTGGTAGGTATTTAACAATGAAAACCAAATCATTGCCTTCCTAGAGCAAAGGGACAGCTTTGAATGGCTGCATTTTGAAGGCAATGAACCTCAAAAGTGTGAATCAGCTCCCAAATCAAGTTTAAACACAGGTCAAGAGTTTCTGCAACTCAAAGGGAATAAGATTCCCAAAGGCCTAGTTTCCCTTGAGAAGCTATTTGATAAGCATGATAGATTCATCAAATAGTAGCTAATGGATTCAAGCTCATCTCAAGAGTTTGATCAAGTAAATCTGGGAACCAAGGAAGACCCAAAGATGGTGAACATTGAGAAAAGTTGTACTCCTGAGGAGAGGTTCAAGTTCACCAAGTTACTCAACTAGTACATGGACATCATGGCATATTCCTATGATGACCTGAAGTCACTCTGGCTAGATGAAATTTGACATGAAATTCCTCTCAAGGCTAATTTAACACCTTACAGGAAAAATTCTAGGCATTATAATCCAAATATATCAGGTACTATTCTATTTGGAATACAAAAAATGCTAAATGCTAGGATCATTTTCTCAATCCATCATTCCACATGGATTGCTAATATAGTTCCTGTAAAGAAGAAGAATGGTGAAATTTGCCTTTGTGTGGATTTTAGAAATTTGAATCAGTCATCCTTGAAGGATAACTATCATTTGCCGATCATGGATCAAGTGTTGTAGACAGTGATGGGCTCAGAGATGTTATCAATGCTAGATGGCTTCTTAGGATATAATCAGGTCAAAGTTGGTGAAGCAAACCAACATAAGACTACTTTCACCACACCATGGGGCACATTTGCATATAAAAGGATGCATTTTGGCTTGATAAATGTTGGCACCACCATCCACAAAGCAATGGAACTTGCCTTCAAGGATGAGATGGGTAAGTTCATTGTAGTTTATCTTGATGACTTGATCATCTTCTCTAAGCATCACCCAGATCATATGTGCCACTTGTAACAAGTACTGGAATGTTGCTGCCAGAATGCCATCTCCTTAAATCCTAAGAAGTCAATTTTCGAAGTAACAAAGGGGAAACTTCTCAAACACGTTGTGTCCAAAGAAGGCATAAAGATTGACTCAGATAGAGTCAAGTCTATCCAAGAACTTACCTTGCCCACGAGTAAAACGGTTGTTCACTCTTTCTTTGGAAAGGTGAAATTCTTATGAAGGTTCATCCTAGAGTTTGTTGAGAAAACTAGGCACATTGTAAACATGATGAAGGGAAAGGCCACCTTTAGCTAGATTGAAGAAGGCAAGTCGGCATTTGAGGATATCAAGACTACCATTGCCCATGCTCTAATTTTGGCTTGTCTAGACTATAACAAAGAGTTCACCATTTACAGCTATGCTTCAGAACATATGCTTTCAATAATTCTGGTTCAATAGAATAAAGAAGGTATGGAATCCCCCATTTCCTTCATGAGCTGTCCTCTCAAGGATCATGAGCTGAAGTACTCAAGCATGGAGAAGCATGCTTATGTAGTAGTATATGAAATGAAACATTTTCTTTTCTACATCCCCAATTCTCGAGTTACTACCTTGGTTCTTGATACCATGATCAAATCTATACTAATTCAATAGGAGTATGGGATGGAAAGGGGAATTGGGTTACAAAGACCCAAGAGTTTGATCTAGTCATTAAGCCCACAAAGTTGGTTTGTGGAAAGGGGCTATGCTAATTAATTGTTGATAACAAGTTAGAAGAAATAGAGCATGAAGAATCAAAAGTGGAAGACACACCAACAGTCCTCTTTATCTCCACCATGAATGAGTGGTATTTAGGTATTTCTCATTTCCTTACTTATGGTGATTGTCCTGCTCACCTATCCTATAAAGAAAGGAGAAACATCAAGCTGAAATTTGCTAATTTAGTCCTCTGGGACAATGGCCTACATAAGAGGAGCCTTGATGGGGTATTCCTCTGTTGCATAGACAAGGAGCAGCAAAGCTGACTTCTGAAGTCCTTCCACAATTTAGCCTGTGGAGGACATTTTTTGCTCCTATGACTACCCCTAAAATTCTATGAGCTAGGTACTACTAGCCAACTCTCTTTCAGGATCCATACAAGTGGGTTAGGGAATGTGAACTATGTCAGTAGTTTGTCAGAAGACCTAAGTTAGGTGCCCTACCCCTCAAACTAGTGATCATAGAGGAGCCATTCCAGTAATGGGGAATTGATTTTATTGAAGCTATAAACCCATCTTCAAGTGCTGGACATGATTGTGTCCTTACAGTAATAGACTACTTCACCAAATGGGTGGAAGCTGTTCCAACCAAACATGCTACTTCCAAAGTAGTATGCAATTTCCTCAAAGAGAACATCATATCTAGGTTTGGGATCCCAGCCAAGATTGTCACTGACAATGCATCTTGTTTCACTTCCTAGGAGATTACTCAATTATGTTTCCATTATGGGATTATGCACTCCCACTCTTCTGATTACTTTCCATAAGGGAATGGACAGGCTGAATCGATCAATAAGAACCTGGTGGCTATCATCCAGAAGTTGGTGGATGACAACCAAAGGATGTGGCATAAAGCATTAGTTGATGCTCTATGAGTAGATAGAATTACACCAAAGAAGGTAATTGGTATGTCTCCTTTCCAACTTCTTTATGGACTTAATGATGAAATACCAGTCACCCTAGAATTGCCAGCACTAAAATTGGCTAAGATAATTGAAGATGAAATGTATGAAAGCACCGTTGATAAGAGGACCATGTGCCTGACTGAGCTAGAAGAGCAGAGAACTATAGTGGTGGATCAAATTTCCACCCATCAAGGTCTAGTGAATAAGCTCTTCGACCAAAAAGCAAAGAATCATGATTTCCAGATTGGAGATCAAGTCCTACTATGGGACAAGAGAAGAGAACCAAAAGAGATGCATGAAAAGTTTGATTCCCTGTGGAGGGGCCCTTTTACCATTCATCAGCTCAACAGTGAAAATAGTTTCCTGTTGAAGTATCAAGATGGAACTCTCTTTTATCTACCTCAAAATGGGCAACATCTGAAGCACTTCAACTCTTGAAGTATCAAATGAGTTCCCCTGTACATATGTATATTTGTATAGTCTTTTGTTTCTATTTTGTTATTTTCATTTTCATTTTTTGGATCCTTTCTTTTTGGGTAGCATGACTCCATAGCCTAATGGCACACTTCAAGGCACTGGAGATTCTAGTTTATACTCCCCTCAGCTATGTTTCAATTTTCCAACTGAAGGTAGTTTCCCAACTAGAGCCAGCTGTTGTCCCCGAAAAATGGCTTCTCACTTTTGGGACAATATATGACTATTTTGGTCCTGCACAACCAAAAATAATCTCTTCCCTTCTTGAAATTTGTTCTGAGCTTTCAAATTCCTCATTTTTTAATCTTTTTTAGTAAAGGGATTAGTAGGTTCAACAGGTTCAAAGGCTTCTACAGGTGAGTCCAATCAAAAGAACTAGTTTCCAACACTTGGTCATTTTTAGGATTGGGTCAGCACCTTGGTTCAATCAAAAAATGTCCATCAGCAAGCATCAAATCAAGGATTGAACCATTAAACCTTGAACCATTTTGGTTTAATGGATTCAATGGGTTTAAAGGCTCAACATCATCACCAAAGAGCTAAGCATATTTGCCAAAGATTCAAAGTTTAATTGTTTCAAAGGTTCCATGGCTCTGAGCACTTAATGAGTTTCAAAGGCTCGAACCGTCGAACCTTGAACCATTTTGGTTCATTGGTTCAATGGGTTTAACGACTAAATAGTTTAACGCACTTGGTTCAAAGATATCAAAGTGACTCAGCCAAATCAAATAGACCGAACTGTTGAACCTTGAACTGCTTCATAGGTTCAATGAGTTCACGGGTTCACAGGTTTAAAGGTTTAAAGGCTGCCTTAGTTAAGGAAAGGAGCACACGTAAAAGAAATGGATGAGCAGAAGCTGTCAAGTGTTGTCGATTGAGCCCCATTATACTTTGTTTTTGAGAAGTGGCAGATACTACCATGTGTCCCTTTTGAAGCTTGTCAGAAGCCTCCAAGTGTCAATATCCATAGTCCCCTCCTTTAGAATCATGGTATTGAGTAAAGACCATAGTGGGCTTAGGGAAAGTGACTAAAATGAAGTGGAACGTGCCAAGTGTCTACATCCGTGTGAATGCCAAAATTATTTAGACTACACCATGTGTCCTATTATGACTTAGTGGAATGTGACAAGTGTCAGTGTTCACTTCTCAAAGTTTCTTATAAGCTGTAGGGTTCCTTCTGATAAAGCTCCTTTCAAAATTTTGCAGAGGGTGACAAGTGGAAATAATAAAAGGCTTTGAATTATTTTCCTAAAAGCAACAGACTATGCCACATGTCCCTTGCAAAGATCAGTGGAGGCTGACAAGTGTCATCATCTGCAAGAACCCAAGTAAACCCCAAATGTTCTATGATGTTGCAAAAGCTAGAGAGCGAGAAGTGCCAAGTGTCACCAGCAGAAGGTTGCAATGAGTTTCAGCAGAAGATGCCACATGTCACTTGTTTGAAGTGGCAGAACATTCACATGTCAAAAATGGGGCACACTCAATACATAGACACAGAATAAAGAGGGGACTTCCTTAAGACAATTTATTTGAAGGAATTTCTTCAGACATTTTGTCTTAAGGAAATAAAAGGACAATAGTCCCCTGAAGAAATTAAAGCCTGAAGGCCACTTGGAGGATCTTGAAGGGTAGGTACCCTTGTGGGGGGACACTCAACGCTCAAAAATGGACCCTATTCAAGACCCTGAAGGGCAAGTTCCCTTTAAGAAGGGTTGAGCCTCAAGGCATGGTGGATGATGCCAAGTGTCATAAGCCAAGACACAGTTTCAAATGAAGCTTCAAAGTGTGAAACTCGCCACATGTCCCATCCTAGTGTAGCAGAAGCTGCCAAGTGTCTGCATCCATGATTTTGAGTCTCTAAAAAGTTTCAAAGCCTATTCCAATAAGCTTATTTCAAAGCTATAAATACCGCCATGTGTCCTCACCTATGTCACAGTAGAAAGATAGGCCCACAAATGTCAAAACTAGGGTGATTGGCTAGTTATTAACCTTCAAAAGAGAGACCCATGAACGTCAAATTTGCTACATTAAAGTGTCTGTTGATCCCTGCAGGCTTGAAACATGAACCCAAATGCGTTCAAAGACCCTAAGGCCTAGACCAAGAGAAGGAAGAGACAAAGAGGGAAACTCAATAGGAGTCAATTCCAGTAGGTGAAGTAGTTCATCAGGTAGATATTTGGGGCCTACAAATATTGAAAGCGTAGCCTATTTGTCCCCTTTGGAATAAAGGTTGAGTAGATAGTTACACAGCTAGCAGGTGATGGAATGAGTGATTTAGGCTTTAGAGTAGACATTAGAGATGAAAAAACACACCACAGTTAAGGTAGCCACCCTGCTCTAGCATGGCCCTCCCTAACAGAATCAAAAATGCATCTAAGGCATTAATTACATAGCATGGGTCATTCCATGGGACAAAGTGCCGAGCCTCTCTTTGCCTCTATATATTTTAATCTTTCATTCGATGCAAAGGGGATCTTCCCTTCACTAAAATCAAAACTATGCCCAAATTGAGAGGCATCACTGAGACTTTGACCTTAGACTATTTATCATATTTCTTTGTTTGAATCAGAAAGCAAGTTACTTTCAGACTTTATGTTGTTATAGCTTGTATCATTCTAGGAGATTGTTCTTATGTCTATTTCCTGAATGTGTTCTTATTTATGCAATTTAACAATCATAATTATTGGAAGTGAGAAGGTGTCCTGAAGCCAACTATGGAGAGACTTTGTGCCCCCATAATTGCCTTTAGTGTGTTTTTCTTTTCTATTATTGTGTAAAGGACCTTAGGACAACTTTGTGGCCCCATTATTCTTCATATCTCACTCTTAGGTAGTCAAGGTGGAGACTTTGAGCTACATCTTATATTGTTGATCGCTCTATATCTTGTTATCAGTCACTGGTTACCAGAAAGATTCCAACTGCCTATAAGAACAAGCATTTTTGAAAGAAGAGAAGTGCCTTCTATTACTTCATCAGGATTTCTACTACCCAAGAAGGGATCTGGCTCTTGGTTGAATGTTACTTCTGAAAGAAGAGAATCACCTTCACCAATCACCTAGGATTTCTCCTTTGTGTTGTGAACATCATCTCTGAAAAAAGAGATATGGATGGCTTATCCCACCCCTATGTCTTACTTTCTGCTTATATATAGTATATAGCCTCCATATATTTAATAGGGAACCTCCCCTTGATGAGAGGAGAGATTTATCCCCTATTGATGTAGTAAAATTGCACACCTAGATGACCAATCCCCCTATGCTGTGGTGATAGGAACTATTTTGCTCACCAGTTAGCTGGACGACAAAATATTCACCCTACACAAAGTACCTTATACACTGTCCCTGGAGGGTCTTTTCTCAAGAAAGTGTCCTTTTCTGGCTTTCCAAAGGCACATTTAAAGAATGTCTAAGGGCATGTTTAGGATTTTAGAGAGGCAAAATGAAAATGTTGAAGGGTTATTCTTGGAAAAAGTGTCCTTCAAAAAGTTTCTAAAGGGACACTTGCAAAAATCCCAGAAGAATTGTTTTGAAAATCTTGTCTGAAACAATCTTTCCAAAGAGATACTCCAAAATCCTGAAGTAACATTCTCGAAAAAAGTGAACCAATCTAAAGGGGCCCAAATGGTGGCTTATATTGGAGGAAAATTCTTGAGGAAAATGCCCTAAAGGAATTGGTCCCAGTAGAGTGACAGTTATATGGACATCAACTTTAGGATGAGGGGCTAGATGTTGATGTTCAAACAAGAGTATCCTAAGAAAATCCAAAGGCTCATGTTATTCATCCATCAAAGGATCAAAGGTCTCATTTCACCATTAATCAAATTAGGATCTGAGTCATTTTTGATGACCAATCAAAGAAAGAAGATAAGGCCAACAAAGTGAAAATGACTCTCTCCTATGTCGTTGCACACCTCAGCAAGCCAATAGAAAGTTGTTAGCATCAAGACAAATCTATGACAAGTGGAATTTCTTTTAATAACCACATTGATTCCATCACTCAATATATCTTGATTCTATTGGGAAACCATTAAAGAAGCATCTTTGAGAGAATAGGCCATGAGTGTTCAAGGGAGGTGACATGGATCAATCAAATGGCTTGAATGAGCATCATTTACAAATTTGGTTGTAGCTGAAGATGGAGACTTATAACAAATTTATTCCTCTCTTTGGCACCAAAGGCCTCCCCCTCTAACTTCTTTTTAGCTATAAATACAACCCTTGTGTTAGTGTAAAAAGGACCCAAGAAGTGTATGGTGAAGCCCTATTGAATTGATGTCTTGTTTTGCCTTTAAGCATTGGTACAAATCTTTTTCTTTGAAGTTCTAAGCAATTATCTGAGTGTGTAAGTGAAATATAGTGATAATAAGTGATGGTTTTTATCCTTCTATCCTTTGTCCTTCATTCTTGAGCAAGAGTTTTGGGTCTAACAAGTCATATAGAGTGCATCCAAGTGTGTTGAATTTTTACATGTGTATAATTATTCTTAGAATGTATAGGTTTTCTTTCAGTTCATTTGCCTTGTGTCATTTCATACATCTTACCTCTATACTAAAATACTTGTGTTAAAATATTTAGAGTTTGAAAATAGTTTGTGTAGTTTATTATATTGTGCACTATGGTATGGCATTCATGTGGAAGATAATATTGGTACATCACCATTCTTAGAATAGGTGTTATTTATGTAATTGATAACTCTTTTCTCTTTAATCAAACTAGTTTAGATATAGGTTTTTTTACATAGATACATTCAAGGAGCTAGCCCCTTTTAATCTAGAGGTTTATTTCCTTTATAGGTATACCCACATGCTTAAAAATGTCCTAACATTGCCCATATTTGTAAGAGGATTAAACACTCTCTTCTAGGGTACAAGATTTGGAGACAATAGTTTTGGCACGCCTGGTGGGACTAATTATTCACATGTCAAGGTGAATGCTAGTTTTGACAAGCCTAAGGTTGTATAAATATTCTTAATCTAGCATTTAACAACTCTAAAAGGTGATAATCTCTAGTTTTAGATCAGTTTTCCCATGTTATACTTTATGGTCCTCACTAGGTCATCTAGGACTTCTGATCAAGCCCCTCTAGCTAAAGCTCTTATTGAAGAACAATGCCCTAAACCACTCCTAATGCTTAGATATCTTTGGTAAGGAGGGTTTGGGGAATAATAAGAAGAATTTGAGGTAGTTGGAGAAATAGGATATCAAGAGGAAAGAATATAATGGAGAGGTAGCAACCTTTCCTAGCCTTCAACACCCGAAATTCAATTGACCTTCTTACATACTACCCTATTCCTCACAATGCTACCAAGAGTCTCCCTAGTTTTAATGGAGAGGGTCTTATTACCCCATCCGAGCATATTAGGGACATTTCAAATTTTTATAACTTCCATAATATCACCCAAGCCAACAGATCCATTAGACTATTTGTTATGTCTCTAAAAGGCAAGGCACTTGACTTGTATAGGAATTTGGAAGGTGGATGCATTACAAGTTGGGATGGCTTTGGGGAATTGTTGGTAACTAGATTTGAGAATAAGAGTGACCATACTTCATTGATCCATCAGTTCAACATGATAAAGAGAGGTCCTAAAAAATCCATGGGAGATTTTAATAAAATATTTCAAAGGACATGGCATAGGTTACCACCTATCATGAGACTTCCTTCAAGCTTTGTGCTCCCCACTTATCTCAAGGCTATTGGTACTAATGTGGTGGTGATGTTATATTCAATGGTAGGATTCACTCTATTAAATGCATATGAGATATCTATTGAAGTTGAGAATGGATTAATACAAGATGGAAAGCTACCTCTAAGAGTTTTCATGCCTTTGTTGTCTCATATTTTAGTTGAATCTCTAAGCGTAACACAAGTTCCTAATGCCAATGTCAAGCTGAGAACCTTTCCCAAGAATATGGATAATGTTTTGGGTAAAGATGAAAAGATCTGATCATTACAAGCTCAGCTCAAGAAAGCTCAGTTATAGACAAGTTCTCCACCTGACCCTCAATACTATCCTCAACAAGGCTATAGAGCTCCATCCTAATACAAATACCAAGGAAGAGTACAAGGTCAATAAGGTTTCAATAGACATCCCAATGCCTATAATCCTAATTTCACTCCTTCTATGAAGGTTGTTATTCTAGTGGATGCTAATATGATCCAAAGAGAAGATCAATTAAACCAATGGGGATAACCCCAAGGTCAATTTATGCATGATGGTGGAGAAGACAGCTAAGCCTTGGTGGCACAAGAAGAAACTACTCTTTACATGACATTAAAAGAATTAAATCCTAGCCAAATAGATATTGATGGAGAAGGTATCAGCTAGAGTGTAGGTATGATGAACTTTCAAGCTAAGGATGATTATGTGTTGAATCAAAGCACATCAATTATAGCTAACATAAGAGCCAATAAGAGAGCTCTAGAAGATGTTTTGAGAGTACAGGTGACTCTAAGTGATGCCTCTCTAAGGCCATAAAGTGTGAATCTTATTGCAATACCTACTACCATTCATGCCTCTCAACAAAGTCAGAATTCAAGTAGGGTAATCAAGCCTACAATTCAATAGGTTTAGACTCCCTCACTACCTTCAAAAATTCAAGAAAAGGTGAATACTTCCCCTCTTCTTTAAATAATGCCAAGACAAGCATATCTCTTTAGGTAATCTTGCATATGCCTGGTCAAAAGGAGCTCTTACAAGAATAACTTAAAAACATTTATGTTGCCCCTCAATCTTCAAAACATAATAGTGTGGCCTTACCAATTCTCCAAATCATGTCTTAAATCCCTCCACCAAATTTGAAAATCCTCCACCCTTCTACCTCACACTCATTTTGGGAGACAAGTTGGTTCACAATTGTATTATAGATAATGGAGCTAGTACCATTATCATGCCTAAGGTGGTGACTGATAAATTGGGATTAAAATATGAACCACATAGTAAAGGTGTGTTATAGCTCGATGGGACTCTAACCAAGATAGTGGGATTGGTCAGAGGGCTGAAAGTCTTTCTACATGGTTGCCAAAGTTTCCCCATTATATAAGGTGTTGTGGTGGTAGACCTTCCATCCCATTTTATTATTTTCTTGTTAAAGGACTTCATGGATAAGATAGGAGGGTACCTTTCTACTAACTAGTCTTTTTTTAGATTTTAAAACAAGATATAGAACCAAGGTAACTATAAGGACTCAGCCCTTAGCAAGGTTTCATATTGAGCCATATATGGAGACAAGTTCAAATCATAATTGTCTAATTAGTAAATAAGAAGAAGGTGTCATGGATGGTGAAGCATCCTCCCCCCATGAAGGTATTTCTAATCTTTTCCTTGAGAAGTAAAGCACTAAAATGCATGAAATTGATCCATATAATTTCATAGAATAAATTGATTTGGGAGTTTATTGAATGCATGAAAAGGATATTTCAATGCCTTCACTCACTAATGAAGATCATGAACTTGAAGGAATATGGGAGATATTTTTTGATGGATCAAGAAACAAAGTAGGTGAAAGAGCTGGAGTTATGTTGTTTTCTCCATCAAAGAATCAATACTACTCCTCATATATATTCCACTTTAGTTGCACCTACAATGTGGAATAATATGAAGGCCTAGTTTATGGCCTCCAATGGCAAAGAAGAGAGGGCTCAAAAATTTGAAAGTTTATAGGGATAGTGAATTGGTCATCCATCAAGTGAGGAATGAATTTGTAGCCAAGAATCCCTTTCTTAAATCCTACAAGCATATGGTATGGGACCTACTCGAATACTTTGATGCCTTCAACATATAGCCCATACAAAGGGATTCAAATAAACATGTTGATATATTGGCTGCCATAGGAGCACAATTTGATACATTTGTTGATGTAGGAAAAGAGAAAGATTAGTCTCATATCAAAGTCATTGTGAGGCCTTATATTCTAGATAATGAAGTATCATGGTAAGTTTTTGAAATTGATGAACACATTACACACTTCTTACAAAATGAAGCAGGATTCTCCTTGAGGAACCAAAAGAGACTACATGATCAATATGAAGAACAAGTTATTCAGCTAAAGATAAACAAGATACCTAAAGGGCTGATATTTTGGAGAGTGTTTTCAATGAAGATGATTAGAAGAAGAAAGAAAGAGTGATCATGTAAACAAAATAAGAGAACTATGAGAGAGTCATGATTTACAAGTATAAGCTCCTAAAAATTGGTAAGGTTTGTTCTTTGTCTGAGAGGCAGGCCTTTATTGAATTATGCAAAGAGTTCCATGACATATTTTCCTGGGAATATAAATATTTAAAAGGGTTTGATCCAAGTCTAGCTCATCACACCATTGAGTTAGAACCTGGAGCTAAACCAGTCAAGAAAAAATAAAGGCCTATCAATCCCAAGATAAAGGAACTCATGAAGAAAGAGATGACCAAGTTGATTGAGTCTAGGATTATCTTTCATATCAAACACTCAACTTGGGTGGCTAATCTTGTTCTTATCCAAAATAGGAATGGAGAGATCAGACTTTGTGTGGATTTTGAAATATTAATAGAGTGTCTCTCAAGGATCATTATCCACTACCTTCCATGAAATAAATTCTACAAGTTATTTCAGGTTCTCAAGGCTTCTCACTTCTTGATGGTTATTCAAGTTACAATTAGATACTGGTAAATGGAGAGGATCTATTCAAGATAACCTTCACTACAAAATGGGTTACCTTTGCCTCTAAGAAGATGCCTTTTGGTTTATCCAATGTTAAGGCTATATTTTAAAGGACAATGGACATGTATTTTAAAGGTTTGATCAATAAGTTTTTGCTTGTGTACCTTGATGATATAACTATTTTTTCAAAGGGTGATATTGATCATATGAAACATCTAAGGTAGGTGTTTGAGAAGTGTAGGTGTATGGAATATCCCTTAATCCAAAAAACTACATCTTTTTTATCTATGAAGGTAAGTTATTGGGTCATATTGTTTCAAAATAAGGCTTGTCTATTGACCCTAAGAGGATTGAGGCTATCCTAGGCTTGTCTTTGCCTCAACACAAGAAAGGACTACAAAGCTTCTTGGGGAAAATAAAATTTGTAAGAAGGTTTATTCTAGGATTTGCAACTATGGTAAAACCTATCACAACCATGCTCAATAAGAACCAAACTTTTGCTTGGACAAAGGAAGGTAAGGGTAGCTTTGAGGCAATCAAGAAATTAATTGCATAATCTCCTACTCTCTTGAACCCAAAATTTGCCAAAGATTTCATACTCTATACCTTTTCTAACCTTGATACAATCTTAGCTATGTTTATGCAAAATAATGATGAAGAGGTAGAGCAACCAAATGGAATATTTAGCCAAGGATTGGAAGATTATGAGGTCAAGTATACATTTAATGAGAAACAAGATCTAATAGTGATAAGAGGATTGAAAAAATTTAGACACATGATTTCAAACAAAAAGATACATATCATGGTTTCTCATCTTAGCACCAAGGAGTTTCTCCTAAGCAAAGACCTCAATGAAAAGAGAGCTGGGTGGATTACAAAGGTGATGGAGTATGATGTGGATATTAAGGTTACAAACTTGGTAAGAGGAAAAGGGTTATGGGAGCATTTAGCTTTAGATTTCCAAGAGGCAAAAGAGGAATTCTTGAACAACCAAGTTTAACCCAAACCAAATGATCACATATAATTTCAAAGTTGGACACAAGACATCACTAGTTTTCTTTAAAATGGTAAGTGCCCCAATGGCTTGAAAAAGTCTCAAAGGAGGTATTTTAGATTGCAGACCATTCCTTATTATCTTGTAGATGGTGTTCTATTTAGAAAATATGTGAATGGTGTGTTGTTGAGGTATGTTAACAATGATCAGTTTGATATGTTACTGGAAAAGTTTCAAAATGGTGTGGATGGAGGTCATTTCTCTCCTAGCATGATAGTTGCAAAGATAATGAGGGTTGGTTACTATTGGCCTAGTCTCTTTAAGGACTATTACCATTGGGCTTAAAAGAGTCCTCAATGTGCCTTCTTTGTAGGCAAACAAAAACTTTCAGCCCTTCTATTGAATTCCATCCAAGTAGACCAGCCTTTCATGCAATGGGGCCTTGATTTCATTGGTGTGATCAAACCTCCACCAAGTGATGGACATAAATAGATATTGATTACTATTGACTACTTCACAAGGTTGGCAGAGGCTATTGCATTGAAGGAAGCTAGTGAAAATGCTATCTTGGATTTCTATGAGAGCATTATAACAAGGTTTGGATTTTCCCATGTTATGATTTTTGATAATGCACTTGCTTTCATAAGTGTTAAAAATTTTGATTGGGCAAATAGGAATGGATTTACTTGAGTACCTCATCTAACTATTACTCTCAAGGTAATGTGTTGGTTGAGTCTACTAACAAGAATCTCATCAAGATCATCAAGAGGACATTGGAGAAAAATCAAAGAGCATGGCACAGTAAGTTGAAGATAGCCTTATGGCCTAATAGGATTACTCCTAAGAGATCAATTCATAAGTCTCCCTTTGTGCTTGTTTATGGGAGAGACGCTAGGTTGTACATATCTCAAGAACTCCCTACTCTTTAACTTTCACAACAGTTGGAACTACTTGAAAATACTCCAATAGAAGTCAGATTGACAGAACTAATACAACTGCAAGAAGCAAGAGACAATACACACAAGACCATCGAACACCACCAAGTACTCATGAAGAAGTCCTTTGACAAAAGAGAAAGTTCAAGAGTGTTCAAAGAAGGTGACTTGGTTCTAAATGGGATGAGGATAGAGCAAAACTAGATAGACATACAAAATTTGACACTTTATGGAGTGACCCTTACATCATTACTAAGTGCAAGCAGAGTAACTCTTTCTAGTTGACCAAGATGAATGGAGAATAATTCCCTATCCCTATGAATGGGATACATTTGAAGTTTTTTTATTAGTCCTTACAAGTCTATTGTATATATTAGTTTAGGTGTGTTTCCTTTGGTTTGTTGTTGTGATCCCTAAGTTTTTTGTAACACAAGTGTGTTTCCTTCCTTTTGTTTGGTGTGTGTCTTTGCCTTTGTGCATGGGATCAACCAATTTGTGTTTTTGAGCTAATGATATGTTCAAGTCATTTTTGAGTGCCTATATACATGACTCCATGCCCAATGGAAGGATTTAGGCAACTAGTCTTAAGCATAGCAAGCATGCCTCCCCTTAGAATCACCAAGAATGTTAGCCAATTTTCACACCCAATTTTTCATATTTCATTTTGGCTAAGTGCATCATTTTTTATTTTTTTATCCCCATAGTAGGTGCTCAAGTGTTATTTTGATCCTTTTGCTCAAGTGTTATTTCTTTCAGCAAGGTTTCACTTTAGGTTTTTTATTCAAGACTAAAATGAATTATTTTATACTTTTTGTCAGAAATAATCTTTTTGAATGAATTGGTCCATTTCAATATTTCAAAAAGGTCCTTTGTAAAATCTCGAAGGGTCACTTTCAAAAGTCTGATGGGTATTTTTCTATGCAAATTATCCTTTGTAAAAAGTTTGAAGGGGATATTTTAAATATTTTTAAAGGGTATTTTTCTCAGGAATTGGTTTGTTCTTTCAAAGGATTGGTCTAGTTCAATAGTTCCGAAGGGCACATTTCAAGTTTCTAAAAGGCATCTTCAAGATTTATGAAGGAAAAGTGTCCTTTGTAACTTTTCCAAAGGGTTTATTCTTTCAAGGAATTGATCCATTTCAATTTTCTAAAGGGCACTTTCATTCTTCTGAATGGTCTTTTTATTAGAAAATGGGACACTTATAAAAAGTTTGAAGGGTCTTTTTTAATGCAAAGTACCCTACACACTTTCCCCGAAGGGTCTTCTCTTAGGAAAATGTCCTTTTTGGTCTTTCCAAAGGGACATTTCAAGAATGTTGAAGGGCATGTGTAGTATTTTGGAAAGGTGAAATGAAAATTTTGAAGGGACACTTGCAGAAAGCCCAAAAGAACTATTTCAAACATCTTGTCCAAAATAATATTTTTGAAGAAATACTCCAAAATCAAAAAGGAACATTCTTGGAAAAGGTGAACCAATCTAAAGGGGACTAAAAGTTTGTTTCTTTTAGAGGAAAATGCTCAAGGAAAATTCCTTGAAGGAATTGGTCCCAGTAGAGTGATAGTTATATGGAAGTCAACATCAGGATGAGGGACTAGCCATTAGCATTCAAACAAGAGGATCCCAAGAAGATCTAAAGGCTCACATTCTTCATCCATCAAATTATTAGAGGGTTCATTTCACCATTGATCAAATCATGATCCATGTCATTTTTTATGACCAATCAAAGAAAGAAGACAAGGTCAATACAGTGAAAATGACTCTCCCCTACATCATTGCACACCTCAACAGGCTAATGCAAAGCCATTAGCATCAATAAAAATCTATGAAAAGTGGACTCCCATGTAACTACATTGATGCCATCACTCAAAACATCTTGATTTCACTGGGCAACCATTGGAGAAGCATCTTTTAGAGAGCAGGCCCAGAGTGTTTAAGGGAGGTGACATGGATCAATCAAATGCCCTGAATGAGCATCATTTGTAAATTTAGTTGCAGTTGAAGATGGATACTTCTAAAAGATTTATTCCTCTCCTTATGACCTAATGCCTCCCCCTCTCACTTCCTTTTAGCTATAAATACATCCCTTGTGCTAATGTAAAAAGGACCCATGGAGTGTATGGTGAAGCCCTATTGAATTGATGTCATGTTTTGCCTTTAAACATTGGTACAAGTCTTTTTATTTGAATTTATAAGTAATTTTATAAGTGTGTAAGTGGCATATAGTGACAACAAGTGATGGTTTTCATCCTTTTGTCCTTTGTCCTTCATGCTTGAGCAAGATTTATGGGTCTAACAGAGCATATAGAGTGCATCCAAGTGTGTTGAATTTCTACATGTGTATAACTATCCTTGAAATGTACATGTTGTATTTTAGTTAATTTTCCTTATGTCATTTCATACATCTCACCTCTATACTAAAATACTTGTGTTAGAATCTTTAGAGCTTGAAAATAGTTTATGTATTTTGTTGTATTGTGCACTAGGGTATGGCATTCACGTGGAAGATAATCTTGGTGCATCACCATTTTTAGAATAGGTTTTATTTATTCAATTTCTAACTATTTTCCCTTCAATCAAACTAGTTGAGATAGAGGTTGTTTTACAGAGATACATTTAGTGAGCTAGCCCCTTTAAATCTAGAGGTTCATTTCCTCTGTAGGTATACCCACATGTTTGGAAATGTCCCAACATTGCCCAAATCTGGAAGAGGATTAAACACTTTCTTTTAGGGTGAAATATTTGGAGACAATAGATACACACTTTGATTTTCCCTAAGCAAGGTGGATTTGGGAATGAAATAATATAAAAATTTGTGGGCTTGGAATAGATGGATGGTTTATTCACTAATTTATTGATTGATAGATAGATTTACAAGCATAGATCGAGGTTTTAACCAATTTCATAGATAAGGATGAGATGATTATGGTGAATTATTATTGATGGATTATAGGAAATTGATAAATTGATGTATAAGTACATGATGGTGGTATAACAACTTTTCAAAAAATGAAAAATCTAAAAAAATGAAGCACACGATGATGCCCCATGTGATGTAATAATTATTGAGG
Organism: Torreya grandis; assembly: GCA_037957365.1. Taxonomy (NCBI): domain Eukaryota; kingdom Viridiplantae; phylum Streptophyta; class Pinopsida; order Cupressales; family Taxaceae; genus Torreya; species Torreya grandis. The sequence goes on from JARHVA010001478.1 coordinate 2,001,080, forward strand.
AATGATGTCATTATACATGGATAATTAGTTAGAATAAATGATAGAAAAAAGGAATGATAATGAGAATGATAAATAATAACAAGAATGGGAATGGTAATAAGAATGGCCAAGTTGACCTCAAAAATTCCATGTGATTGAGCATTGCCTAAATAGTATGAATGGACCTCAAGCCACTATATTTATCCCAACAAGGGAGGAATGAGATGAGAAAATATGGTTTTATTTGGGTCAAATTTGGATAAGATTATTTGATTCAAAAATGGATGACTAAGAGATGGATGTTGATCTTTACAAGGGGATATGTCACTGCCTTAATATGTCTCCACATATTTTTTAAATTGATTTTTAATGTTTCACATGATAGTATGCACCATGACATAAATAACCATGATGACCTTGCCACAATGTGCATAAGGTTTGACCCCCAATCTAACATACAAATGGAAAAAACACATCATGATATGGAATATTCATGATGACATAAGGTCATATATCAATGGATGGACTCAAGTACAAGTGCATGATACAATGCACCATGATATGGAAAAACCATGATGACATTATTGGCATAAGTGGACTAAGTCAAGGCATAATAGGAAAAGTAAACATATATAAATTTGAAATCAAAAGCTATAAAAAGCATCTTATCATTAATAATGTCAAAATATGAGTGAAGGCTTGATGATATTGATAGTTAGATGGTGCCCCCAAGGAAGGATACATGAAATTGGATTTTATTGGGAATAAAATATCTTGAAATAAGCTATATGATTTGATTTTCTCTAAATAGAGAGAAAGTTATGAGTTTGGATTGATGTTTTTCCCCAAACAAGGTGGATGTGGGAGTGAAACATCTCGAAAAGAGTTGGATTGATGAATAAAAAATGATCAAGGATTTATGACTGGATTTAAGACAAGACAAATGTTTTTTTATTTTTTGGATTTATATATTTTTATGGATTCTTGGCCTTTTCTAATTTTTAGAAAAAAAAAATTGGATTATCTTAAGTTTTGGATTTTTCTATTTTTTAGGGATTTTTGAAATTTTGATGTTTTCAGATTTTTTTGATTTTATGATGTTTTAATATTTTTGGAATTTATGATGTTTTTGAATTTTTATAATAAGTATATACAAAGGTTTTTCTAAATGTATGTGCAAGGGCTACTAACAAAGGGGAAAATGTTCTAGCATCGGGGTGGGAGATGTAATTGATGGATGAGATTTAGGATGATGTTAGATGATAATAGACAATGAAAGACTACATGTAATGGATTAGGTATATTCAAGTACCATGTTAAATGGGAATAAAATATCTAATCATAAAAGTTTTTCTCAGATGATATACAAAGATGCTTCTAAAAATAGGGCTCGAAACATATTCCACTTCCTTATTAAAGTCAACATAGGAAGAAAAGGTGAGCACGATAGGATGGATATGGATGAGGATTTGGATAGGATTGGATGGCCAAAATGGATTAAACTTAATTGATTTCAATGTGGATGGGGTTCCCCAAAGGTGTTAAGGTACTTACAGATAACTAAAAATTTACACAAGACACTAAAAACATGGTTTTCATCGTGGTAGTTCCCTAAGGAGCCATAAGCATGGTTTTCACCATTGGATGAATTATTTCTCTTTCACTTTCATTTTTTTTAATTTGATTTTTTTAATTTTTTTGTATCTCAACTCATTTGAGGATTATGAGATGTATAATGTTGATCCTATTTTTATCTCTAGTCCATACCTATCCTAGATAACTTCTCTACTAGGCTTCTAGTGTTGATGTGGATTTTATTGGTATTGTTGTGATCTTCATTGATTATTGATTATGCTTCCTCCAAACCTATAAACAAGGTGTCTTTGTTTCCTCTATGAAATATATTGTCATCAGGAGGGTAAATTATGATAAGCATTAAAATAAGGATCTGATGTGATGGTGTGATATAAAATTTGAATGAATAATATGATCATGAAGGGGTGTATTATTGGGGACTAAGGGAAATTGGGACTAACAATCACACACATTATTTTTTATTTTGTATCTTCCAATTGTAACATGATTTTTGATGTTGGGGGGTCAAAAACATCTAACATTTTCTCTCAGAAGAACCACGAGATTTTTCTACTCCTTAGGCCAGAGAATTATTGCAATCTGAAGGATTTTTATATTATTAGTTATTCTAATATTGACTTAAATGATGTATTCATCAAGCAATATAAAAATGATATGTTCATTTATTGGTTCCTCAAATATGTTTTCACCAAAAAAGGTCGTCTTGATTAAGTTGATTTTGATTTGGATTGTCCAATAATAGCTCAAAGAGGTTTTCACTAAGAGACTACAATTTTTTATTTTGATTGCCCCTAGTGCCTCAAATAAGATTTCACTGAGGGAAATTTATTTTGACTAAATATTTTTAGATCCCCATAAATTTTTCAATTGATATCTCACTATGGAAGAATCATAATGATGTGTAATGTTGATGGTCTTAATCGATGGGTACAGGATATTGGATGTCAAGATAAGGGATAGAATGGTTAATGTGAAAAGGATGTGTGATATTTATGAAAGGATTAAAGGCTACACAATCCTTATAGAGGTTACTATGAGTACTTTTTTTGATGCCAAATGAAACTCCCTCAAAAATAATGGAAGGATTATTGATGTCTTCAAACTAATTTATAGGAGAAGTGTAGCCAATGTCATGAGATCCTGCTTTTGATTGGGATGTTGATGTTAAATATGATATTGATATTGATAGTGGTTTTGAATCTGATGTGGATTCTAATATAGATATTTATTTTTATGATAATATTGGTTTTGACTCTAAGGTGGATTTTGATGCAGATATTGATTCTGATGTTGACTATGATTTGGCCACATCGAGGGCCTATTAGATTGTGTTATCCACAAGTAAATTTTTCACTTCCCATTTGGCAATGAAGTATTTGGGATGAAGGGATTCTCAAAAATGAGGGATGTTTTGTAATGTGAAATATATATATTTTTGGTTGATGATGGGTTCTTCAGAGATGCACTCATTGAATAATGGTTCATCAAATATGGGTGGATTGTAGATAGTCTCATCGAAGTGAGGCTCATCAAAGATGGGAATATGGTCAAAGGTTGACTCATTAAATATGGGTGATTTGATAAAAACATCAAATATGGGTTGACTATACTGACCTTGATGTGGAAGTGTATGAGTTTGATTATGATGGAGAAAGGGATATTGGCATATCCCCATTTGTTGATTTTTATACATGAATGTATTTGGTTCTATTTTGATGTCTCCATGATAAATCAAACCTTAGATATAAATCTTGAGTCTAGCACATTGATTAAGATAATGGCCTTGAATATTGTGATACACATAATATTCATCTTCTTGATACCACTCAAGTTTTGAACTATTTTCATCAAAATTCTTGGTGCACAGATACACAATCATGTTTATGACAACTAGTTGGTAAAATATTTCATCTAAGGGTTCATTGATAAGATTATGTCATGCCATATTTTTTATTTTTATTATTATTATTATTTATTTTTTTATTTTATTTTATTATTATTATTATTTATTTTTTTATTTTTTATATTTTTTTATATTTTTTATTTTTTTGAGTTTTATCAGGACTCAAGACCTAATTATCTTTTAATCAGGACCTATTAAAACCCCTCTAATATTTCCAACCATTGATATCTTCAACCAATTTTTTAAACCTCTCAAAAAATGTATCTTTTTACTCTCTCTTGCTTGTTTGAAACCCTGCACCTTGTACCTTTATCTTTATCCATTTTTTTCTGTTAAATTTTGATTGAATAATGTGTAGTAAGATTATTTATTTCCTAGATGGAAGACAATAATAGTGATGATGGAGGAGTGTAAGCAGCGATGGTATTAGTAAAGAAAAAGACCAAAGTTGGCATAGAGATGAGAATAGCAGCGACAAAGGTTAGAGTGGATTGTCAAGTGACTAGCATGGTAGTAGAGCTAAGGGTGTCAGTGAGAAATGACAACCAGTCAGTGGGGGTTTTTCATGTGGCTAAGGTTGTAGTAGACTATGCAGATCAGCCAAGGGGAGAGGAAGATCCCCCTCAAGATGATTCTCAAAGGTTAATAACTCTAATGATAGTGATAGACATGCCACAATAGGGCCAGGGAAGGAGGTGAGTAAGGAGGCATGTTCTTTTCAAGCATAGATCCTAAAATGATGTTGGTGTTGGGAGGAGTTTGAAGGAGATATGGTGTGGGGTAAGAATGGATCTAGGCAAAGGTAGGAAAACAAAAGATGTTAAAAACATCTTGGGGTTTTTTTCATCCAAATTTTTTCAAGATAACTTGACCTTTGAAGACATTTTGGATTTGGATAGGCTGGTGGTGGGCAATGGTGTGTCATAAAAAAACCTTTCTCCAAGGAAATTTGTAGATGGCCTTTCTTTTAATCCAGCTAAGGTTTCTATAAAGGATGTTTTATTTTCAAACTGTAGTAACTCCACAATCCTCTTTCATTACTATAGTGATTTCTATAAAGTAGTCATTCTCAAAAATCATCCTATCTCAGATCCAGTGTTGATTTCTAAGAGCCAGTTTCAGAAGGAAAGGCTTTCAAAGGAGGTTGTAAAGACTATAGAGGAGGTAAAGGCTAAATCAAACTCATCTCAAAATGATACCCTTGAAATGGACTTTTTGGGTGATATTCCTTTAATCTTTTCTAAATATCCTTTTCTCTTTGAATTTTTTGATGCTGAACTTTCTTTTTTGGAATTGGAAAGGGGGCAAAGAGCTTTGATTGATAGGTGTGTTGGGAAGTGACCCTCTTGGTTTTCTCTTTCAAAATGGGCTAAAAAAACTTGTCCCAAACTTAAACCTTCCTCTTTTTTGATCTTGGATAATGGCTTCTTTATGCTTTTGTTTCAATCTTCTAAGGATAGAGACTTGGTCTGGGCAAATGGGCCATGGTTCTTTGACAAGCAAGGGGTGTTTTTTTGGCCATGGACTCCCTTTTTTGACCCAGACACCTAATTGATCTCCTAAGCCCTCATTTGGGTCAAATTTTACAACCTTCCCCTAGTATTATAGGATGTTGATCTCTTCAAGAAACTAGTTAGTAAGATGGGTATGTTTGTAAAAATTGACGATTCCATTAGAGCAAATCTAAACTATGTCAAGGTGTGTATGATGGTGGCTTTAGATAAACCTCTACACCATTTTATTTAGATTTATTCTTCCCATGGGGTGTGGATGATCCGTAATCAATAATAAACAAGTGTTGTGAAAGCAGAAAGCACACTTGATTTTATGTATTGAAACCTTTTTTAATGATTTTAATTAAAAATCAATTTTTTAAAGGATTATGGGATCTAACATTTATTTAATATCTTCACATGGAATGAAATTTAAAAGTGTAAATAGAGACAAATTTACATAAATATAGAACATTATTTGATAACGAAGTTCAACATTAAAGCCTACGTCTCTAGATCCATTCAAATAGAGATCACTCTTGTTAAAATTGTCACCAAACGCTTACAATCTTTTAGAAGTCTTATAAATCATCTCCATAGCTTAAATTCTCTCTAAATTATACTCTCAAACCAAATCTCAAAGTTTGAGACCCTCATCAATACTTCTTAACTCTCTAAACACCGTTTATACTTGGCTTTGTTTACCAAAACACCTAAAAACCTTGTCTTTAAAATGAACCTTGAGCAATTTATATAATGCTCAGGCTCACTGGTGTATCAACGAGTTCCTTATCTTTTTATCAAAATAGCCAAATATCAACTCCCATGTCTTAGGCTTTGGCTTGTAACACAATTTATATCCCATATTTGGGAAATATTGGGTTAGCTTAATGTTTAATTTCGATGCTCTTCATAGTGGATAATGCCTGGCATATTATATGGCCTTCATGGCATTGACTTGGCATGTTATGCTAAATTTGGATGTTAGAAATTATTACATGAGCTTGGGTTTGGTATCATGCTTTGGCATGAATGTGTTGGTTGTTAGACATATCATGGTAACTTTGGTCATGGCAAGTGTGTTATGGTGACTGTTGTGGTGTTTAAAACCATGGAAAGTCAGTTAGGCATCCAATTTGGAACCCATGATGAATCATAACATAGGAATATAGTCAATATTTGACTATGAATTATTACAAAGGTAATTTGACCATCGAGATATATGGAAAAATAACTAAGTGGTGGTCAACCACATGGTGGCTTAAGGACCCACAACATGGACCACTCCCAATCTGATACTTGTCGATGTCTAACTAGATGTTCCATAGCTCTATCAACATTAGGGTCCCCCTCCATGACAAAAGTGGACTCCACTGGCTATGGTCTTTGTAGCCATCCTTTTACGCCTATCAAAGACCAACTATGAAACCAATTATTTTCCTATATAAATTTGCCACCATATTTTGCTACACCATGGGTCCATGTGACTTGTTTGAACTATGCCACTTGTTCTTTCTGACATATTGCGACAACCTGTGCCACCTTTTTGCCCTGTTTAATCTGTAAACTTTAATGCATGATATCTTGTGCATACGGACTCAAAATTAACCCATTCAAATTACATAAGAAAGCTCTCAATGAGATCTATGTTATGTCATTGATCATTCTACAATTTGATGACTTCATTTTTAGAGCATATATGGATCCACCTAGGTCAATCCTCCCCACTAGGAGCTCTTAGACCTCCAAAATTTGATTAATTGATAAAGAGGTGAGGGTATTTCTCTCTCACTCTTTTAGCTTCCATCCATTTGGCCTTTTTTGGGTACATCCCTTTGAGACCAACATGAAGTACTCAACATCTCCCCTTCATAAAGTCTGAACCTTCTTGTCAAGAATTGTATCTTCTTGCAATTTTCTTAGATACTCAGGAGAAAAATCATCAATAGAAGGAATAGATACACTCTCATCATGATCTACAATCATCGAAGGCTCATATAATTTCAAATTTTCCACATTCACAACTGAATAATCTGCATATAAGATGACAAATCTAATCAGAAAGCATTTTTACCAATCTTTTTTGTAATCCAAAAAGGACCATACCAAATTGGTTTCAACTTTTTACCTTCACTTGTCAGCCTTTCCTTACTGATTTGAAGCCATACCAAATCACCCACAACAAATTGGTGATCAACATGATGTTTTTCATGTCTTGATTTATACTTTGCCTAACTTTTCTCCAATTGATCTTGAATAGTCTAGTCTAGTAGCTATATATTTTCAATAAACTTTTTGGATTTAACACCATCATTACATTCATCAATAGCTAAATCCTGTCCATAAGCAACATCAAGAGGAGATTTAGGAAAATGTCCATAACAAACTTCAAAAGGAGATTTCATAGTAGAAGAATGAAGTGCAGGGTTGTAAACATGTTGAATATAACACAAATGCTCATCCCATAAATTGGGATGTTTACTATAATAACCCCTAAGCAAATGTACCACTTTGTGGTTCATAACCTCTATTTGACCATCGATCTATGGATGAAATGTAGTGTTGTTATTCAACTTAGTGTCCATTAATTCCCATAGTGTTGATAAAAATTCCCCAAGAAATCAAGAATCTCAATCAAAAATAATAGAAGTGGGTAGACCAAAATGACCCCTACATGCTGAAAGAACAAGTGTGCAATACCTTCCCCTATAATTTGCTTAGTGAAAGGGATCAAAACATAGATATTGCTAAATCTATCCATTACCACATATAAGTAATCATGTTTCCTTTGTGACATAGGTAATCCCCCTACAAATTCCATGGAAATGCTATCCCAAGGATGGGTATGAATAGGTAAGGGAGTGTAAAGTCCCAGTTTCCTATTACTTGTCTAACTTATGGCACAAAGAATGCATCCCTTGATATATTTGGCAACATTTTCTTGCATATGTGGATAGTAACAATACATTCTCAAATGTGTAACTATTTTACCTACTCCAAAATGACAATAAATAAGAGAAGTATGTGTTTCTCTAATCATGTGCACCATTTCATTATGAGGAATACAAAGTTTATCCAAATGATACAATATTCCATTATGCACATGATAGTCTAATTCTTATTCCTATTTGCCCCTCATCAAATCTTTGTACACATCATTAGAATCAACATCATCAATATATTGTTATTTATAAATTTGATGAGTCAGAGAACCATGTTGTAAAAGAATAGACGCAACTACCAAAGGAGGTCTAGAAATTATGTCTGCAAATTTATTCTGAATACCTTTTTTATACCTGATCACAAGATGAAATTGCTGTAGGAAACCCATCCAATGGAAATTCCTAGACTGTTGTAGCTTGGCTTATGATTGGAGATATTGGAGGGGATGATGATCTATATGTATCACTACTTCTTTTCCCATCAAGTAATTCCTCCATTTATTAACATTATAAACCAATGCATATAATTCCTTATCATAAGTCAGATTTTTTTTATCATACATATGAAGGTCTCAAGATGATAGCATACTAGTTTCTTTCCCTGTATCAGGATAACTCCCATAGCATAATCACTTACATCCATCTTGATCTTAAATGGCTACTACAAATTAGGAAGTGCTAAGACATGAGCAATACTGATCTTTGTCTTCAAAGTGTCGAAGGCCTTTTGTTGCTTGCCTCCTATAGACACCAATATCGTGTCAACCCCCCTTGGTCCCCATCTAAACGTTAACACTCCTAACCCACACTTACACACCTTATTGATTTAAAAACTAATTATTTTAAATTAATTACCTCACCTTGGACACCTCACCCTAACACCATTTCTTAGCCTATGAGTCAGCCTGAGACTATGTCCTCTAGATCCTAACTACCCATGACCGATTCTCACCCCATCTCAACTCCCTAACCAACTCCCAAACTCTTGTGCCTCATAAGCCCTTGTTTTGACCATTCTCCAACAAAAAAGGCACTTGGCAGGTGAATAAATGGGCAAAGAGCTAAAAATATCCCTTTAACCTATTCTCTCTCTGTCAACGTCAGTCAACCCATGGTCAATGTCAACAGTTCTATGCCGACGCTGGTGGGATCATCGACTTTAGTTACATAAGCCAAGCTCTAACATTGAGATATGGCTACTTTTTTTCATATTCACATGCACACTCTGAGATTTCAAGCACCAAAACTTGACTATCATTCTCCCAGCTACCGAAGCTCTGCACAAATCATTCCAGAGACTGGATTGAAAGATTGTATGAGGACCTTGAGCTACTAAATTAAAGCAATATGTGTTCACTTCATTGGCTCACAACATCAGTCACATCAGCCACAATGGGAATCACTATTCTGACACCTCTGGTTCTTCACCGTATAAAGCTAAGTACTCTGGTTTTCATTTTAGTGTTTTAGAATATATTGTCAATTAGTTTTCATTGATATTTCTAAACACTTTCAAGAGGCCCGACTTCTTTCGTGGAGGGGTTGAAAGGCCTTCCCCTTGTTCTCACCCCCTTTTCACACCAATCCTCCACCTATACCCTTCCTCAGACCTCATTCACCTTCTTGCAACCCTGCACCAACCTCTGAACTTCTAGAAACCCCTTTGTATATCCTGGAAATACTCTAAAATCCATCCAATGCTGACAACCGCAACTGACATTGGTGACCCAACTGACATCGACACTATTTACCTGACTGACCTCAATAGACCCACCAACATTGGTGACTGTGTTCTGAACCAGCAAACCAAAAAGCCATCCAAATAGCTCATCTAGACCAGACAGAACCTTTAGCCAGCCTTCTGTAGCATTTTGAGATACACAGACTGCAGGGAATAGGTACACACCCTCTACTTTTCTATTTCTTTATTCATTTATCATTTCTTTATTTACAATACTTTTATATTTAAATAATGGACTGTCATCCCTTAAGGGGCTTCACACTTTCAAGACCGAGCACGTAGCTTGGCAGTCCACCATAGTCTCTTCTAACATCTTTCTTGTTTAAGTTTCATTCTTACTGCAGGTGTTTCCTCCACAGCCAAAGAGGAGCTCCCACAAGGCTTGGATATGGTGTACACTAAATCTAGGTAACATCAAACCCATAACCTCTTAACCTTAGTTTCTTTCTCATTTGAATGCAATTAGTGAAAATCTAGAGAAACACTTCCCCACTGAAAGACCTATTTAGTACTATTTAAAGAGTTTAAGGGTGATGAAATAAGTGATAAATTAGCAATGAATTTCCTCCAATATTATACTTCACCAAGAAAACTTCTAACCTCAATTACATTATTGGGTTTAGGACATTTAATTATAACCTCCACTTTTGTAGGATCAATTTTTAACTCACCATGTCCTAAACTATAACACAAGTAAACCAAAGAGGTCTTACCAAATTCACATTTAGATAATTTCAAACAAACTTTCTCCCTTCTCAATGCATCCATGACTTTCCTAATATGTATCACATGATCTTACCAAGACTGACTAAAGATCAAAATATCATCTAGGTAGACTATAACAAAATCATTAAGGAATGACCTGAAAACATCATTCATCAAATTCATAAATGTAGCCAGTGCATTGCATACCCTAAAAGGCATCACAAGCCATTCAAATAATCCATATTTTGTCTTAAAAGCAATTTTCCACACATCATCATCATTAATCTTAACCTGATGATAACCATTTTTCAAGTCTAACTTAGTGAAATAGACAACATTTCTTAATTGATCAATAAAATCATCAATACGAGGAAGAGGGTAGTGATTCCTAATAGTAATTTTGTTCAAAGCATGGAAATCAACACACATTCTCCATGTGACATATTTATTTGGCACTAAAATAATAGGCAAACCTACAGGAGATGAACTTGGATGAATAACACCCCTTTCCAAAATTTCCATTACCTACTTTTTGATTTCCTCAATGTTTACCACTGATAACCTTTATAAGCCAACGTTAAGGAGAGGAAAATCTTATAACAATTGAATTTCATGTTGAACTCCCCTTTTAGGAGGTAACCCTTTGGGATCCTGAAACACATCATCATAACTAGAAATTATTTCAATTAATTATTTCTTATGTCTAGGATCATAATTTTCTAAAGCATGGGAATGTTCTTTTTCCTTAGACTTAATCAACATGAGACAAAAGGTCTTGCTTGAATTGACTAGTCTTTTAATTTGCCCTACTATTACCAAGGAAAGACTCATCTTAATGTGATGTGCTCTGACTATATATTTAATGCCATCCTTAAGAAGCAAGTACGTATTCTCTTCCCTATATAAGATTTCTTTTCTATCATAAATATAAGGGCTTCCCAAAACAATCTCGCATATGTCCAAAGGGACTACATCTAGATCAACCCCATCCATGAACTTGGATGTGATGGAAAGTTTCAATATGCAAGTTTTAGTTACTTACACTTTGTATCATCAAATACCTAACCAAGTGGATAGGGTTTCAGATGAGGATTGGTTTGTAAGACTAACTTTTTAACAATCTCCTCAAAAATCAAGTTTGACTGTGATCCACTATTAAATAGAGTGTCAATCTTAGTATGTTTTACAACAACCCTAATGTGGAACAACTCGTTTCTTTTCTTATCATCGTGCACAGAATTTTGTTTTTAAGAGGAAGAGTCGTTAGATGACTTAGTGATAGAAACAGAAAGAGAAGAATAATTTTACATACTCATGGTTATGATCTTTGTTTCAACCCCTGAATTTGAACCCAGATCATGAACCATAATATTAGTTTTCTTTTCTTTATTCCTAAACTTGTTAATAGGCCTTAATTTAGGATGTAATTTCCAACACTTAGACTCATCATGATTTTTCTTAAAATGATTGAAAAATGGCTTTCCTTCTTATTTTAAAATAGTAAAAGTGGATTTTTGTTTACCCTTTCTATAACTTTCCCCTTTAGGATGCTTAACATCATATTGCTTAGTTTTAACTTTAGGAAAAAATTATTTTGTTTGTTTTCCTCTAGCCTCCAAGTGAATGGATTTAAAACATGCTTCATTTAAATTAGTGGGATTAAGGACAAGAATCATGTGTTTCAAGTAACTATGCAACCCACCTATGTACTTAAGCAATGTTTCTTATGTATATTGAGGAATATTCAAAAGTAAATCCTTTTTCCTAAATTCTTGTGTATATTCCTAAACACTTTGGCCTTTAGTTTATTTGAAATATTTCCAATCCATCATGACTTGTTGTATATAAATAAAATTGCTTTTGAGTTCATCAACAAAGTCACTCAAAGTAGAAATCAAGTTACCTATGTTGGGCTCAATTTCTTTCAATTTACTCTCTCCCTAGATAAGAGTTTGTCTCCCATTTGAAGAGTAGACAAGTGAATTTTAGCCTCATCATCTACAATATTCTAGACTCTACAATATACTTCAATTTGATTTATCCAGTTATCCAGATTTTTTGCATTAATGTCACCATTAAACATTAGTAATTCAAACTTAATATCTAGCTTTAGTGAAGGAAGAGATTCAACAACTTTTTTATCTTTACTGTCATTTGAAGAGGAGAAAGGTTTCTCAAAAAATTTACCACCTTCATCATACTCCATTTTCCTTCATCTTTCATGATAAATATCCTCAACCATATCCTTCATTTCCAAGAAGGACTATCAAAAATCTCATTCAGACTTGAAGTCATCTCCCATTTCCATAGTAAGTCTTGACCCAACCTCTGGATCATACTCTGCCATTTCTCCTTCACTCTACCTTGATCTCAACCTTGTAAACATACACTAGCAATCCACATGGTTAAATATAAATTCCACTCTAATACCAAAATTTGATCCATAATCAAGAATAAATAAGTGTCATGAAAGTGGAAAGCACACTTGATTTTATAGATCAAAACCTTTTTTCAATATTTTAATATAAAAAATTGAATTTTTAAAGGATTATGGGATTTAACATGGAATCTAATATCTTCACATGGAATGAAATTTAAAAGTGAAAATAGATACAAATTGAAAAAAATATCGAACACGATTTGATAATAGATTTCAGTTTTAAATCCTACGTCTCCAAATCCGCTCAAATGGGGATTGTTCCTATTAAATTGTCGCCAAATGCTTACAATTTTTTAGAAGTCTTAAAAATCTTCTTAATGGCTTAAAGTATCTTTGAATTATACTCTCAAGCCAAATCTCAAAGTCTGAGGCTCTCATCAATACTTCTTAACTCTCTAAACACCTTTTATACTTGGCTTCATTCACCAAAACATCCAAAAACCTTGTCTTTAAAATAAACCTCGAGCAGTTTATATAGTGATTAGGCTTGCTAGTGTATCGGTGAGTTCTTTATTTTTTTACCAAAATAGTTAAGGATCAACTCCCATGGCTTAGGCTTTGGATTTTAGCATAATCTATATCCCACATTTGGAAAATAGTGGGTTATCTTAATTTTTAATTGCCACACCCTTCATAGTGGATAATGCCTTGGCATATTATACGAGCTTCATGGTATTGACTTGGCATGTTATGCTAACTTTGGATGTTGGAAAGTGGTACATGGGCTTGGGTTTGGTATCATGCTTGAGCATGAATGTGTTGGTTGTTAGACACATCATGGTCACTTTGGCAATGGAAAGTGTGTTATGGTGACTATCATGGTGTTGGAAACTATGGAAAGTTAGTTGGGCATCCAATTTTGAACCCATGATGAATAATTACTTAGGAATATAGTCAATATTTGACTATGAATTATAACAAAGGTAATTCAACCATGGAGATAAATGGAAAAATAATTAAGTGGTGGTGAGCCACATGGTGGATTGAGGACTCACCATGTGGACCACTCCCAATATGACTCTTATCAACATCCAACTGGATGCTCTATAGCTCTTTCAGTGGTAGGGTCCCCCTCCATGACAAAAGTAGACTCCACTGACTATGATCTTCATAGCCAGCCTTTTACACCTATCAAAGACCAACTATAAAACTAATTATTTTCTTGTACAAACTCATTGTCACATGTCATTATACCATAGGTCCATTTGACTTGCTTAAACTATGCCACTTATCCTTTATGAAACATTGTGATAACTTGTGCCACCTTTTTTCCCTGTTTAATCTAGAAACTTCAACATGAAATATCTTGCACATATAGGCTCAAAATCAACCGATTCAAATTGTGTCAAAAATCTCTTGATGATCTCTACGTTGTGCCATTGATCATTCTATAATTTTATGACTTCATTTTCAGAGCGTATATGGATCCACCTAGATCAGTGGATGCAATTTATTAATTTTAAAGGCCTCCCTTTCAAATGCTTCAAATGCAATCAATCTAATCACAAGATTAATTCATGTCCCAGGAAAAAATCTCAAGGATCCCATTCATTGTTCTTGCAAAAATGGGTTAGAAAAATTAGTTACCTGAATCAAAATTTAGTTCATAGAATACATCATTCTAGTGAGCTCACAACTACAATAGTCTTTTAGTAGGGTTCGAACAGGGCTCAAAAAGGGAAGGTTTTGGAGGTAGCAATAGTGAAAACCAATATGGAGATAAGGTATCCCTTTTCTCCCTTGAGGGAAAGAGTTGTTGATTAATTCAAGCCAGAGCATGTTTTCAATCCCCCTCCTATAGCAAATTCTTCTCAATAAAAGGATAAATCGATGGAGATTGTTGATGATGGGATAGAGGATGGGGAAATTTTTGAGGAAGATCAAGTCAGTAGAATGGTTCTATCCAATTCTAAGTATCCTAGTGTTTTGAAGATACCTAACTAAAACACAAAAAGAAAAAGGGGCAAGAAAATGGAAGCAAAAAAGCTACAACTTGAGGCCAAGAACTCCATCTATGGAGGCACGCAATCGACTATGGAATCTTTACTTTCCATTAGAAGCAAACATTTAATGGTAGCTAAAGGATAATTTCATTTTTTAAATTTTTTACTAAGTAATTTTCTCTTGGTCCTTTATTTTTTGGTATCACATTTATCTAGTCGCTGTCTTTGTCCTTTTTGGTCTCTACATGTGAATCGGTATCCTTGGTTTTCATGTTTACTAAGTTTTACCTTCTTGTATTTTTGGGTACTTTAATTTTTCTAGTGGTTTTTCATGAGGACTAGACCCTTTGTTTGTACTCCAGAACTGGTTAAAGTTTTGGTCAAAAACTTAACCATTGTTTCAGTCAAAAACTCTGTATCTATCTAAAAAAATATTATATCATACCCTTTTGAAACCATGTTTGTATGTGGATGGACTTGGTTCTTGGTGTCATTATTGTGGCTTAGGGGTCAAATGGATGTCGAATAAGGCTACCAAAATAGTTTTCCCTTTACTAGTGTGATACGAGATGTGATGATCAAGATTATAATTAGTGAATGGTATTTTGATTGATGTTGATTGTTTTGATTTGGATGGATTTAACTTTGCTTTCTTAGGATGGAGATTAAATTTTTTGGATCATAATCTGTATGAATTTAGGCACCTATTTCTAAGATTCACAAAAAGACATCGTATATGTTCTCATATAGGTACTATTCAATTTAGATGATATCTAGATCTATTTCAGATGTTATATGCCCAAATGGAATTTAATGTGGAATTGGTTAACTTGATTTCATTAATTGATGTGATTTGATTAAGATTTTGGATTTGATGTGATGTTTGATATTTGATTTGATTAATCTCAGATTGGATTTTAATTACTGATATTTTGACTTAGATGGGATAAAAAAATGGATGTTTTTATTTTTGTCATTCTCAACCGATAGATGTGGGAGATTGAATGGAAAGACAAGAATATGATTTCAATTTGGATGTTCAATTGATTTGGAATTGATGTGACTTGCTCAAAATAGACTTGATTTGAATTTTGATTTTGGGACTTGATGTTTTAATTTAATTTGATTTGGTCAAAGTTGACCTTGGATGTTAAATTGAATTGATTTTGGTTAAAGTTGACATGATTTGTAATGTTGACTTGGTTTGACTTGGATTTGACTTTAAATAATTAATGTGGTCAAAGTAGACATATTTTGACTTTTGATTACATTTTTGATTTAGTATTTGGATCAATTTTAACCTTTGAATTTGACTTGGTTTTGATTCAAAGTTTGACTTCAAAAAATTTGGACTTGGAAGAGTTGACTTGAATCTAATTTGACTTTGACTTTTTATTTGATTGGAATTGAGTTTGAGTTTGATATTAGACTTTGAAAAGTTTAACTTAGTTTAACATCAAAGTTTGAATTTTGGAAAAGTTTGATTTTAAATAATTGACTTGGTTTGACCTAGGTCAAATTTGACCTAATTTGACATTGGACAAGGTTTGAATTGGATAGAATAATGTTTAAATTTGGATAAAATGATGTTTGATTTGGAGAGAGTAATACTTGATTTTAGACATGATAATATTGGACTTAGATAATCAGCCTTGTTTTAAGTGTATGGATTGAAAAAAAATATGGGTATAAACCACAATAAATTAAGTATACACAAGTAATAATCCCTATGTTAGTATTAATAGGTGTGCATCACAAATAATCAGCCCACCGATCTACTCAAGCAAAGTGGTGACTAGGTTGGTCTCCAAACCCTCACTAGGTGTTTGTATTTAGTGATTAATCCTTTGGAATAATGTTTTCCCTACACTGATAGTTTTTTACGTTGAATGGTCTTAAGCTAGGAAAAATAGGCTCAACTAGGTGTTCGTATGTGGTGATTAATCCTTTGGAATAATGTTTTCCATGCACTAATAGTTTTTTACATCAAATGGTCTTAAGCTAGGTAAAATAAGCTCAATTAAGTGCATCCCCTATACACCTTAAGGTAGATGGGGCCCAATTTCATGGAAGAGGGTGATAATGGGATTTTTGAGAGGGTTTTATCCCTTCATGACCACTCTATCCATAATATTTTAGTAGAGTGTCACTAAAATCATTCCTCAATAGTGTTGTCTAGGGCTTATGTATTGGAGCAAAGATCCTCACTTCAAAGCATGCATAAATCATGTGATTGCTTAGCCAATAGTGGAATCCCCTTCTTAATTTATATACCCTACTAAAACATGAGTTTTTTAGTATGTTAGGGAATTAAATCCCAATAGTCACGCCCTATGGACTCATAGTTGGTGATTAAGGTCCAACTCATGCATCCAAAAATAAAAATGGAATATAGATTATTTTTTATCCTCAGGGTCCCATCAGGGGAAAGAGGAAATTATATGTATTTTTCTCTTTACAGAGATAATCAAAAAAAAATTATCACTCAAGATCCTAAAATTTGGCATGACTAGAGCATACACACTTAAGCTATCAAAAACATAAAACACAACACTCATACAAATAAAAACAAGTTTATTCTAAGCACAAAATCTAAGTGTGTGTTCATTTTTAAATCACCAAAATGAAATGTTATAAATGTTTTATTTATTTATTTTTACCTTGACAAGTGAGAATCTTAAAGTAATGGATTAGTATTATAATTTTGGTTCTTGATGGGCAATCTACAAAGAACATTAGAAGTTTGATTTGGAACATCTTCAACAAATGATACATGTCAAAAATGATCTTTTATAAACAATCCACATGAATTGAAATAAAGTCAACTAAAAATTTAGAAAGTTCATGAAAGAAAACTTAATTTCAAAAAAAATATCACCAAAAATAAAGTATGGATGAACAAGAATGAGCCTTTAGAAGTCATGCCATGGATTATCAATTTTGTTGCAGCCTGAAGTGAATTTAGGCCACAAATTGGCATTCTAGGCTATAGACTAAAGTGAATTCAGGCCATCTATTAATATTTTGGCCCACTGAATATAAATCCATGAAAATAAATGCAAAACATAAAGTGTATTTTAGAAAATTTTAGCTCAAAAAAGCTTTGATTTGTCTAAAAAACAAGTTAGGATGACCTTAAAAGTTATTATGGGGTGTTTAGTCCCACCAGGCATGCCAAATGTAACACATGATTATGAAGGTTAGTTTTAGGTTAGTACAAAAATTAAATCAATTAAAAATATTAACACCAACCTTGGCACGCATCCTTAGATTGATCAAGACTAAGAAGAAATCAAATAAACAAGCAAGTAAACACAATTATTATACCTTTTATTACGATCTTCTTACGAAAAATAGTGATGTGCTCAGATGTAGTTGGAAAAATGGTTTGTACAAGGCATGTGGGTAATATGAAAATGTAACCCATTTTAAACTAAATTATTTTATGATAAGTGAAGAGGATGGTTGAAGATTTGTAAGGATATTTGAACAATGCTTCATTCTCAATTAAAATTTTGCTTGATAGTTTTAGAAGAACTCTATTAGGCAAATTAGACTTGTTGAAATGAGATTGGGAACATTAATTTAAAGTATTTCATGATCATTGTGAGCCATTTATCTTGATTAAATAACAATGTTGGAGAATGAATCATCCTCATTAAGTGAGGGAGGTTGAGGAGTAAATATGTGGGATTGGGATGTGTTAAGTATTTTCATTGATGGGGCATGGGTTATGTCATGTCTTAGAAGAAGGGTTGATTGCATGGGGATGTGTATAAATGTATTTAAATTATGTTTTTATTGGTTAGTGTGTGATTTCATAGGTATTTGAGAGTGATGTGATGGTATTTGGATTTTATTGATTTTTAGAAAATATAAATATTAAAAAGCCATGGATTTTTTTATTAGGAAAAGATTAGTTAATTAATTTGGATTAATTAACTAATAGGATGTGAGTATGGCAAAGGGATAAATTGGCTATGGGTTATGAATAGTATCAGGTTAGGATAGGGATGTTAGTTTAGATATAGAACTAATTTAAGACTTAGGGATGATGTTAGTGTAGAATTAGTAGATAGTTAAAATTGACATGATGTTCGATTTTAGGTGTTTACAATTACCATGTTTTTTAATGATTTTACCAACCAACTATTTTTTAGTAAGAATGAATATCATTGGTTCCAAAGGATGTTTATATTATATTCTTTAAATTTTGACTACTTGATTATCATGAATTTATTTAAGACACTTATGCACTATAGATGGTACTACTCTAAGCTTTTATATCCATGACCACCCCAATAGCATATCAAATACACATGTCCTTAGTAGAACGAGGAATGGGGTGGGTACTATTATTGGACCCTCTTGAAAAGGTATAAAAATATGTTAAAGAGTCTCTTACATATGTCCATCAAATGATTTTATTAATCTATAATTAATTTTTAAGTCTTGCTCTGAATATCCAAGAGAATAAAGTAGTGTCATGGTGCATGCATATTCACCAGATCCATTATCTATCATAACACTATATATGGGTTTTTTGTCAACATACATATATAATGAAGAGTGTGGGTCTATTTAAATAATCATCTACAACTTGACTATCATCAAATTTAATCATAGGGTGAGATGTTTGATTTATAATAATTGTTTCAATGATGTTATCAAGTGGTTGATGATATGTAGAAGGTAATAGATGAGCATTATATGCATGGTGTTATTCATAATTATCTTAATTTTTTGTTTCATGGTTATAAAAAGGATCCTTATATATTTTGAGTTTTGCATTTTCATTTACTTTTAGCTTAGCCTCTTCGTTATGTGTACCAATATCAATAATAATGTCATTAATGAGATATTGAATCTTGTGTTTAAGCTTGAAACATATGTTTGTAGAGTGCCTAATACATCTATGGTAGTCACAATATGAATTTTCATTAAAAAATTATATTATGGTCTAGACATGTCTACTATCCATTTTTGGAGGAAGATTGATGAGATTACATTCAAGTAGTCTTTGAAATAATACATTAAGAAGTGAAGGTAACCTTGAGAATAATCTCCTTGGTAGGGCTTGTGATTGAGGCTTTTGTGGTGGTTGTGAGATTGAATAAATTTTAACCTTAGATTCATTCTTTGTTTCATTTAGTTTGCTCTTATAATGTGGCTTGCTTTAAAATTTGACATTTGAAGTAGAAGGATCACTTGAAGCATACTAAATCTTATTCAAAGTAAGCAAATTGACCTAATGTTCTTTGACTAAATGGCATAACTAATCAAAATATTTAAATTTGTCAAACATAATTTCCTCTTGAAGTGGACATAAAAAACTTTGAGTAAAGATATCTTGTAGATCATTATTGTCCATTTGATTTGTCATTTTTTCTAGCATAGTCTTTTATCTTAGCACATAGTCAATGAATGTTTCATTAAACCCTTGTTTGAGCTTTTCAATTTGAGCATAAGATAACTTTTATCCAATGTTTATGGAAAAATGTGTTAAAAATGATTTTCCAAGGGATTGAAATCCCATACTAATTGAAGAGGAAGATAATAAAACCATCTAAGATAATATTCTTTAATACTTATTATAAATAACTTTATTAATAATAATTTATCATTATCTACATAGTCTAGACAAGCCGCACATTAATATTGTTCATGATCAGCTTTTCCTTCATAGAGAGGAAGCTTAGGAGCCACAAATTTAAATGGTAATAGGTAAGGTACAATTTCAAGTGTCAAATGGTTGTGCAACAAATAACATGAGTCCATAGAGAGGCTAGCATGAGAGATAGTTTTCTCAATATGATATAGCTTAGCTTGCAATAAAATAACTATTTGCTAAAGAACATCATTTGTAGAGGTAATTGGGGGAGTTTAAGTAGTATTATTAGGCATGGGCATGGATATTTGTTGGAGACCAAGTGATGTTCCCAAACTAGATGATGATTCCATAGAGGTAACTAGCGGTGTATAAGTAGGAATAGATGCAATAATAGAAGTAGAAACATGGGAAAGATTATCTTTAGATCCTTTCTTTTGTTCATCTCTAGCAATATATAAGAGATCTAACTTTTTCAAGATGCTCATGAAGATATTGCATAACCTTTCTTCATCATTTTGAACAGGTCATTATTAAGTATTTGCTTCTAAAATTAGATCCATGATAAGCCCCTCAAGAGTGTTTGGAGTAAGAAATTATGGATACTTTAAGGGAATAAATAGGCTCTTTTAAAATTGCCTTTTGTATCCCATTGATATGAAGCATTAAAGATGTGGCTTTTGATGTAGTGTGTAATATATGACCCGTTTTGTTCCTAGCTCATTATATATTTAACACAAACTACCTTATATGGTACTTGAAATGAATTTGAATAATGACATGATGTAGTAATGCAACCATTTAAAGTGGAGAGGTCATGATATTGGACATTGTCTAACATAGATTTTGATTAATTTGGTGTTTAATCCATGTAATAATGAAATGGATATCATTTTGAATAGTAATACAATCTGTGTCAATAAATTTCATAATCCTATGTAAAATATGAAATAAATATTCATACATTAAGCCCATTATGAATACAATATGGATCAAGCAATACAATACAATATGAATCAAGCAATGATAATGAATATGAATACAATAATAACAAATATGAAATATGATGATTATCTCAGCAAGGGTTTCAACAATTTTTGAGCTCTCAAATATACTTTTTTCATTCATTGATTAGTGTTTGCCCAATGTTTTAGAGCACTAACTATAGATGAATAACCATGCTTGTATCCCACTAACCCTATTTTTAAAGGTTTAGTGAGAGTAACTTCCCTGGGTGACACACTCTTCTTAAGCACACCATAAATTAGGATGATAAAATAGGATTCATATTGTTGTAAATAAGGAACCCTCAGGAATTCTAATATACCTAAGGTACGAGGAAACTAAACTCCATGTTTAGTTTTGTATAATGGCTAAGTATTGGGGTAAACTTCTTACACCATGATGTTTGTAAATAGAACATTAGGTATCCCTTCACAATAGTCACTAAGTAGTTTTTAAAAAATTAGGATAGTTTCTAAAACAAGCAAAACTATTATAAAGTAAAAATAAAATAAATTTTAAAAGATTTTTGTGTAAATAAATTAGTAAATTTCAACCTAGGGTCGA
Source organism: Torreya grandis (assembly GCA_037957365.1). Classification (NCBI taxonomy): domain Eukaryota; kingdom Viridiplantae; phylum Streptophyta; class Pinopsida; order Cupressales; family Taxaceae; genus Torreya; species Torreya grandis. Next base: position 2,022,999 of record JARHVA010001478.1, read on the forward strand.
AAGAAAGAGATTCAAAGTCAAATTTATCTAAGGTGATAAGATAAAATTCTTCTTTGTTGGATCAAATCCAAGGTCAAAGAAGTAGAATCATTATGTGTTGGATTTTATCCAAGGTTGAGGGTTGTTTTATTCCAAGGTTGGGAATTTATAAAAATTTGATGAAATCCTAGGATAAATAGCATGCAAACAATTTTTTAAAAATAACAAGTTCACCAGAATGTTTAATATATTTTAATTGGGTGAATCTAGTTAAGTGTATTAAACTATTAAAAATTTGAAATGAAGTAGAGTATAGTAAACCTATAATAAATTACATAATTTATAGAAATTATTAACTTGTTAAGAGTATTAATCTAGACTATGGCTAGAGGGTTAGGGTTAGATTTAACTATTTAAGCGGACTATAATTGAAAATCATGTAAAAAGACCTATAAACACATTCATGTTACAAAAGAGTGATTTATAGTTTGTTGGGACAAGTCTGTAGAAGGTAGACAAGAGTGAAACATGGCCTTCTTTGCTAACTATGATTACTTCATAGTTGATTATATTCCTATTTTTTCAATTTGGATCTATGTGAATAATTACGAGTATTGATTGTTGAGTTCTATGTATCGATATGCTACATGGAAGATCTAAAAAATAAAAACCCTAGGTCATTCACAAGAAATACAATAGGAATTAAATTCAAAATAGTGGGGATAGGGTTAAGGTAATATCCAAGTTGGCCTTAGAAACCCCTTATGAATGAACATTGCCTATTATTTAACCCTAAAATCTATATATTGAGAAATATAAGGTTAAAAGGGTAGAGATATCCTAGGGCACAAAGATGGTATATTATCTCTAGAGTAGGACAATTATTTATGAAAATCATATAAAATATATACTAAATTTATTACGCTGAGATGTTAAAGATAAAAAGTACAATTATGTTAGATATTATAATAACAATGAAAAAAAGATACTTATATGTTTTGATGCCTATATATATATATATATATATATAATAGGTAGAAATTGGATTGGATATGAATTCTAGAACAATCACCTAATTTTATAAATCATGCCTCTGTAGTCTTAGACACTTGCATCAACCTAGGATGGTTATGTCGACACTGTGTCTAGTATGGAATACCTACTAAAATTAGATGTGACCACCTAGATTCTTATGGGTTTTTTGTCACCTTCAATATAGTGTATTTAGATCTTGGTCATGGAATGTTACTTCTTATCTAATATCAAAGCCCTAGTTCTTCATCTTCATAGTGGTTGAGGAAAAAATGAGGTAGTGAGCATACAATGTCAAGCTACCCCAAAGACCCCTCTATTAATGATCCCTACCTATAGCCAATATTTCAAAAAGGGATTCAAACTTATGTAGTTCTCCCCTATGTGTTGGCTTATGTGTGAATCATGCAATGTGTGATAAGCAAGTACAATAATGACCTAGCTTGTAACTTGACAAATATGGTTCATGGAATGCTCCTTTAATAATTTAAACCTATAGATGTTTTTTCTCAATTATTGATATGGAAATAGGGAAAATAGGGAAGTTTTACTCACTTGAGTGCTAGCGTGAATGCTTTTGGTAAGTTGCCTTATGAGTTGCTAGGTCTTTTAAAGTATTTTATATGTCTTTTCTAGGTGAAGAATGAATGAGGGTTGATCTTATATTTATACCAATCCCTTTATATAATATCTCACATTAAATCACTTACATTAAAATTTATGATATATTTCATTTGAAAATTATATGACTTTAGGGCACTGAACACTTGCATTGGCACAAGACACTTACATCGATGTAGGTGTTTGAATAGGATGCAGTGTCCTGATAATTTGAAAATAGGTGCAAGTCTAGTTCTTGTAGAGATGGAAGATAAATAGTTTTATAACATTTTGGGCATGATATAAGACTCAGGTCATCAAAATAATATCGGTTGGTCTACAAGATAAGTAATTAACCACATAAAGATAGTGTATGTGAGCCTTTTGGTAGTGGGAAAAGGTCTATAAGTTGAGTGTACATCCATGATATGTATTTTCCAAATGTGCTTGATTGAGGTGATATATAATTTAAAAACAGTGTCTACATTTTCCCCCCTTTAATCTAGTAATGAAATTTCTAGTTTAAAGGAAAATAAATGCATACCTGGGTGTGTCTAACACACTTTATCTTAGCTTGATTCCAGCTTGATTGCTTTACTAGTGACTGACCTACAACCAAGATCATGTTATAGTATATAATCAATGTATATAATCTAAAATTTAAATTGTTTAAATTGAAAGATAACAAGGTTTAGGAGCACACATGTATATCGATACAACTATCTTGTCTTTTGGCAATTTGATTTGAATGATGTATCATTATGAATCATTGAAACTGATATTAGGATAAATATAAATATATATAGTAGAACACATGTCCATAACCTTGGAGAAAATGTGAATTACTAGCCAAAATTTGAGATTATCTCAACCATGAAACCCAATCATAATTATAGCCTAGTGAATGTGAGTGAACAAAGTCAACTCACACTATAAAAATGATGATGTTGGATAATCTACTCAATTACAACATATAAACTTGTAAATATTGAGTGATTTAATCATCTCAACCATACAAAAAATTGAACCAACTACTGCAGTAGATTGGCTCAATACAATCAGTAGAAGTCCAACCTATTAGATGATGATAGTCCCTAAAAGGGTTTGGTATTTGAAATTTATTTGATTTTATAATATTATGTACACATTTCATAACATATGCATCTCATGTTGAAACTATGTATAGCAAAGGTACTAATGTTTAGAATTTTACACAAATGTGTATCTGAATCATATAACCATGCAATTTAGCCAATTTAAAAATATTGTAAGTGTGGAGAACATGTTTCAAAAACATGCCTCCAGTAGATATAGATAAATATAAAAATTTGATATAATTTTTAATGTGTAGAACATGTTCTATAACATGCCCCTGATGTAATATGAATTGAAAACTAGTGTAAGTGTGGAGAACACATTTCTAGAACATGACCCCACTGCAATCTAAATTTGATAACTATTGTAAGTGGGGAGACCATATTTTCAAAACATGGCCCCATTATAATCTATATTTGATAACTAGTGTAAATTCCAATTTGGAGTACATGTTTCCAAAACATACCCCCACTATAATATGAATCTATGAAATAGTGTGAAAGTCATGCCTCTATGGTATTCCCCCACTAATATGCCCCCCCCCCCTTTTTTTTGAGGTGAGGGTAAGTATAAACTAGAGTTACCTTCCCTTAAAAGGATAACATAATAATTTAAACCTTTAGTGTACCATGTATAATATAGAGGAAACATGTCTAGGTATATATATCATTAAAACATGAAGAATGTGATCACAATAAGTCCTAAGATGCATGATGTAGATCATGGCAACGTCTAGATAGTAACAATACAAGCTCAACAATCAATCAAACACACACACACACACACATGAGTAATCAAAAATAAAATCTAGAGACAAAGTTCTAAGGATACCACAAATAGGGGACATACTCAAATGTCACACAATCTAAGGGACATGACTTAGTTTAATGTCTACAAAGAAAGAAATGACAATTTTAAATATCAACATAAAACAAGCAATGACATATTTAAATGTTAAAGAGGAAAATAAAGGCATGGGGGCCATAAATAATGGAGCATATTCAAATTCTCAAAAAATCAAGATAATAAAAAGGAAAAACACTCAAGCAAGTACATACGTGAAAGTATAAGTAACCAACATAAACATAGCATACTAGTCCCTGGATATATGTGTTAGCAAAAATTGTCAAGTACATAACATATCAATTACACTGTGAAAGATATAAGCATGGATAAAGTCATGTGTGAGGACTTAAACTCAAAAATTATAATGTAAAAATTTAGTTTAATTTCAGTTTATTTTAAGATCTTCAACTAGACCAAGTTCAATCTTTCATTTAAAAAATTCAATTTCCTTTTTAGACCTAGCCCAAGTTTGATCTTGTTTCCAAATTTTACCTAAACTAAGTGCACCTTATATTTCAAACCAAAATCCTTAGACTTAAAATTAGTTTCAATTTCATGCCTAGATCAAGTTTATTTCCAAGCCCAATCTCATGTTCCTAGACCAAAACCTAGTTCAATTTCATCCTTAGACATAGAATTAGTTTGCTTTTAGTTTAGTTTAGATCTTTGCCAAGGCCAAGTTCAAGCTTTCATTTCAAAAATTCAAGTTCACTTAGACATAGATTCAGACATAGATTTTTGCCAAGACTAAGTTCAAAGTTTCCTTTTTTAGACCATTTTCCAAGGGCCAAGTGTTATTTCATGTTAGTTTAGACCAATTCCTAGTTTCTATGTTTTAAATCAAGTTATTTTTAAGATAAGTTCCAAAAGTTTGAATCATTAAACCAACCTTTCCTAAGACAAATAACATTGATTTAACTATGCCTCGGTATATGCATAATGGATCTATATATAACCCTTTTTATGAGAACATTATCACAAATGAGCCTTATGGTGATAATGTAGCATATGAGGCAAATCCATATCCCTTATATATGCCTCATAACACAGTGAATGGGAAAGACCAATTCATGAAATACCTCACAAACACACCCCTTAATCCGAGGTAGGATCAAGACCCATTTACACAATACCTTATCAATGTACCACCTAATATGGAAATAGTACAACAATAACAACCATACTTTGAGACTACACCATCTAGTACTAGTTATGATCTACATCTACTTGATCACCATATTTTAGAAAATAGATATGATATTATTGGTAGAGTGGTTAAGGTATGTAGCAAATTCCCACCAGATTTGCCATAGGAAAATTTACATTATTTGGTTAGAATACCTAGTCATGCACCTCTCATAAAATTGTTTGATCAAGCCTCCTCTAATCAAACTCATGTCCTTATACTGGTTCCTAACCAAGAGATTTCCACACTTGAAAAAGGAAAGAGTCAAAATTCTAACCAATTAGTGAAAATGTAATAGGCATATCAAACTTACCTTAATCTAGCCAAAAACTTTAATGTCATGACCATTCCAAGTACACCATTTATAGAGTTAGATCTATCGAATGGACAACAAACTGACTTGTTATGCTACTCTAATACAAACATAGATCCTTTCACTTAAACCACACCAATTGTGGACATATTTAATTTTCATATAAATGTTAAGACAATTTTCAAATAGTGGTGGATAACACATGGTTATTACCCAATCAGCACCAAGTTAAGTCTAATGTAAAAAATAACATCCCTATAAAAAATTCACAATAGATTCCTCCTTAAAATACATATAATAGTTCATAATAGTAGAGTAGTTAAATTTATCTCACAACCACATGTGATTATCCCTTTGCAATCATCTGATTCCTCAAATATATAATGAGTAAGCAGTTAATTGTAGTCTAATACCCCACCATAGTAGGTGGTAACCAATGTTCCACTTCAATAAGTGGTAACCAACACTCCATCCCAATAATTATTGATAAAAATTCCACCTCAACATGTGTAGACTAATGTACCACCACATCAAGTGGAAAGTCATCCACCTCAAATGTTGTCTAATCAGTAGTGTACCCTTATTAGTCAACATTATCTTGTGGTTAGCCAATAAAAAGTGCCCAACCTACAAAAAATACCCAATAATAATGGGTTTTTAACCACTAACAAGTGATCAACATATAACAAATACCTAATACGGAATAGTTTCTTCACACCCAACATGTACCCTATAAACAACACATGTCTAGCATGTAATAATTTCTACACTAGGATTTTAACCAACAACATGTGCCTTTAATACAGTAGAGTCCAACTAACCCTCAACACATTCCCTTCCAAACCCCCCACATGAAAAACATTCCCCAAAATCAAATACCTCCATTTAGGCCATAGTTCCCTCCAAATTAAAGTTATACTACAAATCCCAACTAGAATGTTTACCAATAACATGTATCATACTAGCAATATAACCCTAATAAATAGTTATGCATTTTTGGTCATTTGACCAACCAAATCATAATTTTTCATATTCCATTCCTCTATTATACCATGTTAAAGGTAATCCACCTTAGGCTTCCCAACCACAACCATTTGTTCCTTCTTATCTTACACCCCTAATCCAAGAATTACAACTGAAGGATGCAATTTCTACTCTTCAAATAAGAAAGCAAGGAAATAAATTCAAGTTATATGAAATATGTTCATACCCATTTAGCATGGATTACCTTTAGATACCATTTCCTTTATGTTTTCAATTTTCAAAGTTTGATGAATACAAAGGCAAAGTTGACCCAAATGAACATTTAAAATAATTATATGTTACTTTCTAGACAGTGGCCTTCAGTGATTTTAATTTGCTTCTCCTTTTTCCTTTTAGTTTAGGTGGATAGGATTTGAAGTGGATTCTCCAACTTCCAAAGACTTATGTGTTTGATTTTGATGACCTGATAGAGAATTTTGTGCAACATTTTTTTGATAATATTGAACATAAGATTACCATGGTTGAATTGGGATAAGCTACAAAAAATGGTTGGATTTTCTCAAACTAATACAATGATGGAGGGAACTTGCTAACTATTTTACACATAATTTACTAGACAAATATTTGGTAACTATATTCACTCATAATTTGTAAAGAGATATATCCTATCACTTTGAGCTTCATTTTGCCTACACATTTGAATAAATTATAGATGAAGGCTTATAAATAGATAAATCCCTTATCAATAAAGGGATAATCAAAATGTACTCTCCCAAATAGAAACAAATCCAAAACTAGAATCAAGGCCAAAATTTGAGCTAAAACTAAATTCACATGCATGTTCCTACATTATCCCAAGCTAGTACTTCTGAAAAACCTAAATCATATAACCATAACAAGAAAACTTTTGGTAATGGAGTTATCAAATCACACCACATAAAAATAGTGCAAACACCTTTTATTTAAATGGCTCCACCCATTTAGCCACTACCACCTCCTCCTTTGTAAACACATCCTCTAAGAATAATACCACCTGTAGATAGAGTTTTTAGTGACCATTAAGAACCAATTGAATCAGTGTTTTATAAATTAGCTACCACCAATATGATTAGTTGCCCCATTTTAAAGCCTTCCCCTGAGGGTGTTCTTTTATCCTTATGGTATAAAGAGAATGAATTTTTATAATATCATCAAGTCAAAGGGAATTCCATATGCCAATGTTTGAAATTAAGGCACCTCATTGAGAAAATGTTAGAAAAAAGAGAAATAAAGTTGGATAAAATAGATTCTACTTCTAATAAGAACATGAGTATTTATCAGAACCCTTTTCCATAGCATAACACCAGTAGTCAAAATAAATAACAATAATAAAAACAACAACAACAAAAGTATCAAAAATGGTGGTAATAACCACATAATGGTTATAACCAAAGTTAGAACGACCCATCTAACTAACAGGCCTAGCATATTGTTGCACATAACTACAAAAAAATGTAAGATTTATAGTGGATGGTCATATATCCACTATTATCATTAATCCTAGACCAACAACCAATCACCCATGACCATTACCTAATAATACTTAAACCCCTCCCTATGTTGGTAATCCTCCTTTGTCTCATGTTAGCAACCAAGCTCATCATTACCCAAGGGTTACCATCCCAAGACCTTCTTTCTCTTCTTCTAGTTATAGTGGCCCAACACTCAATACAGATTACACAATAACAACTTGGTAGACTAAGGTTACCATTCAAGGTCCACAACCTCCTTTTTCCAATGAGCCCATCTAAACCCCCATACTAGTAAGAAGTAAACCAATTACCAATACCAAGGATAAAGCCTATGATATTTTGGAGAAACTACAAAATACACTCACATAAATCTTTATCTTAGATATGTTGTGTACCTCTAGTATACACAAGAACATCCTTACTGAGCTTATGAACCAGTCTAAAGTGCCAAATGATATTACACTAATAAAATTCCAAGCCTTAGTAGGACACTTAGCTCCTAGCCAACAAATTACCTTCGACCAAAGTGACATGTCATCCTTTCAACCTCTACATAATAACCCTTTATATATTGAAGTTGTCTTATCTCAACACAAAGTTAAATGTGTCATCATAGACAATGGCTCAAGCCTCAACATTATGTCTCTAAGGTTAGTCAAGCATATTGGATAAATATAAGCTAACCTTTAGCCAAATAAAATTACAAGGCTTATGATAATGAATAATGAGAGTCATAAGGTACAATTTATTTACCAATTATTTTTGGGCCTCTAACCCATGACACCCTTTGTCATGTTCTTAATTTGGAGTTATCATATAACTTAATTTTGTTCAAACCATAGATACATGATATTCATGTAATACCTTATACATTGCACTAGTTATCAAGTTTCCCCATTATAGGATGGAAGTGATTGTTCATGCATACCTATATCTGTATCACTTCTTCAATCATATATAAGTTGAATATGAGAGATACAACTACCACTTTGGCCTAGACCTTACACCTAAGAAATACACATATGTACTTGTTGAATTATCAAAATCCAACTACATAGACCTAGATATCTTTGCCTCCAATTTATCTGAGCCTCCTCCTAAGATACTTAATCATTTATTATTTCTAATAATGACCTAGGTGAATACCACATGCATAATGCATTTCACATAGCTAAACTTATAGAGGCACCTAACTCATATGGAAGACCTAAAGCCAAAGTTGTTTGTATGGAATGGTGTTAGAAAGGAAAATCTAATGTTGAAAGACCTATTATTTTCATAACATCCACTAGCACATAATAAGGCCCACTTGAAATAAAGGATGAGTCCTAACTCTATAATGATTATTTATATGACTACTACCAGAGCAAAAGGTATCCCATCCCCAATTGGATCATGTATAATCAAACTTATGAAGGTATAGGCCTGGGGGAAAATCAACAAGGCAATCTTGAGCCTATCTCCATGACCAGATACAAAGAAACTCATGGTATTAAATTTAAACCACCTAGGGGTGACCTCATGTATCTTATCCATGTTCCTATGCTAATGACTCACAATAAAGATGTTGATAGATATGTAGAGTATGATTATAGTGTATACAAATAATTATCTAATACTAATCTATTTGACCCTAATATCATATGTACCATTACACCTATTATTTATCATTTCCCTCTTTTCCTCTAGCATCCTCAACTTATATACTAGGACCAACAAGTATTCATAATACCACTCGACAAGTTTGAAAGTGATGAGACAATTTATGAGTTCATGGGACTAAGAGATAATATTCCTATAGGAGACCATAAATAAGGGCTTTATATCACATTGGATACTATTACCTATTTTGGAGAGTAAATGAACTTTTTATTAGCCAAATATAAAAATAAATCTAAACATTAAGGTCCCAAAGTGAAAACCTCTTTGAGGCACTTTAGGACCAGGGTAATAGTAAAGAAAAAGGCTAGTCTCTTGGTGAAAACCTATTTTAGGTGTCATTAGATGGATATGTTCACCTTTATTCAAATGAAGCTAAAGTTTCCACCAATCCCAAGATCATATTTGGATATAAAATTAGTAAAAAGAGCATCAAATCTTTGAGAAGATTATCCAAGAGTGTCCAAAGGTATTTATTACATGGTCCTTGCCACCATTTAGTGATTCTAATTCATCCTATATGGGTGAACATGATGAACCAATTAGGCCAAATTACTATGACATTGTCAATAATTTTACTTCTTTATTGACACTCCTTAAAGATGGAGGATACTTCTGAAGTCAATATTGAAACACTGGTCGATCCAAAGTGGATAAAACTAGGCACATCCCCCACTGAAGAGGAACTTGAAGTTATTACTACTATCCATAGGGAATTCATTGATATTTATGCATGGGTCTATTCTGATATTATAATTTTAGATCCCTCATTGGTTTTATATTAACTTGTAGTACATCTTGATGTTAAACCAATTAAGAAAATTTGAGGATGATGCATATTCATATTATCATTATGGTCAAGAAAGGATGATAAAAAATCCTAGAAGATGGATGCATTCATCCCCTTGACTATTCTAAGTGGATCTCAAACATCATACCAGTTAGTAAAAATCCATAGGGCATCAGGTTGTGTACTAGTTTTCATGACATCAACAAGACCTACCCAAAAGATGACTTTCATCTTCCTAATATTGGCATGATTGTGGACTCTATATATGGATATGATATGTTTTCTCTTATGGATTAATTTTTAGGGTACAATCAGATCAAGATCATTTTATAAGACTAACATAAGACAATGTCCAACACTCATTAGGAAACATTTTACTATTAGGTAATGTTCTTTTGCCTCAAAAATGATAGGGCAACATACCATTGAGCCATGACAGTTATTTTCATGATATGATACATGACATTATTGAGGACTATGTCAATGATATCTTGGGTAAATCTAAGACCCATGTAGACCATCCAACATTACTTCAAATAATTTTTGAAAGACTTCACAAGTACAAAGTCAAGTTTAACCTTAAAAACTACATCTTTGGCATCATTTTATAAAAACTGATAGGCTATATTATCTCTCATAGGGGCATTAAAGTTGATCAAGTCAATTTTAAGGCCATTACTAAGATACCACCTTTGTTTAATTTGAAGTAACATCATAGTTTATAGAGCAAGATACATTCCTTCAGACTCTTTATTTAACAACTAGCTGATAAATGCCATTTGTTTACCCACTTATTGAAAAAGGTCACCACCTTTTCATGGGATGTCAATTTTAAGAATGACTTTGAACACTTGAAGGAATACTTGTCCAATCCACCTATTTTATTACCACCCACACTAAAAAATTTATTATTCTTTATTTATTTGTATCTGAACATGACTTGGGGGCACTTTTGGCCTAGCATGATGAGTAGGGAAAAGAACACACAACATATTATCTGAGCCACACATTGGTTAACTATGATCATAATTATACACCAATAGAGAAATCCTATTTATCCATGACTTCATAGCCCAAAAGTTACATCACTATATGCTTAATAATAAGACCATCATCATCATTAAGGTAGATCCACTCAAGTATCTACTATCAAAAATAATTTTAAAGGGTCGCATGGCTAAATGGACCTTGTTTTTAATTGAATTTGAGATTGAAAGTGTTGATTATAAAGGAATCAATGGATAATTACTTATAGACCAACTTGTTTAAGCTCTACTTTCCAACATTTAACCACTCACTTTTGGGTTTCTAGATGAATCTATCATGGCTATAGCATAAACACCTCCTAAAACACAATAGCGGAAACATTATTTTTATGGTTCCTTCATGTCTCATGGATTGGGATCAATAATTATGTTCATAACACTACAAGGGGATCTCATTCCCAAGTCTTTTTATATAAATTTTCTTTATACCAATAGTATATCTGAGTATGAAGTGTAGACACTTAAAATCAGACACTTCATGTTGATTATAATTATTTATTCTATTATCACATTTTATCCTATCAAATTATCATCACATTACATTATTTAATTAAGATAAATTAATTAGGTGATATTCTTGTTTACATGAGGTTACATGGAATGCACATATTAAAAATGAAGTAAAATTAATATTCTTATTTATCCTCATAATCCAAGAAATTTGCCAATTTATTATTCAAATCACATGGCAAGGTCCACCTTATGACAAAGATTACATCTTACAAATCTTACATATTACAAAGCCTATCCTCTTCTTACATTCACCATGTTCCTCATCATGAAGATGTAGGAGACATTTTAGACCCTTGATCCTCATCTTAAGATGGATGGTTCACATCCATTTCAAAAGGCTATAAATTGGAGGTTCTTCCTCCAATTTAAAAAATCTTCTTCATCCTAATTTTAATATGCCAAAATTCCTCTAGTAATATCCAATATTTTTAAGCTTATTATTCCAAAATAACCTTAAAAGCTTCAATCTTCTTTTATCAATTTCCAAATCAAGGTAAAAGCCACAATAATCAAGGTGAACAAGGAGAGATGTTACCCATAATGAACTAGCATTGCCAAAGACTTCTAGTTCACAAGCCGATCTCAATCCTACTTCAATCAATTCATAAGAAGATAAATAACAAGGTAATACTTATCATTTTCTTACTTGTATGCCTTATTTAAATTTTTATTTACTCACCCTTGGTAGAGGGCTATTATATGTTTTAATGCTCTAATATTATTTGATTTGTGATCATACAAGTTGGCTCTTCCTATAATATGTCAAATCCCTATCTACATGAAGCACTCATTGTATCACCTTACCTAGTAGTAAAATGGAACATATAACACTTATTGGTTCATGGATAATCTTAGCTTATTATCAATCAAAACATAGACTAATTTCATACCAATGGTGAGAAGCTTGTGCCTTATAAAGGCATGGTAGATACTCTCAAAAAATAAATTGCCCATATTTAGTTTGATCAGATACCTCAGGACAATAACAAAATAGTAGATGCCATGTCCATGATTGATCCTATGATCCAGATCATAAATAAGGATAGGGATTGTTAGTTCCTTGTTGAACATCTTCTAGTGCATTCTCATGAACATTCAGCTATTGAAATGATTTATGATATTGTTGGTCCTAGTTATTCTTGGTATTTTGAATTTTATGATTACCTTAATGGAAAAATCATCCCACCTGACCTTTCTTATCATAGAAAATCCTTTATCCATCAAGTCTCTTATTACACATTACTTAGAACCACAGTTTATCATAAAAGTTATGATGGAACTCTGCTTCATTATTTAACTTTGGTAAAATTTGGATTAGCATTGAGGGAAATTCATAATGGGGTTTGTGGGGCCCACACTAGTAGGGTTTTCCATGCCAAAAATTTACTACATACTAGTTAATATTGGTCAACTAAGTAAGTTGATGATGTTTCATATGTTAAAAAGTGTGTAAATGCTAGAAGCATGCTAATCTGAATCATGCTATAGCCCAAACACTCAAACCAATGACTATGCCATGCTTGTTTTCAATGTGGGGACTTGACATCAAAGGAATTATTAACCCTATTTCCTCAGATGACCATAAACATATCCTTACCACCATAGAATATTACACTAAGTGGGTGGAATCCTTTCAACTAACTTACATGACTAGTAAATAAATATCCAAGTTCATTTTTAATCACCTCATCTACCACTATGTCATTCCCTTCGACCTCATATCTGATAATGGTGTTTCATTCAAAAATAAGGACATCAAATCCCTTTGTTCCCAATACCATATTACCCAACATTTTTCCACTTCATACTTACCACAAGGCAATGGCCAAGTAGAGGCATCTAATGAGACCATTGTAAATATATTCAAGAAGATTATCAATGATGCTAGCCATGATTGGAACTTAAAACTATTTCAAGCCCTCTAGGCTTACTATACCAATTTATACACTACAACAAGAACCATACCTTATTCCCTAGTCTATGGCACTAAGGTCATTCTTCTTGTCAAGGTTGAGTTGCCTTTTCTATGCATTTCACTAAAGCATATCCTTGATGATGAGGATTATAGATTAGCTCATTTATAAAAGCTAGAATTACTGGATGAAAAATGAATGGTTACCTTGAATAGCTTCAAACATATTAAAATCAATTGCATGATCAATACAATAGGCATGTAAAGCACATAAATTCAAGATTGGTGATCTTGTACTCAAATAAAACCAACAAAACCAATATCAAATGCAATAAAAAGGGAAAATATAAGCCTAACTAGTTAGTAACTTATGTTATTATCACAAACTATGGTCTTGGGGCATACAAATTGGCTACACTAGAAGGAGACGAACTTGATGAACCAATGAACATAATACATCTCAAGCACTTTTTTGCATGAGTGACATGAAATATTATCTATGAGGATCACTTAATTTGAGTTGTGACATGTTCCTTTCCTACCATGCCTTTCCTATTTACCTTAGTTTTTTTATCTTCTCTTGTTACCCTTTTTAACTTGGTTCTGATCTATTAGTACTTCAAATAATGTTAGTGGTTGGATTCCAATGTAGTTTCAACATATGATTCAAACTTGGGACTATTGAATGCATTCTTTAAACTGTAGTATCCTCAAGCATTAAGATAGTGATCCTGGAAATTGCATCTTTCATTTTTGCCAAGTTATGTATCATTATACCTTGCCATATTATTATTTTATACTTGTGTCATTTGCCTATTCATAAGCTTGTTTTTACTTAGTTAGATTCCTTATTTTAGGGTTAATTACAGTTGCTTGAGGTCCATTTTGACTATGTAGGCAATGCTCAGTGTTTTCTAAGGTCAACTTTACCACCCTTATTCCAATAGTTTGGCCATTTTATGAGCAACTTAAGAAACATTCTCATCATTTTTTGATTTAACCCATTTTATATCTCATAATCTTCCATTGATTTGAGATGCCAAAAACCCTAAAATTTTTAAAATCCTTACAAATAACCTAAAAAATAGGATTGTAAAAAGGTTTAAAATTTCCATTAGAGATATTAAGCCACAAATTTTTTGCCTGCTTTGTCATCTTATTTTTTAGTGGCCTTTAACTCTATTCTAGATAGATCAATTTACCACATTTATTGGGTAGGAATTTCTTATCCAACCATGATCATTTTCGTTTTCCATTTTTTGATTGTGCTCACTCCCATTTCTAGGAGAACTACATCAACCTGAGGTCTGCATAGACTATGTAGGTAGTGCTTAGATGCATTAGTCATCCCATGTCAGCTAAAACAATATTATTGATTGAGATCATTTACTAGTTTAATCAATATTCCTTATTATTGATTTGTCTCAAAATTCTCTTGCCATTTTGCAAGTTTAGCCTATATTATTTTCCTCTAAAATCAATCTCTTTTCTTTATCATCATTTTTCTTCTCTTCCCAATTCCTGGGAGAAGTATATTTGGACTGAATTCCATGTTGGACTTGGTGTTCATGTGACCATTTAGGTAGTTTCCACTTTCCTAGGGCATTTGGATTCAACTCAACCACCCCTTCCTTATTATTCTATTTCCCCTTTTCATTCATGTATTGTCATACCTAGTGTTCATCCTCTAAACCATGTTAATGCATCCCTATTAAAGGTAATATATTATATGAAAAAAATAACCTCTCATCGATTCATCCCCAATAAAATTTTGATATATCAAATCATCGATGTTAAATAAATGTGAAGGACAATTATGTCAAAATTTAGAAATGGCAATTAACCTAATTAGAATTGTTGAAAAGATTAAATCCAAGTAAATGGTTAGTTAAAACACTCATGGATAATTAGTGAATTTCTAAAAATATAAATTCATAAAATTCATCTAAAGTATCTAAAAAATATGATGTCATGCATAACATAGTCTGAAAGTTATCTAGCACTCAAAATTTAATGCA
This sequence comes from Torreya grandis, assembly GCA_037957365.1. Taxonomy (NCBI): domain Eukaryota; kingdom Viridiplantae; phylum Streptophyta; class Pinopsida; order Cupressales; family Taxaceae; genus Torreya; species Torreya grandis. The sequence continues at coordinate 2,038,483 of JARHVA010001478.1, forward strand.
AACAAATATCAATTTGTGTAAGCCATGCCTCATAAATGAAAAATTAATTGCCTTATTTATGGCCTTGAACCTCCAAAATTGAATTTATTTGTGGCCACGCATCTTTATATTAAGATGGATGGTCGCAAATTAGTCTCCTCATTTATGAAATCCTTTAAATAGAAGGCTCATCACATGTTTTAAAGAGAGCCTTTTGGTGCAATGTTATTATGCAGAAATATCTATAGAAAGCTTCAACAATCAACACATGCTATAGCCAAATACCAAGGTGAACAAGGAGATATGATTCACGTGCACCATTGATGAAGTCTCTCTTCCCATAAAGATGAGCACCCCCCTAGGCTAACTTGAAATTTTAATTCATAAGGAAGGTAAGAAGTGTTATTTTTATCTTTGCATTGTTTGTTGTTTACTTGTTATTTGTTCCCCAAAGTATCAAGGCTTGGAATACTAACCTTTGATGTGTTTTTCATTATTTTTCACTCTATTAACTCATAGACTAACATTGTCCTTGGATTCCTTAATTTCACCATCTATCAACATGGAATCAACAACATATATGCCAAGGAGCTAATAAGATATGTAAATGCTAAACATTTTTTTTTTTTTTTGAAGTTTTTTTTTGGTATTTTTAGAATATCTAAAGTGATATATTTATGTAAATGCATGATGTTCATTGGAATTTTTAGTGCTTTCCCTTCAATTTATCCATTTAATACACACATTTTCCCAATATTTTTGTAACAGTAAATAGTCCCAACCAATTTGGTTTGAACTTACCCTTTTTAATACCAAGTCACCCACAACAAAGTCATGTGGCTGAACCTTTTTGTTATATGCATGCTTAAGATGATCCTGATAAATCCATAAGTTTCCAATAGCCTTTTTGCATTTTTCACTCAACTATTCTAATTGATGAAATCTCCTTTCATAGTATTCATTATCTTTTATAATATCTTTGAGAGAGACATGGAGGGAAGGTATCTCAAGTTAGATCAATAACACTAGTTTTTTACCATAAACAAAAGAATAAAGTGTAGCTTGGGTAGAGGTGTGAGAACTAGTATGATATGTCCAAAAACCATACACCACTTGTTAGTGCCAATATAATTGTATCGTTCAACCATTTTTCCATTTATTTTGACAATGGTTTGTATCTTTTGTCTATGCTTATCCATATCCATGTGGATAGTAAGGTGTAGAAAATCCATGACTTATTTTGTATTTGTTGTAAAAGTATTTGACTGTCTTACTTTTTAATGATGATCCATTATCAAAAATAATACTTGAAGGTATGCCAAAATGGGAAATAATATTGGCCATCAGAAACCTACACATGTCATCTCTTATAGTAAATTCAAGGGGAATTGCCTCCAAACATTTGGTAAAATATTATGCAGTTGTGATTATGAACTTATGTCCACTAGTGGACACTATATTTATATTTCTAATAAAATCAAATCCACACAAGGAGAAAGGCCATGGTGAGACAATTGGTTGTAACTCATGAGATGGTGCATGGTTCAAATTATTGTATTTCTAGTATTATAAACATAATCTTGCATGTTTAATACATTCTTATTCCATTGTAGGCCAATAATAATCTTGAAGTAAGAGTTTTTTGGGACATGGTAGGCCAATAATAACAATAATCTTAAAATGTTTTCCATACTCACTATAATGTATTTCTAATAATGTAGTATGTGCTTCATCAATGTTTACACATCAAATAAGGTGCCCATCAAAACCCCATTTGAAAAAATCATTCCCAATAATAACATAATTAAGTGCTTCACATTTTAATTTACATTTATCATTCCATGTAAATTGGTTTAGTATAAAATCTCATTAAAGGAAATTATAAATATCATTGTACCATTTTGTGTTTGTTGAACTATGAGTAATACCAAAAATGGAAGAGATGTAAAGTTATCATAATTGGCATATGGTAAAACTTATATGGTTATCGTTGATATCAAAGGCGATCAAGGATGTTTCATTGGCCATTGCATCTACATGGTGATTATCTTTATGGGGATATTATCAATAGAAAATGTATCAAATGTTTCTTTTATTATATCCACCATTTCTTTATATGTTAAAATTTGTTATTGTTTTGTTTGGTAATGATTGGTAACTTGATTAATGATCAATTGAGATTTACCAAAGACATAAATGTCCTTGATATGAATATTTTGTATTATTGATGATTCAATTATCAAGGTTTCATATTTTGCTTTATTATTAGTGCAAGAAAAGCTAATCTATAAGAGAAAGGCATCTATTTTTCCTAAGGGATGTAAAATATAATACCAACACCCACTTCTATTCTACATCTTGATCCATCAAAAAACATTATCTATGGTTTTGAATATATATTATATGCCTTTAATTCATCATGGAAAGCATCAGTAATTAGAAAGGAATTAGGTAATGAAGCAGTAGACAATTGGTCATCTACAACTTGACATTTTATCAAAATTTGGGACACAAATCTGAGATCAAACACTATAAGTTACATCACGCATTTTACAATGTGACTAGTGAGGTGTGTTTTATTCATAAGTAACTTTAATGGATCTTTTTTAATTATCACATGAACTTCATTGTTGATAAAATAGTTCCATAGTTTTTGTGTAGAAAAAACTAAGGCTAAACATAATTTTTCCATTGTTGTATATTTCCCTTCATAATAAACCAGTTGGAAACTGATGTAATACATTACTCACTCTTTATGATTATCCTCATATTGTGCTAATATGGATTCAAGGGCCTCAAGAGTAGCCGAGATATAGAGAAGTAATGGCCTATCTAGAACAGGAGGCATGAGTACTGGTGAGTTTGTTAAATATTCTTTCATTTTATTAAAGCTTTGTTCACAAATGTCATCCCATACAAATTTGGTGTCCTTTTTTAGAAAACACATGAAGGGAATTTTTTTATCAGCCAACTAAGTGATGAAGTATTAGATAGCTTGAATTATGCCTTGTAAACATTGTAGCTACTTTAGATTAGTTGGTGGTGGCATCTCAATAATTAATTTTACATTTTTGGGATCAACCTCAATACCTTTCTAGGAAATAATGTACCCAAAGAGATTTCTGGAAGACACTTTGAAAATGCATTTATGGGGATTTAAATGGATGTCAAACTTATGTAAACATTCAAATATCTAATGTAAAGCATAAACATGGTATTATTGGTGTATGGGTTTAGAAATTAAATTTTTGACACAATTATCAATAGTTTTATGAATAGAATCATGAAAGATATGAGTCATGGCCCTTTGATATGTTGCTTTGACATTTTTAAGTCCAAAAGGCATGATCATATAAAAAAATGTGCTCTATGGAGTGGTAAATGTTTTTTTCTCTTGATCTGCTAGGTTAATTTTAATTTAGTTGTATCCCACAAAACCATTCATGAATGAAAATGTCTCATATCCAACTATGGAATCAACAATAACGTAAATATTAGATAATGAAAAGTCATCTTTTGGACAAACCTTATTTAAATCATGATAATTAGTATAACAGCAAATTTCACTATTAGGCTTGGTAACAGGCACAATGTTAAATACCCAATTATAATGTGTAATGGCTCATATGAATATCTCATCTAATGTTTTTTAATCTATTTTTTGACTATAAATGCCACTTTAAGATGCATTTTATGAATCTTTTATTTAACAAGATTTGTGTTGAGATACAATAATATATTATGCATCACCATTGATGGGTCAATCTTAGGCATATCTAAGTGAGCCCAAGCAAATAGTTCTAGGTAATCATGTAGGATTTGTCAATAGGCCTAGCCTTCATCACCCAATATTATTATTGTAATTAATACCAGCTAAGGGCCTCAATTTATTCCATAATTAAATTATATTGTTTCTTCATTCAATAGCATAGACTACTTTGTAATAAATGGTCTTATAGGAATAGTGTTATGTGAATCAAGTTAGACATTAGTATCATCATTATCACCAAAATAAGCATGATCAAAGGTATCAAGAGGAAACCTACTATTATGATAGAATGGATATCCTTGTATGCCCCCAAATACTCTAATAATAACTCATCATTTGAAAATTCATCAAGTGTCAATTTTTTTGGTAAAACAGTCTCATCAATCAAATAAGGGTAAATCAAAGATATATCTATTGTGTAAGTATGCATACATTCATATTTGGCCTTTTATAAACAAGGTGTGGTGAAATTAGATTACTTATGGTTTACAAATTTATCTAAAAAACCTAAACCTTATCGATTTGTGTTATTTATAAGAGAGATATGTTGAGTTATGCCCTACTCATGTTTGCCCAACCCTTGTCATTTATATCCATATTTGAGAAAATATCGAAGACCAAAATCATATGAAGGTAGTGTGGGAAGTAAAATTAAAGGATATTCATCTTCCTTAAGATGGATAAACTTGTCTCTTTAAATGGTGGGAGCATGGACCTAATAAGAGGGATGGTAGCTAACACCATTCAAAGATTTGAGATTATATGCTTTAGCATTTGGAAGAATACAAGATTAATTAATTTTTACCCCTTATTTGATATAAAGTCGAATAATTTCATAATTATAGTCATCAAATCAATCAATATCATCCATGATAACAAAGATAAATAATATAAAGATTAGGACAATTTAACCTAAAATATAGATATTGGGGAACCTAGGGTTAAATGACATGAGATAGCCTAGGACACAAAGATGGTAGATATCTCTAGAGCAGGCCAATTGTTTGCAAAATTTAGGCAAAACATATATTGAATTTATTATACTAATATGCTAAAGGTAGAAAGTAAAACTATGCTAGATATTGTAATAACAATGAAAATGAGATACTAAGTTGGTTTTGATGATACTACATATCTAGGTAGAAAAAAAGTAGAAAGTGGATTGGATCTAGATTTTGAAATAGTTACCTAATTCTATAAATTGTGCTTCTATAGCCGTACACACTTACATCAGCCTAAGATTGTTACATCAATGCTACTATCTGATTCAAATGTAGGTGTCCGGTATGTAATACCTACTAAAACTAGATGTGACCACATAAATGCTTCTAGGTTCTATATTCCTTCAATTTAGTGCATTCAAATATGGGTCATGGACTATTGCTCCTTATCAAATATCAAAACCATATTTCTTCATATTCATAGTGGGTGTGGAAAAAGGGTTAGTGTGCATACAGTGTCAATATGTACCAAAGACCCCTTTATTAATGAGTTCTACCTACATAGACAATACTTTGAAGAGGGCCTCAAACTTATGTATTTCTACCCTATGTGTTGGATTGTGTGTGAAACATACAATGTGTGATAAGTAAGTACAATAGTGCCCTAGCTTGTCACTTGAAAAATATGGCTCATGGAGTGTTCCTTCAGTACTTTAGAGCTATAGATGTGTTTTCCCTATGACTGATATGGAAATAAGAAAACATATGGAATCTTTTCTCACTTGAGTGTTTGATTGAATGTTTTTGTTATGTTGCCTTATGAGTTGATACATTTTTTAGGTCTTTTCTAGGTAAGGAATGAATTAGGGTTGATCTTTATTTATGCCAATTGCTTTGAATAATATATCTCATTAAATCACTTAGGTCAACCTTTAGGATATGTTTCATTTGTAAATTGGATGACTTTAGGGCACTAGAGACTTGGATTGGGATATGACACTTATGTTGATGTAGGCATTTGACTAGGATGTAAGTGTCTAGGCAGTTGGAAAATAAGTGTAGCTCCAAAACTTGTAGAGATGGAAGATAAGCATTTTTATAATATTATGGGCATGATAGAAGGCTTAGGTCATAAAAATAACATTGGTCAGACTAAGAGATAATCAAATAGGCACAAAGAGATAGTGTGTATGAGCCTTTTGATAGCAGCAAAGGTCTAGAATTTGAAGTTACATCCATGATATGTATTTTCCAAGTGTATAATACTGAGGTGCTATATAATAAAATAATAGTGTTTACACTTTCATAGCCAAAATAAGCCTCAAACTGATGTAGTTATCCATCCTAGAGTGCTTGTGTGATTTATAATTATAAAACTAGAGGACTATAACTAGCATATTTCATTGAATTTATTGAAAAATGGGTGCCCTTGATAATGTATTTAACCTCCATACTTTGGTTTTTTTTAGGTACTCACCTCTATCTTGATCTCTCTCTCTTAAACATTCCTTGATCTTTCCTAGGCTCATTAGCCTCCTTAAATGCATCTAGTATTCTTCTTGACCTAGAAGACATTCACTCCATATATCTATGCTCTTTAATTTCCTTAGTACATCCTCATCCTCTCCAAATAAACCTTTCATCTCTTCACTCTTCATTCTATCATTAAGATTACTCACACTTTGGTAGAGGTTAGTAGGCCTAAAGGCCTCATTCAAGGTTCCCTAATTCTAGTATTCTTTCTAAAACATTTATAGTCATATACCTAGTTCATTTAAATTATCATATACATCTAATAAATTCACATAATCCTCAATTAATATCTCTCAACCCTAAGTGTATTTTTACTACTCAAGACTTCACTCCTACTAGCCCTTTTTACATACAAATTTAGCTTTTTAGACCTATTTACAAAGCTTTCTAATAAATTAACCTTATTTTTAGGCACCCTTTATATGGCTCCTACTTCATGAAAAGTTGTATGATTAAAATATACATGCATACTATCCATCTTCACTTACCTTTTATCAAATAGGCATTTTCCTAGTAGCCTTAAAAATAGACAAACCTCCTATTATTAAGAAATCTACACATGTTCCTAAAAAAATTGAGATTGATTTGAATATCCATTAGGATCATACATCTTCACAATAAAATTTAGGTCCCAACTCTCAAATAAGACCTCTTAACTTAACCCTCTCTTTTGTCAATTAGGTCTCTTTAGGCTAGGCTCAGTGATACTTCAAGAATTTCATAAAATATAGTATTGTATCAACTTAAATCCATCATAATCTTCTAAATCATGACAAAATACTTTACATTATACAATTTTAAGTATTTTGACTAGTGGAATCATTAGTTATTCATGTTTCAATCTCTAAACCCTAGGTCAAGGTTATAGAGGCTCGTACATGGTCGAGAGGCTCCAAAAAGAGATAAAATGGTTTCTAAACAAATTTTATCACTACTATAAATTGAATAGGGTTTTTACCAACCAGTCTCACCCTTTTCTCAATAAATATCTCATGAAAAACATAAAAACTCACATCAAGTAAATATACATAATTCTGGTAAACTAGCTAAGATTGTATGAAGGTTTTTCAATTAAGACTTACATTTTATGGGATTCTTGAGTCTCCAAAAAGCTTACCCACACTAATAAAATATTATGAAATTTTGAACACACCCTAAACCAAGTCAATAGTGTTAGTAATAAAGTTCTTATAGTTCAAGTAAATAAAGCAGAAATAAACAAGCTACAAAACATAAGATAAAGAGGGAACACATTACACAAAGATTACATGGAAACCTTGAAATGTAAAAATAAAAACCATGAGAAAAATGACAAATTATAGACTTCATTATTAACAACATCAACTCTCTTTTAAAACATCTCCTCTATCAACTCTAGCAGTGCTAACATACTAAGCACTCAATGCTTCCACCTAAAGCATTCAAATTGTGAATCAAGTATAATCTAGCCTACATGATCCAACCTCAAAGAATTTGTTAGGAATATGTAATGCAGAGCAATATTAACTAAATAAATATAGAAATAAAATTTAGAAAACATAATACAAGAGAGACACATCTTTAATGTGGTTCACCCAATATGGGCTATGTCCACACAGAAATAACCAGTTCTCTTATTTAGTCTTAAAAATGAAGGAAAAAATGTGAAATACATCCACTGTAATATCCTCTTCACTCACACATAGTGTGTTTTCATGATTAAAATACTCTCATATCAAAGGAGGGTTACATATTAGGGAAAAAAATACACCAACAGAATTTCTACCATTAGATATATGAGTTAATAGTGAACGGTCTAGATTTACTACAAAATTACAATATTTTACAATGCATTTCCCTAGACCCCCATGGAAACCCTAGTGGGGGTTAAATCCCCCCCCATACCCCCTATTAGGAACTGGGCATTATAATATGATCAGGTTACACCATCTAACAATCTCCCACTTGGAGACTGATTGTTGTAACTCCACTACTACAACTCTTCTTAGGTATTTAATGTGGTTCACCTAATATGGAATATGTCCACATAGAAATAACCAATTATTCTCTTATTTAGTCTTAAAAATGAAGAAAAAAATGTGAAATACATCCACTACAATATCCTCTTCACTCACACATAGTGTGTTGTCATGATTACTATACCCTCATATCAAAGGAGGGTTACATATTAGGGAAAAAATACACCAACATAATTTCTACCATTAGATATGTGAGCTAATAGTGAACGGTCTAAATTTACTACAAAATTACAATATTTTAAAATGCATTTCCCTGGACCCCCATGAAAACCCTAGTTGGGGATCAATCCCCCCCCCCACACCCCCCCTATTAGGAACTGGGCATTATAATATGATTAGGTTACACCATCCAACAATCTCCCACTTGGAGACTAATTATTGTAACTCCACTACTACAACTCTTCTTAGGACTTTTCTTTGAACTTTAACCCTAGCATGTCTCTCATTTTGCTTGTTATCCATGAATACCTATTGAAATTGAACAACTCTCCAACTTCTCCTTTGTGACTACATTTGTTAGTATATCTTAGAGATTACGCCTTGTATGGATATTTTTCAACTTCAGTTGACCATCCTCCAAAATTGAATGAATGAAGTGATACCTGAGTTGTAAATGTTTGGTTATTGAATGGAATGTTGAGTTTTTTGCTAAATGAATCACACTCTATATATCACTATATAAAATATAATCTTCCTAATTCTACCTCAACTTTTCCATGAACTATCACATCCATATCATCTCCTTGATTACTTATGTAGTTGTAACATACTCTGCCTCTATAGTTGAAAAATCAACTATCTTATACAATTTTTAAATCTAACTAACTATTGTGTCACCAATAGTGAATACATAAACTATGGTGCTCCTCTCACCATCTAAATCTTTAGCCATGTCTGTATCAACATATCCTTATAAGGTAACATATAACCCTTCATAGCATAACTATCTTTTGATCGTCCCTCTCAAGTACCTAAGAATCTACTTGCCTACATCCTAGTGCTCCTTTCCTATATTATTCATAAACCTACTGATAATTCTAATTGCATGATCAATGTCTAGTCTCATATACACAATAGCATACATTAAACTTTCAAATGCTAAAGCATAGGGAACTTTGAACATGTAAGTTATTTCTTCCTACATTTTAGGACACTATTCCTTGCTTAGTTTGGAGTGCCTTCTCAAAGATGTACTCACTAGTTTTGCATCTTACATATTGAACCTGACTAACACCTTCTTGATGTACTCTTCTTAAGAAAATGTCAATTTTCTATTTTTCCTCTCTTGTTATTCTCATACTAAGTATTTAATCTACAACACCCAAATCCTTCATTGTAAATCAATTTTCTAGTTTTATTTTAAGTTCATTTATGTCATGCATGTTAGATCCTGCAACAAGAATGTCATCTACATATAATAACAAGATATTATAGCTACCATTATCTAATCTCTTAAAATAAACATAGTATTGAAAATGACATCTACTATAACCTTGTTCTAACATAAACATGTCAAATTTCAAATGCCACTACCTTTGAGCTTGATTTAGGCATACAAACTCTTCTTTAACCTACACACCATTTTTTCCTTTCCCTTGAATTCATATCCCTATGGTTGCTTCATATATATTTCCTCCTCTAAGTCACCATGAAGGAAAGTGATCTTCACATCTACCTATTCAAGGTGAAAATCTTCTACTGCTACCAAACTTAAAACAGTTCTTATAGAATTCATTTTAACAACTGGAGAAAATATTTCATAAAAATCTATACATTTCTTTTGTGCAAACTCCTTTACAACAAGTCTGGCCTTGTACCTTTTTTGCTTCCATCTTCTTCCTTTAACTTATAAACCAATTTATTCTACAGTTTTGTTTCTTTTTTAGGAAACTAAACCAAATCCTAAGTTTGGTTATGTACCAAGGAGCCCATCACCTTTTTCATGCTTTTCCCCCACTTCTTTTTGGTTTCTACCTGCATTACTTGTTCATAGTTTTCTAGCTCACCACCATCAATTCATAATAAGTAATAAATTGAAGGAGAGTATCATTCAGGGAGTCTATTTACTCTACTATATCTTCTAACTACACTTTCAGGAGTTTGAGGTACTTGTTGTTATTGCATATTCTAATTTTTTGACACTTTTAGAATTTCATTTCTAGTGATTTCATCAATAATGCATATTCTATATTTGGCTTTTCTTGTTTCTTTCCTTGTAACTAATCTCTGTACATGACCTTCTCATTAGAGGTCACATATCTATTCCTAATGATTTTGCGATTTCTAAAATCCCATAAATGATAACCAAAATCATTAAATACATATCTAATAAGAGTACATTTCTTGGATTTTGCTTCAAGCTTCGTTCCATTTTCTTTATCAATATGGACAATGCTTCACAACCAAAGGTCTTTAAAAAGGAATAGTCTACATTTTCATCTATCCATGCTTCTTCTCAAATTCCACCATCCAAAGGACTTGAAGGCCCTTTGTTTATTAAGTAAACAATAGTATCTATAGCATCCACCCAAAATTATAAGGGCAACCATGCCTAAAATATTATTCTCCTTGCATGCTCCATGATTGTCCTTTTCATCCTTTCTGACACACATTTTTTTGTGGTGTTTTTGGAATTGTCTTCTCTATACAAATCCCATGGAATGAATAGTAATTATTAAACTCCTTGCTACATTATTCACCTCCATTTTTTGATTTGACACACTTTAACTTATTTCTTATCTCATTCTCAACCAAAGCTTTCCATTTATTAAAAGTATCAAAAACATTATTCTTTTTCATATATAATAAACCCAAGGTTTAATAGTTGCATCATCAATAAAAGTAACATAATAAGAAGAGCCACCAAGGGATGATACCTGAGTCAGTCCCCATACATCTGTATGCACAAGCTCTAACTTTTCACACTTTTTTATCTTCCCAACTCTAAGAAATCTGACTCTCTTCTATTTTCCATACACACAGTGCTCATAGAAATCCAAATCCACATTCTTCAAATTTGGAAACAAATTATTTGAGTAGAGAACTTGCATCCCCTTGTCACTCATGTGCCCAAGTCTGTGGTGGCATAATTTTGTATCCACTTCTATAGAAGCTAAATCTATAAAAGAGTCAACATTACTAGTAGATAAATATAATGTACCTACCTTCTCTCCTTTTATGATTACCCATTATCCTTTATTGACCTTCCATGAATTTTCTATAAATATAACTATATAGACCTCACTTCATAACTACCCTGCTAGAATTAGATTTCTTTACAACTCAGGAATATGCCTCACCTCTTTCAACAACAATTTGTTTCCATTCTATAATTTTATCTATATCTTATCCTTTCTAACAATTTTACAAGGTTCATCATCACCCAAATAAACCTATTCAAAATCACCTTCAACATAGTCTTGAAAATATTTCCTATGGGGTGTAGGATGAAATGAAGCCCTTGAATCTAACATCCAAAAATCATTAATATTATCTAATGAAAGGATTAAATCATCTTGCAACACACTACCTACTACATTTTCTTCATAATTTTTATCTTATTGTCCATCTCCTTATTTTCCTTTTTGAAACCAACAATCTTTCTTTAGATGTCTTTTCTTCTCACAAGTCCAGCACACCAATGTTACTATGGATTTGGATCTAACCTTCTTGGACTTCCCATAATTCCCTGGAGACTTTCTTCTATCCTTTTTTCTTCCCCTATTATTCATAATTAAATCATTACCTAATGTCTCACCTATTCTTTTTCATCACATTTACTCACTAATAATAACACTAATAATATCATCAAACTTTAAAGTATTTGAACTAGAGACAGAATTACTCATAGCCATAACCAAGCCATTCTATCTTTTTGACAATGAGCACATAATCAAAAGAGCCCTAACATCATCATCAAAGTTTACTCCTATATATTTTAATTGATCTATGATCATTTTAAATTCATTTAAATGATCAGCAACAGACCCATCTTCTGACATCTTCATTATTAATAAATGCTTCATAATAAATACCTTGTTAGAGGTTGAGGGTTTTTTATACACTATATAATGCCTTTATCACATCCATTTTTGTCTTTTATTTTGAAATATTTAGGGCCACCAATGCTACCAAGCAAAGTTGTATTGTTTCTAGTGCCTTTCTATCAAGAACCTCTCATTCTTCATCCTTTATAGTTGTTAGCTTCTTTTTTATTCTTCCCAATGGTAGGAAAATATCTTTTTGAAATAGATAATCCTCCATTTGCATCGTCCATATCTGGGAGATTTGGTCATTGAACATCTCAACTTCAAACTTGCCTTCTTCTACTATTGTTCCTACTCGAACTAGGAACCCTCTATTCCTATGAGCTTATTTGCCAAATAAACCTTTAGATCTGATACCAGTTGTTAGGAATATAGAATGCATATAAATATTAATGAATTAAATATATAAATAAAATGTAGAAAACATAATACAAAAGAGACACAAATTTAACATGGTTCATCTAATATGGGATACATCCACACATAAAAAGCCAGTTCTTCTCTTATTCAATCCAACAAATGAAGGGAAAAAATTGTAATACATCCACTGTAATATCCTCTTCACTCACACAAGTGTGTTTTCATGATTACAATACCATCGTATCAAAGGAGGGTTACATATTAGGGGAAAAAATGCACCAACATAATTCCTGCCATTAGATATATGACATAATAGTGAATGGTCTAGATTTACTACAAAATTATAATAGTTTACAATTTATTTCTTTGGACCCCCATGGTGACCCTAGTGGGGGGAAATGCACCCCCTACACCCCTTATCAAGAACTGAACATTATAATAAGATCAGGCTCAACCATCTAATAGCATGTAATCCCAAAGCTTGCATGGATCCACTAAATGGATAAATTACAATGAGAAACTTATGCTATATTAATAGAATTTACAACATAAATAGAATAATAGAGAGGGAAAATGTACAACCATCTATGTGGGTACACTATTCATGAATAGGGAACCATATCCCCCATATGCCAAGTCAAACCTTTAAATGGCATCTCATAATTCCCCCTTGACCATTCCATGTGCACACTCATGTGTTACACCCCACTCCACATGTGACCTCAATCTAGCATATTTATCTTTATCCCCCACTTTCCCATGTGCTTTCGTATGAGTCAAAATATTCCCAACTTCTGACCTCATCCAATAGGATCCCACAGGCCAAGTATGCCCCACAAGTACATGCCTAAGTGGAATCATGTGATCCACTACCATTATGTCCTCCACATACATTCACAAGCCAACCCATGTGACTAAGTGCAAAAATGTGCCCCATTTCTCTCTCCTTTTTTTTCACCATCAAAGATGATTTGTGGGCCATACCACCCACCATGGGTCATGCCAAGTCATCACCTAACCACATCACTAACCATCCACATCACTAGTAGGCCACATCAACATTAATAGTGACTTAAATCCTAACATTCTCCCCCTTGAAATCAATATACACAAGCTTCTCCCAGTTGAAATCAATATGTATAGGCTTTTACCACACCTGAGTATTATGCAACCATCTACTCATCTATGCCCTCCATTACCCTGACACAAACCCAGTAGAAGTTTTCTTAAACTACTAAAACTCCTCTACCCTAAATGGATTTTTCAACATATACTCTTACATAGTAGATTATAGCACCTGAAGTGATATATCACTTCTCCAAACACAAACCAATCCTCCTATCAATATTTTGCCATGAATCACTCACAACTCCCACTACTTGGGAATATCTAGTTTAGTGCTCATCATGAAAACATGAGTATTCCTACTCCTAATGAATCTAATACATAAAACACAACATGTCTTATCCTCTTTTGAGACCCTCCTTGGAAGACAACTCAAAATACAAGAAGCGGGTACTTCCTTGTTCTAACACTCTTGTGCATCTCCATCCATGGTTTGCTCCTCATACCACTTTCATCTCATGAGTCCCTACTAAGCCATAAAAACTAGTGATCATGTTGGTACCTACATCCAACATGTCATAAACTCATATTATAAACCTATACTAAACACTTTCTCTCTATGAAATTACTAAAATTCTTGTACTACATGTGTGATACCAACACCAACCCATATAGTGATTTCATTAACATGTAAACCAGCAACACCTTTAACTCAACTTTATATTTATATATCCCTAATAGATATTACATGTAGTAATAACGTTGCTCCATTTCCTTGAATAGTAAATAGTGCACATAGCACTCTTGATAGTAGTGAGGAGAGAAGATCTCATAGAAGTCAAAACTAGACTTCTCCACATAGCCTTCAAGTTATCAACATGACACAAATGGACCAATCATAGCTCTAAGAAAGTCATCATGCCACTTGGTGCATCACTATTCCTATGAATTTTTCAAGCCTCAATAATTCATTTTAAATGCATCATTTTCTAACATTTTTTTTCTAAAACACCAAAATCATGTGCCTCTAGTGTTAGTTCATGCATCGGTCTACCTAGCCAATGCCAGAACTATATATATGACACTCTAACACCTTGAGTTATATGGTTAACATCAACATTCTCCTTTCTAAAATACTAGGTATCACTTATTCATATGCATCTTCATATTCATCATCTTCAACCACTTGAAAATAGGTATAACTTTAGGTTTATAATTACCTCCTTTCTTTGTATGGTTTTTTTCTTCTTCTTTTGCAACATCTCAACTAACAACATGTAGTCAGTAGGATACCACATCAACACCCCTTATATTTATTGCTAACAACCATAATAAGGTCATCACTTTTTCCTCCACCTCATCCAAAGGAGTCTAACTTTCTCCTCAAGCTATAGAGTTGCTTCACCATCAATAAGAAACATTGTGTAGGATACTAACTTATCTGGCAAAGATTGTTAAGATCCTTGCATAACTCTCTTGTGGTCTTCTCCTCAACAACATGAAGAGAATAATATATTCACCAAGAGATCCTCTATATATTTATAGATATAAACTTTTTAAAACAAAAAACATTTTTTTCTTATTTAATCTCCAACTCGATCTCTCCTCATGTCATAGTAGCTTCAAATTTTACAACAATAGTCAACAACAAAAAACACTCACACACATGGAGTTTTTTTCCATGGCCCTAATACCACATGTTAGGAATAAAGTTACTAAAATACAAGTAACTAAAGTAGAAATAAATCAGCTACAAAATATAATACAAAGAGGAAAACATTACACAAAGATTATGTGAAATCCTTGTAATGTGCAAGGAAAAACCATGAGCAAAATGGTAGCTTACAAAATTCATTATTAATAGAATCACCTATATTCTACAATAAATTCGAAAACTCCACTAGGTGATAACATAATAATCACTCAATGCTTCCACCTGAAGCATTTAGGTTGTGAACCAAGCATAATCTCCCTCCAAAATCATAATGTCCCTCCAATACTTATAATGATGCAAACACACCCATAAGGATCCTATTAGAACCCCCTAACACCTACACAAGACCAAAATGGTTAAAATTACCTATAAATCATAATTACCTACTTTATGCCTCATGATGCTTTGCATCACTTGACCGACAACAAAATCTACTCAGACTTGGCCTATGACTGTTTAGGATGCTTTAAAATCAAAATAGGAATAAATAGTGTTTTTTTCTATTTGTATGCTAAGTAATTTCTTGATAAATGCTATTTGGATTTAGATAAGCTATGATGTGCTTATATAAAGGAATATTTCAAATGTTTTCACTAACTAAACTTTTAAAACATGCAGGAAGGATAAGATGAAAAAACTCAAATTTTAAAAAGTTACCATTAGAGTGTGGGGGATAAGGTCACACTGGTTGGATAAAGTTGCAATGTGATCATGTCCTCCTAGTGATAATTTGTCCTATAATACCATAGAACATTGAGACATGCGTAGGAGAGTTCTAATAGATAAAGAGAGATAAATATGAAATAAATAAGGATGCATGCATGATTGTATCAATTTTCACAAGTTAGAGAAGGCTTTCCTATATATTGTAAGTTAGAAAAGTGGAGAATAAACTAAGAAGGGGTATTAATGTCAAGAATATACATTTTCAAGCACTTGATGATTAATTTTGAGTGTCTACAAATTAAACCTTTTGAGTGTTAATTTCTTGCTTTGGTGAAGGTTCACTTGTATTATTACCATCTAGATCACATGTCTAGTGGTGCACATCCATATATAATTTTTTGAAATAAGTGTAGATATTATGAAATGTTAATTATATAGAGTGGGTTAAAAATACCCTTAATAAATATAAGTGTAATTTCATGGAATTGGGGTGATAAAACGGTTTCTTAAGTGGACATTTTTTTCCTGAAAAATAAAACACCTCAACTTCTATGGATTATTTGAGACACCTACATTCAAAATTTGATGATGTCATAGGAACATGAATTGTATAATTCCAAGACTAGTTTCTAAAATACTAATGTTTTTTTTCAAATGGTCAAGTATAAATAAGTCAAACATTAGAAATTTGAAGAGGTGGTACTATTTTTAGGAAAAAAGAGAATAGACAGCTTTCCATGTAGCCCATCATTTAGTTTTTTTAAAGCCCTATGGTGGAAAATTAGATAAGATCATATAGTTTACAATCTATATTTTTTTTAAATTAATTAATGAATTTTTTTATTTTATTAGTTTCACAAGTAAATAGACCCTGAAAATTAATCAATAATGTATATCCAACCATGCGGCCACGACCAACTACCTCAAAAAAAATTAAAAATTAGATTTTTTTTAATGTGTATAGAATTAGGTATAGTTTACAACCATATAAATTTTATTTGGTTTAATTTGACAAATAAAAATATGCATAAACAAAGATAAACATGTATAGTTGCAGCATATAGCATTATAAAAAGACTTAGAAAAAAATATAGATAATAACCTTAAAGTAATAAAAATATATAAAATTAATATATTTATAAAGAAGAGAGTGTAGTCAATGTTGTATTAATATTTTCAATAAAATTCATAGTTTTTAGTATGGGGAAGTTACATTTTGTTGTTTTTAGTCAAAAACACACATTCGATTGTGTTTTTTCAAGTCCATGCCTCAGGCTCAAGAATACAAACCATTCCCAAAGCTTCAAGAATGTGTTTAAAAATTCAAATATAAGAACCTCATATGAAAAATTACAATGTAAATAGAACTACTACATATGATGTTTTAGTCTTTATAACTATGTACATGGTATTGTTGTTATACAAGTGTGTACATGGAATAGTTTACTATTACATTGACATGTATATTAAATAAATAAATAAAACATTTAAATTATAATTTTGTTAAGAAGTGTTGTCATTTATGACAAGGTCAATATTTATGTCATTTATGTCAAGGTTAAGGATGATATTATTGATGTTAAAGTGCAGATACATAGTGAGTAGTTAGTGAGATATAATCCAATGACATGAGAGAATTTGAAAGTAACATGATCTCTTTTAGTTGACAGAGAATTTGAAGGAAACCTAATGATTCATATGAGGATAAATTCATGATTTATTTCAACTTGATTATTGTTATAGTTTTCACAAAGAGGTTTTGATGATCAGGTCAAGGTAAGCATGTTTTGAGTATTAGGTGTCTTGAGAAGCCTAATCATTGCAATCTTAGTCATATCATGGGCATATGTATGATAATCATAAATAAGTATATACAGAGGTATGATATTGTATAAGTATCATGAAATTCATGAGATCAAGGTATAAAAACATTAGGTAGTGTTTTCAAGATCAGTTTTCAACTCTCAAAGTGCTTGAGAGGCCCAGTCATGACATTAGTCATAACATGAAGGAACCTTGTGAGAAGGTATGAGCATGGTGTCCTTGTGATATGGATGCATATAGGCATAAGAGGAATTATATGTTTATTTTATTATGCATATAATTCATTATATCACTCAAGTGTGTTTCAAGGTGAGCCTACATGGGTAAGTCTTATAGACCTCACAAACAACTAGACTAGTTCTAGACCCTGCCTGACCCAATAAGGTACAATGAAGTGTTTTCATAACCCATAAAGAATGAAAAGTGGTGTTATATCATCTGATAAGTTTTGTGAGAAAGTGAGTGAAGTGGAGAGTGCATGAATAGTGGCTAGAAGGTCAGTTTCAAGGCTTAATGTGACTTACAAGTCAAAATCCCAAAGACCAAAGATAGAGATTATGGCCTAATGGGGTATTAGGACTAGTTTCCAAGGTAATCATAGACAAATGAGTATTAAAATAGGTATTTCATGTTTTTTCAAGTGTTTTTACCAAGTTTGAGTTTAAATTTTGTAAAGAAAGGAATAAAATGTGGTTTTGAGGTTTCATGTGTGCATAGAATGAAGTATTCTCAACCCAAGAAGAAATTTAAATTACTCATTGGCATGTGTAACCTCTACATGATAACTTAATACATTCATGGTATATGGGTAAGGGTCTTAAAATTTTCAATAATTGGTTTCTAGAATAAGGACCTAAGCTTTATGAATGATCATTAAGACTGTAAGGTGGTTTAAACCTCTCTCAAACCCTAACTTTCACCTAAAATGTAATATCTTGCTAGAAATGGCTCAAAATGGATTAGAATAACTATTTTGATAATTGTATCATGTATTTGACTCTCCTAGTATCTTTATGTGGAATTGGTATATAGTATGACTAATTGGACCCTATAAAAAAAGCTATGTTTCTTAAACATTTGCTATAGTAGGTAGAATTGATCGAGTCAGCTTTGCTAAATGGATGGAGGTTGAATATTGAGAATTATACCATATTTCCATGGTGGTTTATATGTATTTTATAGACTTTATATGTGTTAAATAGTTCATGTAAGTTGACCTATCACTAAAAGGCCTAGTAATGTAGACAGTGAGAAAAAGAAGGTAGAAGTGAAAATGAGATTAGGGATGTGTTATCATAGATTGGGGATGGATAAAAATACATGGGGTTGTTTTTAAAGACTTGTATTACACATTCATTTTGATTATATGTTTTTCAAGTCAGAGGATATGTTGAGAATGTTGCTCATAATTTGACATGTCTAGTGCAGATGAGACAATGAAGGTGTAAGGTTGTGAGATTGATCTGCAAGACCAATATTATCAATTAAACATGGTATATTTATATCTAATAGTTACCTAATAATCTCATAGGATCATAAAAATGTATCAAGTGTTTCTAAAAGTGTCTAGAAAAGAGTTGAAAGTCATTCTCACCATGATTGTGTTTGAAGGTGTATTGACAAGTCTGAGTAAGCAAGTGGGAGTGATGAGTCGTAGGATCTCTACCCTTAGATGAAGCATCCAATGCATAGATTATTATTTTTTAAGACATGTTTTTTCTATCCATGCTTTTCAAAATATTTAAAGTTGTTATAAGAGGATAGAAACATTGAAGCCAAAATAGCTTATCTGATTGAGTAAGGTCTAAAAGAAAGGAGGTCAATAAATTGGTTTGTAAGACCAATAGTTGTCATTTGTGCTTGTGATATTTTTCATGTAAATTTATCTGAGGATGATATAAAATCATATTCATAATTTTCATTACCTTAATATTATTCATAAAGGTGTCAAAATTTCAAGGTTCCATGACTGTGTTTTGAGACCAATTCATAGTTTTGAGTAAACTACTTACATAGAAGCATTTTTGCATTGAGTTGTGAGGTTTAATTCACATGGTGATGACCTTAAGGTCATGAGGATTTTTTTTATATGTTTTTTTTCAATGGTTTTTTGAAAAAATTTTGTTTATTCTTCAATTATTGTAGATGGACTTTTTGGGCTTACACATGGCTAATATGAATTATTCTAATTATGTGTTCCAAATAATGACATGAACTAAAAAGTTTTATGGAGACTATATGAGATTATCATAGGTATATTGGAATGACATATGATGTTATTCCTCCATGTAAATTTTTTGAATGTTCTCCAAAAAATCAAAGGGTAATGTGTGCTAATTAGACCTATTACGATTAGGCCTCCATGAGACCTAAAAGAGAGATAAGGCTTATTTAAGAAAGTTCAGACCTAAAAGGACTCAAATAACATTTTATCCATTTATATAAGGTGTTATAAGATCCATTCCATGTCCAACCTAATAGGATAAGAGTGCTTAGTTGATTAAGAAGGATGTGAACAAGAAAAGTCTTGTATATATATTAGGCATTTTTCGGCCTATGTGTGAGTGCGTATAAAAAATGAAAAAAAAAAGAGGAAATAACAAAGAAAAAGGAGGTATTTTAAACCATAATTAGAGGATAGATAATTAGTTATGAACATGTGATAGAGTTTTTGTGTGTGATAATCAAGGTCATATGACCTAATCAAGTCAAGAAAAGGGCTAGTTGAGCAAAAAAGGCTAGAGATCAATTTTGAGAGGGATAGAAGTGTGTGAAGCGATGAGAAAGGAGATCATCATATGTTGTATTAGAAACATAGTTTTATTAATTTTATTAAGTATTTTAGGTGGTTGAGTTGGTTTTGATTCATCTAAGGGGTTGGTGCCTCTTTGCAAGTGGGTGCTTGTTAAAGCCTAACTGAGTTGGTGAGTATCTAGTTGAGGTTAGTGTTCCATGTGAAGTTGGTGATTCACTAAAGTTGGTATTTGTATTATATGACTATATTAAATTATCATCATTAGTGGTTTTTATTCAAATTTATGGTTTCTCATATATATATATATATATATATATATATATATATATATATTGTGTTCATGTATTTCATGCTCTTATGGATTGGTGCTTATGATTGTTAAGATGCACATGCTTGTCTAATGATCTATGATTTCTTAAGTAAGATTATTTATTAAATTTTTGAAGACTGATGCCCCCCCTCTCAATCATTTTTATTCAAACATTTTCTATCAAAACCTAGTCCTTTGAATCAGGTCTAAACACCTAAAGGAAGATCCTAGAAGCAAGAATGGCTAGTTAGCAAGCTCAAGGTGGTTTCTCTACCAATAAGGATATATTATTCAATGGATCTAATTATACCTTTTGGAGTGTCATAATGAATATATATTTTATTTAAAAGGGATGTGATATTTTGTAGTCAGTTTTGGATGGTTATGCTACTCTCTTATTCCACCATCTAATGCAGCAAGTAAGAAAGCTAGTGAAAATAACTCCAAAGCAATGAATGTTATTCTTTGTGGCCTATCAGAGGCAGAGCTTGTGAAGGTAATGATTTATAAATCTACCAAATATATATGAGAAAAATTTAAGACTATATATTAAGTTTAAACTAAGGTAAATATATCCAAGTTGTAGACCCACAAGATACAGTTTGAAAGCCCAAAAATTAATGAAGATGAAACCATTGCAACCTACCTGTTGAAGGTTGATGAAGTTGTCAATATCATTAGATGATTATGAGAAGAATTAAAATAATATATTGTTGTTCAAAAAGTGTTGAGATTGTATACATCCTATTTCTAACACCATTTGTGTTGAAATTATCAATCTTACTCGAATTTGTGAAAATGCACAATTTAGGCAAAAATCACTTAAATGCACTAAATGGTTCGATCTTGTCATATATAAGTGCCAATTTAGGCTAATGTATCCCTAAATTGGGTAATGAATTTTATGTTATTATTAACTTTATCCAGATCATTTTGAGTTAAAATGATGAAAATGCATTTTGGTGTTCTGGATCACTCTTTTCTTCTAATTCAGAAACACACATGTGCATGTGTTATTTTGTGTCAACAATGTCCTAAATGGGATGATAGTTCATATGTAACTAAAATTTCCATTTAATTCCTCTCAAGTAAAATTAAAACCCATTAATATGAATTTTTGATCAGTTTAATTAATGAAATGCACTAATTTCCAAAGAATTACACTAAAATTTATTAATCTTACTTAGACAAATGAAATAAAATTATGAGCTTAAGTAAGAATTCCATGGAAGTTATAGAGTATTTTCTTATTGTAAATTGATTCCTATTAACTACATCATCAAATGAAGTCACTTTTGGGGTGGCATCCATAAGCCATAAATGCAACAAATATTAGGATTATGGCTTCTCATGCCTCTTTAATGCCCCTTCCACCCAAATCATTATGAGGATATTAATGGATATTATTTACAGCATTGGATTAATTCATGGTGACACATCTTGATCTTGAGATGGATGGTCATGGTTGATCCTAATCAATTTGAAAAATATATAAATAGGAGGCCTCTCACTCACATTTTAAGCTTCATTTGTGTAAACTTATTATGCATAATTCTTTCAATGCCATTTGTGTATGTTGATTATTATGTTTAATTTGAAATAGGATAGCTTCATTGATAGGCATAGACTTGATTTTATATCATGATCCTAGATTATATTTGGTGTTCTTGAGATGGTGGAGGAGCTTGCTTTGTACCATTGTTGAAGACTTGAGCACCAAATCATGGGGAAAAACATGTTTAGAGCTACTTATGGATGATGGGAAACTCTTGAGAAGGCAATGTATGTTTGTTTTATTTCATTGAGTTCTTAATTATCATTTGCACACCTTGTTGAATAGGCTGGCCTAGATTTTTATTTATTTATGCATTTTTCTTAGATTTCTTGACTAGTGTTTGATCTAACCATCTTTTTAATCCATCTCTACATCTTTGTTAGTTTGATTTCTTTTGGAAAATAAAGGAGGTAATCCTAAAATTGTAACACTTAGCTTGTATGAGTGATCAAGATCCACAACACGTGAAGGTTACCACTTTAGGTTATTCTTTTTTAGCTTGTGTGAGCAATCAAGCTCTGTAGTGCATGAAGGTTACCATTTTAGGACCACCTCTTTTCATTTTTGCAAGCAACCAAACTATGTATCATATAGTCATTACCATTCTAGGCCCATTTCCTATATTTATTAAGCCAATTATTGAAGAGTGTCCATTTAATAAACCTAATTTTGTTGATTCCTTCTTCAATAGTCTAATTATTGAACCATAAACCATTGTTCCCCACTTTAGAAATTTTATGTCGATCTTCAATCCTTAATCGTAACCATTACCTCTTCAAGATCCATCTTATGAGGACCAAAATGTGTTCAAGGTTTGATATATTACAACCAATTGTAAACAAAGATCATGATGTAATTGTTGCAACACCCCTTTATGATGAGTCAACTTGTGATGAGTTACCTATTCACATTTTACCCTAATTTTAAAGAGCCTCATCTCCTTGACAAACCAATCTCTATAGATTTATCTCTTGATCATTTTCAATTCATTGAGGATTATCCTTTTGATATACAAGATTCTATCAAGTCAACCCTCGAGTGGTTCCTTCTCTATGAGGAGCTTCACTTAGATGAGCTAGTTTATGTTGAACCCTTCTTAGATGAATCAATTTTTATAGAGCTCATTATGTCATTACTTGTTTGATAATAATAATTCAATAGAACATCATTATAGAAAAAACCACATCACATTAAGAAACAACATTAGATTCAAGTTCCCTTTTTGAATCGACATCAAATTTAGAATCAAAACTAGAATCATTATCAGAATCAATATCAGATTTGGAGTTCCTTAACTTAAACTTAGCTTTAGAAATAGAGTACAACCATTTTTGTTACAACATTAATTACAATTGCCTTATAGATCAATTTTAATATAATTTTGATAATTCTATGGTTTTTGAGGATGATTACTTTAGCATCGACATAAGTTATCCTAGTATCTTCTATGAGGATTGTGTTGCCTTCTATAATTCCATTATCCCCACCCAAAATAGCCATTATATTGACATTTTGCCTCCCAAAAGCATCGATTGGAACTGAAAAAATCACATTTTGTTGAATTTCATCTATGGTGACATATCAGGTGTAAATATCAAGGGGCCAAGATAGGATTCATTTAGAATAAGAATAATTTACCTAGTGAAACCTTTTCAGAGGTACTAAGGGATGATCAAAGAGAAAACTGTGCATCTTTCAATGAAACATTTTCAAACGCACTAGAAGATAATCAAATTCAAATGTTAACATCTCTTTGTAAAACCTTCTCAAAAGCACTATTAGATAATCAAGACAAATTCATTGGTGAAAACCTCATCGAGGCACCAGTAGTTGAGCATAAAAGTTCTTCCTTATTTGATGAAGACATTATCAAAGAATAAATTAGTATAACTTCTAATATATAGTATAATCAAATGGTAGATACTCTTAGGACCAAAAAACATAAAAATTTGGTGGTCCTATCAAGAGAAAATTTGGATGTTTTTGGCCTTATCATAGCTTAAATTATGTTGAATCTAAAATTAGTAGCATTCTATGTGCCTAAAAATCTTGATTTTCATTTATTTCCCAATCATTATACATTCCATTATCATCCACCTATTCATTACCCATTTATACCATTTATCATGTGCTTAGTATTATTTACCATTTTTGGCTGCACTTTCCTTTATAGAGGCTACAAAGATATCTTGTCTCAATGTTTGAAATAAGTATAATCAATAACCAATAGGGATAACAACAATATTATTGATATCCAGATCGTTAGTAAGTTCTTGACATAACAGCTTTTCTAAAAGGGTGTTGGATAGAAACTTTTTGATTGATAATTTTTATTACCTCACATGTTGATCAAGAAGTGCATCTCCACATTAGTAGGAGCAATAGAACCATTTTTAATTTTCCATTTACACTTACATTATCCTTGCCTTGTCTCTTAGGGGCACCCCTATAGACCATCTTATTCGAAGCAGGTTATACCATTATGTTCTATGTGTCTCACTATTTGAATGACATTGACTTGAGGTCCTTTACGATTATGTAGGTAGCACTTAATTTCTATTGAGATCAACTTGGTCACCTTAGCCATGTTATTATTTCTTTACAAGAAATTCATTAATTTTAAATACTCTCACCATTTTATGAGAAAACTAAGCCAATCATCGCTTGAGGGCAACTTTTTTCCACTATAACCAATTATTTTCTAATCATTTTCCTTATACCATTTTATTATACCATGTCTTTACTATTGACCAAGGCTTATTTTTATCTATCTTGCTTACCCTTTTTGATCATGGTTCTTTTGGTTCTTCTTGCACTTTCTATGAGGGAATTTTGATCTAGTTTCAATAGTTTTATAATGTTGTGTTAAATGATAATCTATGGAAGTAGTGTGACATTTTATCTAGCAAGTTATCTTTAATTTATCATCTTATCTAGTATCACTAATTATAATTGCCTATGGGCAAATCAGTATTATTTGGTACCCCTAATTATAACTACCTTTGGGAAATTTTGAATTATGATGTTGTTTCCTAATTATAACTACCTATGGGAAAATTGGGTATAATGGGTTTTTATCATGCATTGCCACATCACTTGGTCATTACTATTATCATTTTCCTTGTCATTTGTCTTTATTTGCAAACTTGTTGTGACTTGATCAATTTTACACCACTTTTTGTGTGGGTAGAACCAATATTACTTGAGTTCCTAATGGGATTATGTATGTTGTGCTCAATTTATGTTTAGGTCAACTCAGTCCCCCATTTTCATATGTTCTTTTTGTCTTACAAGAATTTCAATTAGGAGTGCTCTCATTGTTTCATGAGCACTCTATAAAGTCCCCTCACCATTTTGTGAGTTGGATTATTTTGTGTCTCTTAATCCTCAATTGATTTTAGATACTTAGAAATTTCCAAAAACATTCATTAAACATTTAATACTCAAAAACATTTTGTTTTGTGTGTGTGTTTATTTGTGATGTTTGGTCTTTTGAGTTCCTATTTGGTCTTGATTTGTTTATTTTCCAAGTACATCCCAATGGTCCACATATATCTTGATCTCATGTTATTAAGGTGTTCTTGATTTATTTTATACATTCTTGTTCCTACTTAAAGTCATGATTGTTCATATCTTGATTTTAATTTGGGTTTATTTATGTTTTTATTTTTCTGTCTTTGATTTTTTGTTTAAATATAAATGTCTATAACTCTAGTGATAGGACCTAAGTTCCCCAAAGCTCTGACACAACTTGTCAGAATTAAGAGCACACATGATTACCTTTGTATAAGCAACTTAAACATGCAGAAATAACTAGAAGAACAAATAACTATCAATGAGAAAACACATAGAATATGAGAGGCAACACACAATTGTATTCAACTCATTACAAAGGAAATTACAATAAAGAGACCACACTCTTCTTCCACCTCTGTGAGGCTTCCTCCTCAAGGGCCCCAAGTAATCTTCCCACCTGAGTAATCTTCTCTCATAGATCACAACTAACAACTAACACAAGTTGTTGTTCACCTCATTGTACGTCCAGTACAATCGAGTACGAACCGGTACTCCAAGTAGATCTAACCATGATCCTGCTCCTAATGTATTGTTGTCACCTTGATCTTGCTCCCCTGCTGATCTTGTTCTGACCCTCGCATACACACATCCCTGCAGACCAACCTGATCTTACTTATCACATGTAGATCTCCACCATGATCCTGCAACACCCTACATATCAAACCTGATCTTACATACATGGGGAATCCTACTTGATTCCACCAGGGGAAGAACTCTCCAAGCTCCACACTTGGATTCTACAAGTTCAACAACTTAATAATACAGCCCATGAGTCTATTATATAGATCTCATGCATACAATAATTAGACAAGCGGCTCAAAGACTCGAACTGGTCTTTATCATGCAAACTCTGCATTCACTTAACTGACTATTCATCAACAATAGTTCTGACTGCCACAGGTGCCTAACGTCAGTCCCTGCCTTCCTGGAGGTGACTGACGCTGGCTGATTTCCTGCCGATGTCAGTTTCCCTTGCACTGTCCCCTGACCAACGTCGGTTTTGGCCTACCGACGCTGGCGATTGTCAAGCTCTGAAAACCTCCCTATTTGCCTTAGGTGAAGCTTTTAGCTCCACACCCTAACAACTAGTCTTATTTATTTTAACCATTATTTTTAGTTATAGGTATTCACATTTGAATCAGCTCAGTGTAATTAAAATGGCATGTCATTATAAGATATTCATACTTATGATGCCTAATTTCATTTTGATATAGCAAGCACTTTGTGCTTTAGACCCAAGTCTCTACGTCGATGTAGTTATAATGAACAACTCTCAAGAACACCAATTAAACTAGGTACCTATAGCTTATTCCACACCTGACTCAATGCAATATGTGCATCTAGTGGCATACATAATGAGTCTAATCGAACACTAGTCAACTTTTTCATTATTCATTTCATTCTCTCCCATTTTTGAGTGAACTACATTAACTTGAGGTCTATTTAGACTATGTAGGTAGCACTTAGATACATGATGTATCTCAAGTCAACTCATCCATCATCATTCTTATTTTCATATCTTTCATCATTTTTTGCATCTTCATATGCCTGGTTTTTTATGGCTTATACAATCATTTAACCATTGCATCTATGTTGTTTCCCACTCATCTTTAATTTATGTAATAAGTTATATCCTTGAGCTATTGATTTCCAATTTTCCCTACAGGGTCATAAAATTTAAACTAGTTACAAATCTAAATCAGCCCTATAGGGTCAAACCATTCATTATCAATGATCAAAATCAGCCCTACTAGGGCAAACTTGTTTATAACATGATCAAATCTGCTCTATAGAGGCAAATTATTATTTCCTCTCTTTGGAGACATGCTTCTCTTTTTATTCTAATTCCAATCTCTGTGGACTTTTGCCCTCATTCTAGCAATACTTTAGTGTGAAACTTGTCTTAGGATTGATCATTATGTAAGTGCATATCTTTCACCCTAGCTTTGGGTGTGTTCAAAGTGTGTCACTTATATTTTTGGATTGTATCTTTCCCATTCCCCCCATCCTTGGGTCCATTTTCTCTAATTATATTTTGATAAGTGATGGAATCAATGCATGCAAGCATTAAATCATCTATATTTAATCTATTTCATGGGTTAATCTCACTTTCTCTCTCTTTTTGAGAGTCCATCTTTCTCTTTCATCCTTATATGTCCTCTCAAGGGGGAATCATGGGTCATTTCAAATTCCTTCTTGACAAATATTTTTTTTGAAAAGATGTTGCTTCATTGAATGTCTCACTATGTCTTCTCAAAAATGGGCAAAATATAGACATCAAATTCTTAACACCATTTGTGTTGAAATTGTCAATCTTACTCAAATTTGTGAAAATGCACAATTTAGGCTAAAATCACTTAAACATATTAAATGGTTTGAGATTGTTGTATATAAGTGTAGATTTAGGCTAATGTATCTCTAAATGGAGCAATGCATTTTATGTGATTATTAATTTTGATCAAATCATTTTTATTCTAAATGATAAAAATGCATTTTAGTGCTCTGAATCACTCTTTTCTTCTGATTCAGAAGCACATGACACGGGCATGTGTTATTTTGTGTCAACAATGTCCTA
The DNA here is from genome assembly GCA_037957365.1 of Torreya grandis. NCBI lineage: Eukaryota > Viridiplantae > Streptophyta > Pinopsida > Cupressales > Taxaceae > Torreya > Torreya grandis. The sequence goes on from JARHVA010001478.1 coordinate 2,067,169, forward strand.
AATGGGATGATGGTTTGTACACAACTAACATCACCTTCTAATTTTTCTCTATTCAAATTATGACCTAGTAATATGACTTTATGATCATTTTGATTGATGAAGTGCACCAATTTCCAAAGAATTACACTAAAATTGATTAATCTTACTTAGGCAAATTAAATCAAATTATGAGCTTAAGTAAGAATTCCATAGAAGTTATTGAATATTTTTTTATTGAAAAATGATTCCTATTAACTACATCATCAAGTGAGGTCATTTTTTGGGTGGCATCCATAAGCAAAAAATGCAACAAATGTCAAGATTATAGCTTCCCATGACTGCTTAATGCCCCTTTCTCCCAAATCCTTATGAGGATATTTATGGATATTATTTACATAATTGGATTAATTCATGGCCACACATCTTGATCTTGTCATGGATGGTCATGGTTGATCTTGGTAAATTTGAAAAATCTATAAATAAGAGGCCTCTCACTCATATTTTTAAGCTTCATTCGTGTGAACTTATTATGTAGCATTCTCTCCATGCCATTTTTTTATGTTGATTATTATGTTTAATTTGTAATAAGATAGATTCATTGATAGGCATAGATTTGATTTTATATCATAATCCTAGATTATACTTGGTGTTCTTGAGATCGTGGAGGATCTTGCCTTGCATAATTATTGAAGACTTGAGCACCAAATCAAGGGTAAAAACATGTTTGGAGCCATTTATGGATGATGGGAAGATCTTCAGAAGGTAATGTATGTTTTTTTTTTTCATTGAGTTTTTAATTGTCATTTTCACACCCCGTTGAATAGGTTAGCCTAGATTGTTAGTTCTTTATGCATTTTTCTTAGATTTTTTTACTAATGCTTGTTCTAACCATATTTTTAATCCATCTCTATAGAGATCACTAAATTATAAGTTTGACTCTAAGGTATCTATAGTAGAAGAGATATAATATTTAGACAAGATAGAGATGGATGGGCTTCATGGCATCCTGACTGACTATTAGATGAGAACCAATGAAGGAAGACCTCCCAAGAAAGAAGCAAATTTTAGAGTTGAGAAGAATTTAAAATCTAATAAGGTCAAGGATAAGGAATTCTTAGATGTTGATGATGATCAAATGATGGTTATGTTTGTAAGGAAGTTGAGGTTTGGATTTGGTAAGTACAAAGGTAGGTTTCCATTCAAATGTTTCAACTGTGGCAATATTGGTCACTTTGCATCTAAGTGTCCTAACAAGGATGAATCTGAGCATAATGAAGAACATGATTAACATCATGGAGATGACAAGAAAACATATAATCCTGATAAAAATAAGGAGTTTAGGAAGTACGAAGGTAGGAAAGGAACATTCAAGAACAAAAAAATCTTCTACACTAAGGAAGATAACCCTTCTGATGTAAGTGACTCAAGTGAATCTGATAGTGATGATGGCAGCCATGAACCTAAACATGACAATAATGAAACCTTATTTATGGCCATAGAATTAGAGAATGAGGATTTTTCAAGTGGGAAATGCATTATGGCTGATTTAGAATTAGATGAAGAAGAATTTGAAGTAGATCTTGAGGAAAAATTGGCAAGTATGCTAGAGGAATTGAAGTTCCAAAGGAAAAAGAATCAAAAACTAATAATACTTGTTAAATACTATGAAGAGAAGATCAGATTGTTTGAGGAAAGGTTGAGTAATGCTTCCAAGGAGTATGAAGAGATCATCAATCAAGTTGAGGAACAGATGAAGATAGTCAATACAAGCCTAAAGGCTAAAGAGGAGGAATGCATCAGGTATGAAACTAAAGTGTAATCCTTGAAAGTTGAGTTAAATCAAACATATAGCAAGGTGAGGACCATTTTGAAGTTTGAAAAGAGATTTAAAGCATTAGATGATATCTTGAGTAGTCAAAAATATACAAGTGACAAAATAGGTCTTAGTTTCATAAAAGACCAAAAAGACGCACCTCAAGTCAAGGAGATTGAAGACAAGAAGGTCATCATGAAAATACCTATTAAATATCCCAATGTTATAAGGTATACCAATTCATTTAATGGTTATTATTTTGTATACAATCAGCTTAGTCATAGAAGAAGATTGTAGAAGACCCTCCAAGAATGAATATTCATGGGACTATGGAAGGAGTCACAGTTCACATCAGTCAAAATGTATGTATAAGGTGGTTTAATATAGTTATCATGATGTAGGAATCATTTTAATATTCTATCCTAACAAGGTTAAAAGGTCATCAAGTCAAAACAAGAGGTTTGAAGCCTTTAGAGTGCTACAGAGAAGACAAATGAATGTTTAGAAACCAAAGATAATGAAGATGAGTCATTATTAATCTACAAGCTCAAGTGGGCTACTTGATGTGATAGGTCATGCTTAAAATGTGAAAAAAATTCAAGAACGCCTATTTTCTTCCCACCTTGATGATCAAATGGATGATGAAGAGATCAAACCTATAATAAAAATCAAGCCTAAAAGGGTCTTGAAGGACATTTACTCAAATGAGAGCATGAAGATCTAGGAATCTCCTAAACTTGTAATTTGTTAGTTCCCTATAAGAAGTGGTGACTCCATTAGGCTTCATGGAGACACTATTTAGGTAGCAGAAGCATGATGGATGTTTGGTTTAAGGGGGAGCTATTCAAGTTTGTGACTAAGTTTTTTATACATTGAGAAGTGGTCTTATTAACGTAATTAATCTAAATGAGGTATGCTTGTAGTAATGGGGATAATGATGCCCTAATGTTTCATACTCTATGTGATGAGATCCTATAGCAAGAGGGTATGGATTCATATGACAATAATGCAGGAACCTTTGTCATTAATGTCAAAGGGGGAGATGAGTGATTAGTTTGAAGAATTGTTAGCAGAGGTTCCTGAAGCATTAGAACATGCTAAGGATGAGGATAACTAAGTTTTACTTTAGTTTGTAGGATAATGAAGAGAATTCATATTCCAAGTGGGAAAATATAATCATAGTAAAGATGAATTATTGTTCATTAGATAGGAATTAGGAACAACCAGGGTTTCATTAACATTTACAAAGCATTTAGATTAAATTAGACAAAAATAAGCTAAGCATTAAACATGAGAATGCACGTAAGGAATAAAATAATGAATACAATAGTTAACCATAATGAAAATAGTATCTATTGGTCTTTTCAAAGGTGGAACTCACTTCTTACAAACATACATATATATAGTCATTAACAGTCTATGATTATTCACAATCTTATTATACTTGGTGCCAAAGAGGAGTTTATTCATATTCTAACCTATTACAATTCATGGAGATAGGACAAAATATACATATATTCAACAAACTAACTATATAATTCACAAATATCAGAAGAATACCCTGCATAACTTTACTATCTATTTACTTCTCCCAATACTTTCTTGGACTTAAAATGTTATCTCATCCTGAGACAACATTGTAGGATCATCCAAATGTGCACAAAGGGTAGAAGCTAAATAATTTATTAGACCATTAAGAGTCATAGTAATCGCTCAAGGCACCATTTTTGGTTTTCACCTCTTATGCACTACGTAGTTGTCCTTTCAAGTTTTTAACTAAGTAGCATACCAACCTACCACCTTTTTGGGTTTTTAATAGGCTAACATAGCTAGGTGGTCACCCTTTATGGGTTTTCAACCATCTTGGCCTTTCTTGTCTTACTAATCATCCCCAATACCAAATTATATAAAAAAAATTTAAAATTGACACCTTGCATAGTACTTCACTTGATGGAAGTGGCATGGATGTAGATGATGAGTGGCCAATAGGATCCTTCACCCTACATTATGTAGCCTGACACTGAGCAATGACCTATTAGAGCTCAGATAGTGGTTTGTAGACTAGAGTGTTGAGGATGTGGGTAAACTTGTTGTAAAATAAAGATAAGTTAGTCTTATATGTGTACCAATTAAGCTAACTTCTTGGACCATAGACAATAAGGTGTGTAGTGGTGCATGATATTTGATGAGTTATTTTAGGTCCAAGTCATCATTGATTCTCATGTTTCCTTAGTGTTTTTCACCCTCATCTGGATCTCACCACTTAATTGCTCTAGTTTGTCTATGTGGCATTAGGCCTGGAGACAAATGAATAAATCACGTAGAAGCTCATTTTGATAGTTGAGGATATTATTGTGCATATTATCTTGAACATTTATTAAGTCCTAAAGGGATCTATCATTCACATCCATCAAAGTGGTGTGGTTTCCCATAGTTGTCTTGGCATTTATGGTTGTGGTGAAGTCTACACTAGAACTAGCTAAAGAATTATCCAATTGCTACTTTTAATCTAACAAGGTGTACATGACTTGTTGTGCTTATAGCATAGTGATGTCTAGCATGCCTTGGTATTCCTCTAGTAAGGTGATTAGTGTGGATGCCTTAGATTTCACATTTTATCCCAATGTATTGACTGTGTAAATTATTTGAGTTACACACCAGTATTTTATTAACTCAGATACAATGTCTTGAGTCTACATTGATCAAACATGACTTGGTCCCCTATTGCTCAAGTGACCAATTTTAGACAAGTGTCTGAGATCATCTTCATAGCTTCATGAAGGTGAGCCTTCAATTCCATGTTCTCCACCTTGGATTAACCCATCTCTAGCTCCAAAGAGGTGGCCTTCTGCATGATTGACTCCTATAATGTGGTTATGCCCTCTAATTATTTAGTTAGTGGAAGTCTGAAGACATCCAAAGAAGCCTCCTTCTTGAGAGGGAGTATGACCAATGTGCTCATAGGTGTTGAAGGGTCCAGTCATGATATTATGGCAAGTGGAAATGAAAAAGTGGAGTATCGAGCACCAACTATTGGGACATCCTAGATCCAAAGACCTCCCAATGAAAACTCTAAGAGTTGAAGACATATCTAAGTTATAGATGGTACTTTTTATTAGGTTAGTCACTCTACTTTTTCTTGAGGTTACTTTGGTGCTTGTTGTTGCTACATTGTGGCCTCTGCTACCATCTTGAGTTATTATGTAGCATCTTTAGCCTACTCTATTTTTGTTTCCTCCTCCTCCTCCTCCTTTTTCTTCTTCAACTCTTATTTCATAGCTTTTAGCTTTGCTTGTTCTTCTTTAGCCTTCAATTTATATCCACATTCTTGTTCTTCTTTCCTCTTATGTTTTACTAGGGCCATAGCCTTGGCTTGTTCCTATATATCCTAGGCTTATGCTTGTGCTTGTACTTGTGGTTGTGCTTGTGCTTGTGCTTGTGCTTGTGCTTGTGCTTGTGCTTGTGCTTGTGCTTGTGCTTGTTCTTGTGCTTGTGCTTATGCTTGTGCTTGTGCTTGTGCTTGTGCTTGTGCTTGAGCTTGTTGTTGTGTATGTGCCTACACTTGTTGTTGATGTAGGGCTTCATCTTCTTCCTCCTTCTTCTTTGTAACTTCCTCTGCTTGATGTTGTGTGTGCTTTATAGCTTCTATTGCATGTTGTGCTTTGGCTTATATGTCTTATTTTCATTTCTCTTCTTTAGATTTGTAGCAAGCTCAACTTATTTTTCCTTTTGTACCTACACCTCTTATGCTTTCTTGGCTACATTTGTGTTTTCTTGGGCTTTCTTAGCCAAATCTATGGCTTTTTATCTATCATCCTCTGTGTCCTTGGCCTTTTTTGTAGCCTCAAATTTTTTGACTTGTTGACTAGATTATTAGTGTTGAGCTTGTTCTTTCTATCACTTCTTATAACCCTTACTCATCATTCAACTACACAAGCTACTTCTTCCCTAGAGGCCTATTATTTTTCTTCAATGGATTGATCTAGTGTGAGCTTTTGGACCTCTTGGGCCTATGGTGATGGTGATGAATCACTGGGTCAAAATTTTGAACTGGAAACATATGACTTCTTACACCTGAGTGTGACCAACCTACATTTTGATGGTGGTGAAGTATAAAAATGAATAGGTTGTGCTTCCTACACAATGGCTAATCATCCAAAGGTGTATCTTCAAGTGTAGGGAAGATCCTAGCCTCCCACATTATTCAAGGTCTATGTACAAGTGGTTCTAGTAGGATCTCTAGAAGGGGTGAAAATATGTCCTGATCTATAAATGTGGGAGTAGGTTGTGGCTAGGAAAAGTTGATACTCTACCATAGTTTCTCTGCTTCTTCTCATACAATATTAACAATAATGGATGATGGGTAAGATGGAAGGTCCACCCATAGTTATGGAGGAACCTATTTCCATAATTGAATCATGTGCATATATTTTTAGAATAATAATTCTTTCTCCTACTCTTTACCATAGAAATATATAGCCATGTCTACAACCATGACTTTATAGACTTCCTTCTCATCTATGCCCATCTACAGAAGGTCACATGAGCTGGTGATTTGTGGCACTTTCTGATCATCTAGATAATTTATAATTCTTCATGTTTTATGCTTCAATGAATGGGATGCCAATTGATGCTATATGAAAAGGTTACACTTTCCCTTCTATTGTTATGAGTTGGTGGTTTATTTTGGTTGTTGTGTTGTAGATATGAGTGTGCCAGGTGGAATGGCCTGTAGTGAATTCTCACAGAAATCTATGAAAGCTTTTTGTTTGGTGAGTTATGTTTGTGCCATGTCCATTGTGATAAATAATGGGAGCAGTGTGAAAGTTGACCATGACAACTCATGAATATGGATGAACACAACCTTTGATAGCAAGTGATAGTTATTTGTTGACCCAAATATTACATGACATTGGTAGCACTTAGGGATGTGTTGTGATCAGTTATATATACTCTTCTCACCATGATTTGAAGTTGCCCTCATGTGCTAGGGATCCATGCTCCTATGTAAATATGATATTATAAAATTACTATACTGGCCAATAATCTATGTTAGGGTGCACTTCTCCCTCTAGGGACTTCTATTATGTAAATCAGAGCAAGAAGATGAGAAATTGTTATTGAAATGTCTACTTTAGAGAGGTGAAACACTTGTCGATGTTGGTGAGTAGCTCTTGAATGAAGTACTCTAACTACTTGAATTGTTCATTTTTGTGGATCATATAGTGGGCAATGTCCATGACTCTTTTTGGTATTTATTTTATAGACTTGGTCATCTCCCAGAACCTTCTTGTGATGTACTTGATGAGGGTACATAATGGCTCATCAAGGAATTTTTCAATTGGAATCCATCTATTAATCTACACATACAATTCTTTAACTTCTTGTAGAATGGGGGAATTCTCGTCTTGTATGGATACAATGAATCTCCTCACACAAGCATGCCCAAAGCTTGGGCCATGGCTTCTATGTTGATTACAATGGTGATGTCTGGGTTGAGGTAGATATTTTCATCATTATATTGATCAAGAAAAACTTCTATGATCTCCCCCAAGTCACCAAAGGTAGGAATCCATATTAGGTGCTCAACATCTATGTTATGGAATTGGTGGGGGGGCTATGAGAGTGATTAGTTACACAACATCAACAAGGTCTTGATGAAATAATTTCTATTCTGCTTGTTGAAGGAAGTCGAAGGACTCTGGATCATTAAACTTAGTTTTCTTGAGAGCCATGTCTATGCCCATTACTTATTTTTGTGCCTTTATCAAACCCCTTATGAGCCACAAAGTATCCATGTCTACTGAAGTAATGAAATTATAATGCTATATATTCTCTATGCAAGAAAGCTAGCTCGACTCTTTGTAATTATAGATCATGAAAAATATGCATAAGGATGAAATGCCAACTTGATTCTTGAATTTAGCATTTATATAATTGGCTCTTATTTGATTCCATGTGAATGTCATGAATAGCTATCCACTCATCATGAATTCAATGGTGGATGTGGAAAGTCTTTATCTGATCTAGCAATTAAGATATTCATTGGCACATGTGTGGAATTACATCATTATGTTATTTGGTGTTCATATAGGGTACAAGTAGATGATGTTGATGGGCCTCTATTATGTTGAAGTTCAAGTCAATTGACCCTTGGATATGGCATTTACTTCTAGTGTATGACCGATATATAGTGGAAATTTTTTTGATGTGACTTTTTCATACCTTTCCCTGACTTAATTGCTCTCATTCACTCCTCTTTGACATCCATGATGGTGAACATGGATTCTCCTATACATGACTTATGCATGTTATGCTTAGTATCTTGGTCCTCAACTGGTATTGAAGAGATCTCTATAAACACACATATATATAAAAAGAAACACATAAAAACATGTAAAATTGAAAAATCCTAATCTACTTGGTGTTACTTAGCACCCACTCAGAAAAATGAGATCAATTTGACTATTGGAGGTAGGGCTTAAGCCTACTGCCATTTACCTAGCTTGGTAAAATGGTTCCCTAAAGATCTCTTATAACCATGGTTCCTTGTTGTGTTATTTCATGTATAATATAAGGCCCTTTCCATTGAATCTATAACTTACCCAGAAATGCTTTGAAATGACTGTCATATAATAAAACTAGTTAATCCTTATGAAATTCCTTATGGTGAAAATTCCTATCATGCCATGACTTTTAGATCTATTTGTGAACTTCCTAAATCCCCATTATTCTAAATCTATACTCATCTAGCCTATTCAATCTAATAGTCTGTTGGTTAGATATTCATGATCCCCTAGTCTCATGACCATGGTGATGCATAGACTAGGTACTAAGTATTCCATTAGCATAATTGCTTCAAGTTCATACACGAATTAGAATAGAGTAAAATCAAATGATATTTTGTAGTGTATGTGATATGCCCATAGAATTTTAGGAATGAAATCTTCCTATTCATCCCTCTTAATGTTGTATTTTTTAGTCAACATTTTTTACAACACTTTATTGGAAGCTTCAACTTGGCCATTAGCTTATGGATGGTACACAGTGATTTTTTGATGAGAAATCATAAATTCTTCTGTAAGATCCTTGATGGTTTTATTCAAGATGTATATGCCTCAATCATTGACAATATTGATAGGGCATATAAACCTTGTAATAATGTTTTCATAAAAAAACTTTATTGCATCTTTTATACCACAACTAGGTATTTTAGCAGCTTCAACCCATTTGGTAAAATAGTTGGTTGCAATGATAATATACCTTTATTTATTGTATTTTCTCTATGGATTGATGATTCTGACAAAGTCAATTCCCCATTTTTCAAAGGGTTTCTCAAGTAACAAAGGTTTTAAAGGCATTTCATATTTTTATAGTGGTTTACCCATGCATTGGTAGACATCGTAGTGTTATGCTACTCTATGTGCATCCTAAATGAGATTTGACCACCATAACCTGCTCTATAACAACTTCTTGGTATTAGCTTATCTAATAAAATGTCCTACTACTCCTTGGTGTGCCTCCTACAAAATTTGAGGTCGTTCATGTTCAAAATTACCCTATGTAGTACTTTGTCCTTACCCATATGATATAGAAGCTCATTGATGATGGTGTATGGTAAATCTTGGGTGACAAATTGCTTCTTGTCCCTGTCTTAATAGTGCATAGTGAATACTCCTTATTCAAGGGAGTTGTAAATTGCTTCAAAAAATTTCAAGAATCATAGACACATTAAAGAGATGAGCATCAAGAGAGTCTTCCTATAATTCTTCTAATTTTTTGCCATTAGGAATATGACTGAGATGATCTGACCCCACATTATCTCTTCCTAGATTAACATAAATGCAAAATTGGAACTCCTAAAATAATATCAACCACTAAGAGATGCATCCTCCTATTAGTGGCTTATTGACAAGGTATCGTAGGGATTGATGATTAGTGAAGACTTTGAATGGTGTGGCAAGAAGATGGTGTTAAAATTTCTATAGTGCAAACATGATAGCCAATTTTTATCATTTAGTGGTTGTGTAATTCTTCTCTACATCAGACAGTTTACAGATTGTAAAATGAATAGGATGGTGTATTCCACCATCTCCTAGCTATGCAAGCACAACAACGATTGTGATAACCAAAGCATCCACAAGTACATGAAAGGGATTTCTCTAGTCTAGAAAGATGAGGATGGGTGCATGAACCAATATTTGCTTTAGCTTAATGGAGGTTGCTTGACACTCTTAAGTCCACATAAATTTTGGACTTTTACATAGTAAAGATTACAATGGAGATGAAATGGATATGTATCCTTTGATAAACTTGTAATAATACCCTATATAGCATATAAAATATCATACTTCCATGGAGTTTACTGGTGGAGGCATACTCAAAATAATTACAATTTTTGCATGGTCTACCAAAATTCCTTCACTGCATACTACATGGCCTAGCAAGATGCCAAAAGGTGTAAATAAGAGACATTTCTTTAAACTCAAATAAATACATAGAGCTTGACATCATTCTAACATTAGGCATAGTTTAGACAAATGTTCTTTGAACAAGGAAAAGACTACACAATCATCAAGATAGACTTTTTAGAATTCTTTGAATGCAGTTACCAATGTGTGAGAGACAATTATAGGTGCATTCTTAAGGCCAAAAAACATGACCTTGTACATAAAATATTCCCATTCTATGGAAAAAGTCATTTTAGATCTATCTTCTTCTATGGTGGGTATTTGATGATAGCCACTAAAACCTTCCATGAAATAATAGACTTCATGGCCTACAATAGATTCTAAAACTTCATCTATAAATGGAACTAGGAATGGATCATTTACACATGCATCATTTAGAATGTGATAATATACACATACTTAGATTTCTCCTATATTCTTCAACTTCACTACCATTGGACTTACCCAATTTGCCTTGTCTATAAGATAGATTATTCTTGTGTCTTCGATTCTATCAAGTTGAGCCTTCACTTTGAACTTCATGTTTGGATTTAGCTTATATGGTCATTTCTTTGTAGGTCATGCGCACTCCTTTAGTTTAATATGTACTTTTTTGAGAGATGGATTAACTCTTCGGACCTCTAAAATTTTATTAGGAAATACATCTTGATAATTTCTTAAAATTTGTATAACTTTAGAAACTTTAGCTTCTGTCCAATAATCACCTATATGCACCAATTTGGGAACCTCCTTTGTTCCAATGTTTGCTACATGTTTTTAATGGTTTACTGGTAAATATTGAGCTTTTCTTCATCTATATATTCTTGTATCATTCATTTCCCTTCCTAGTCTAGAGTTTGTATGTTGTATAGCTTATCTTCTTTAGTAAGTTATGCATTAACATCCTTTAGTGTTCTACTAGTTGTTCAAGTTCAAATAAATCAATCAAATCTAGATCACTAACAAAATCAGAATCCTCAATGTCCTCTTCTTCATTTTGTATGAAGTGGCATGGTTGTGTAAGAGATTGTTCTTCTTTCTTGGTAGTTTTATATCTTTGTAATGTTGAATTAAGATCAAAAGTTACATTATTCTATGTCATAGATTCCATCATGGTGATTAAGTCTTCTACACACCCATGGCATAATAAGTGTTTGATTTTTTGTAATGCATTATGAACCATAGGGTTTTCATCTTAAAAAACAAATGTCTAGATGAAATCACTTTTCACCTATACCCAATGATTTATCTCCCTCATGTTCTCTTAATGTATATACCATGATGATGGTAATCGAGTAAGTGTATAATGGAAGATGTGAACCCAGTACTTTAGAGCCACACATTCCTTAATCCATACTTCAACACATTTAGGAATATGAATTTTAGGACACTCACCTTCTTGAAAGAAAGGCCACTTGCTTCAGATGATATGTGGTAGTTGGAACCTACTAATAATGAGCTTGCATGTGTCATCCCACTTGAGCTGGTCATTTCTATAAATTTCCCATCATGTAGCTACAACTCCCTTCAAAGCACTAACCCACTGGTTGATGATAGGTACATGAATTTGTGAGCACATAATGAACTCATTGATATCCTCAGTTGCATAGTACACATGAAGTTATCTCTCATGTGTAAAGACCTTTCTCATAGGTCAAAGTTCATGATCACCTCAGGCCCAATTGAGTAGGTACGTGTCTGAGTCTCTACTGATAGATGAAGTTATTTTCCAAGACAAAGTAACTTCACTCATTTAATCTATATATTCATGCATATGATCATCAATTTGATAGAGGAAGTCAACTTTTTACTACGTAGGGGATTTTGTAGACATATATGCACAGTCTTCTATGACAAATTGGGTTGCCAATGGTTGCATAACTACTAGTTTACACCTCCATTATTTTGATGTATTTAACTATTGAGTGAGTAATGATTTTACCTGAGGTTTAGTATACTCATACAAGAAGTTACACTTGTTTGTGTGCAAATATTTTGGATTTTATTCAGAGTTCACATTCATCCAATTGGTTTCTTACACAACATATGGAGATTCTGGTTTAGCCAGAATGATGTATGGTTTATGCACTCTATTTAGATTAATGATGACAACCTTATCTTCTTGGTACACCTCTAATTAATTTTGAACCATGTTGATATTCATCTAAACATCATATACCCATTTCTTACTAATCAGCATAGGGTAATGTGTTGTTGTCTTCATGTTGATGACTTCAAAGTCACCTCATAGAGTCAATTTTGTGACTTTGATTTTAACATCTTATAATATACCAATAGGATCAACTCTTCCATAGTCAAATAAGCTCAAATTTAATAGGTTTTAACTTAGAATGGGTTGTCTAATAGCCTCCCATGTAGACCTAGGAATCATATTGATTATGCTACCAAATTGAAAGACAACATTTGGAATTTCATAACATGCAACCTCAATATCAGTTCATGCATCTACATCCTAGGGCTTCTTTGTTTTGATGTACCAAACCAACTTTTATATCTTCTATTGTACATAATACACACACTCCAGTAGATTATGTAGTCAGTTTATGATATTTTATATGTTTTTATTGTGTATCATGCTTAAAAGTTTTAGAAGATCTATCAACACAGTGATAAATCCATCCTGGTGCATAATGTGCATGATTTAGACATACATTTAATCATCTGTTGTTGCATCATCTCCCTTAGTAGTGTCTTGATGTTATATGTTTTCAACATCTACATAGATTTATACATAATCCCCTTATCTATAGCTAGGTCTAGGTATTTTTCCTATTTTGCTTTTTGAATACCCTGATATTGAGGCATTTATAGTAGAGGAATACCTTTTTGTACATGTTGTTGTCATATAATAGTTTTTAGGAACACATCCTCATTATGTTGTGTACTTACCATATTCACATTTTGAATGGCCTTGTTTTTATTTACTTCTCTAAGATAGGATAATATTATGTGTCATGTTGGTCATATATTTTGTAGTATGTGCAGTAAGACTATCTTTGAGGATTCAAAGGGCATTTTTATTGTACATGATTATACTCTCCACACATGTAGCATTACAAAGGAGGCCATTGATAGTTATTTCCTCTACCACCTTGGTAACCTCCTCAATATCCTCCCCTAGCTCCTTTGTTGGATTGATATCCTCCTCTATACTTTCTTTATTGTTATGTAGTGTTCTAATGTTAATGTTGTTGTGTATTATCTCTAATATCAAACTATTATTGCACCACTAGTGGATTCCAACTAGTTTGTTGCTACTATGTCAAGGTTGAGTTCTAGGGTGATGCATACTAGTATATAGAGATGGTGGTGTCTAACTCAATGAAGGAGGGGTTCAACCAGCTAGACCTTGAGGTTGGTATTGTGTCAAACTAGAAATCCATTATGGACTTGTTTGGGTTGCACAACCTTTATCAACCTCTGGGCCTAGAATCATCTGCTTTATCAAAGACATTTATTGCACAGTGATAGTGAATAAATTTTTGGTGATGTCTTCCTTGAGCTTTTGAAAATCCCTATAGTTATTTGCATCATGATTGTTTGACTTACAAAAATTACAATATAGATTCTATATATTCTTGACATACTTTTGTATAAGGTGTAACTATGTTGTTGCATTCCTCACTACTCGATAGATTTCACAAAATTATGTCTTAATATTAAGATAATCATTCATGTAATGTCCTTATTTTTTGCACTCCATACACCATAGATTTAATTTAGGTTTATCTGCCTCATGGTATTACTCCATTTTCTTTATAAAATCCTATACTATATTTTTAATCTCGGAATTGGTAACATGAGCTTCTCCATAGTCTTCAATTTTCTTAACTCATAGTGCAGTAGATCTATCATCTACTTTAGTAGAATATTAAGTTTATACAGTGGTAAACCTGATTCTAGAGTGCAGTCTTTCGATGAACCTTGTAGTTTTATATTTATTTGTTAAGGTACATTTTACCTTATTCATCACATCAAAAATCTATGGTCATAGTCGTAGACTGATTCTCTAAACTTCTTCTTTATCTCCTTCAAGTCTTGTATAGTTTAGCTAGTATATCTCTTTATCTTGAATTTTGCAACAAATCAGTCCTTAACATCTTGTAGACTTACCTGCTGAAATTCTCTTTGGTATATGAACTCTAGTGTTCTTTTGGGTAGTTCCCCTACTAAATTACATTTTTTGACAACTTCATCAGTGATGCCCTTAAATTGCCATCTATTTTCATAGGTTAATAAGTACTATTCAGGGTTCATAGACCCATCATAGATTGCTAGGTTTATGAATAGTTTTAAATGACCCATTGTGTAAACTAGTGTTGATGTAATATGTTGTGTATCTGTTCTAAGAGGAAGCTACATTCTAGGTGATCTTGCATGCATACTACTTTGTGCACTAGGAGAGTTAATGTGTGTACTTTGTTTTTCTATGCTTCCTTCTTTTCTTTGTTTGGTTTCAACAAGACCTATAGCCTTCAAAGCCTTTCAAATTAATGATGTTTGAATTTCAGTACCCCAATGATGCACTTGTTCTAAAAACTTCTACTAGAATATAAAATATTGGGTTGCAAGGATGTGTGCTCTTCTAGTGAATGATTATTTCCTATGACTTCTTATTCTATTATGATCAAACCTGTGATTAACCTATGACTATGTTCTAATTCTTTACTTAAATATTCTTCTTCTGATAATACCCATTCTTATAGTTGTGCACTACATCTATCATCGAACTGCTCTATTTCTATGTTATTCTCACCTTCTTCAAACATCTCATCTTCATCTCATTCTTCATCACTTATTTCTACCTACTGGCATTCATCATCTTATTTATTCATCATTCATCCTTCATCTCTTTCATCATGCTCATCACATGTTATTACTCATTCATCACCTAGTTTACTACTACTCTTACCTCTATTAGTAGTTATTTGGGTATTCTTTTGTTTATTCCATTTGTTATGTTATCATAGTTCACATTCTAAATCTAGACTTTTCTTCTGATTCTTCTTCCCTTATGTCTCCATTTTAGATACAGGTTGAATCCTTTCTCATCTAACTATCATTCACCATCATGTTATACATAAGCCCATACACCTGAAGTGACTACTCTATATTGGCTAGAGTAGGCACCATGGCCTTATCCACAACCAACATCTTCATAAGGAGAGGTAGTCACTACAAAAATTTCCCTCTAATTCTTTAGATAAATAAGTCTTACACAGCTTTGAAATATATATATCCTTGTACTATAAACTTGGTAATATATCTATCTTTGGTGGTAGCAACCCAATAGTCTATCGCCCTTGTCCAATTAGTTTCCAGTTTCTTCAACCAGTGTATCTTCTTTTTAGTCCATATGATTATTTATTTCATTTTGGGGTTAAAGCAATAGTATTCCAACCATCAATTAGCTATAAATTCAAGTAACACCAAAATATTTTTTAAATATCTCCATATATATGCTCTTATATGATTTCTTGTGTAGTGAGACTAGTCCATTTGGATTCTTATTCTATGAAATTACATACTTTTTGGTCTAACCATATCTCAATATCTCTCTGCCTCGATAACCATCTTAACACAGTTTCCTATGGAAGGAGTGTTTTCATGCTCATCACACCATTTTTAGAAAAGGTTCCTAAAGCATCATAACATGCTAAGGATGAGGATACCTAAGTTTTACTTTAGTGCATAGGATAGTGAAACAAATTCATATTCCAGGTAGGAAAATAGAAGCATAGCGAAGAAGAATTATTGTGTGTTAGATAAGAATTAGGAGCAACCAGGGTTTCATTAACATTTATAGAGTATTTAGATTAAATTAGATAGAAATAATCTAAGCATTAAACATGATAATTCACTCAAAGAACCAAATAATAAGTATAATAGGTAACCATAACCCAAAAAGTCTCTATTGATCTTTTTGAAGGTAGAACTCGCTTCTTATTACAAACATACATATATATAGTCATTCCAGTCTATGATTGTTTACATTATTCTCATAATTGGTGCCAAAGAGGATTTTTTTCATATTATAACATATTATAAGTCATGAAGATAGGACAAAATATACATATATCTAAAAAACTAAATACTAATGCATGAATATCAAAAGAATATCCTCCGCATCTTTACTATCTATCTTCTTCTCGCATCAAGAATAA
Source organism: Torreya grandis (assembly GCA_037957365.1). NCBI lineage: Eukaryota > Viridiplantae > Streptophyta > Pinopsida > Cupressales > Taxaceae > Torreya > Torreya grandis. The sequence continues at coordinate 2,083,596 of JARHVA010001478.1, forward strand.
TTTGCCATCAATTATAAAGGGGGATTTTATTGAGAAGTATCATCATTTATTTCAAGGTCAAGATTAATTTCATTCATTTCAAGGTTAAGGTTGATATTATTGATGTCAAAGTACAGATACATAGTGAATAGTCGGTGAGATATAATCCAATGACATGAGAGAATTTGAAGCCAACTTGATCTCTTTTGATTGAGATAGAATTTGAAGGTAACCTAATGATTCTTCTAAGGAAACTATCATGATTTAGGTCAACTTGATTACTATCAATGTTTTCACAAAGAGGTTTTGATGATCAGGTCAAGGTAAGCATGTTTTGAGTACTAGGTGTCTTGAGAAGCCTAGTCATTACAAGCTTAGTCATATCATGGGCATATGTATGATAAGAATAAATAAGTATGTATAGAGGTATGATATTATCTTGTGAACATGAAATTCATTATATTAAATAATAAAATCATCAGGTAGTGTTTTCAATATTAGTTGTCAAGTCTCAAAGTGCTTAAGAAGCCCAATCATGACATTACTCATAGCATGAAGGAACCTTGTGAGAAGGTATGAGCATGGTGGCCTGGTGAAATAGATTCATAGAGGCATAATATGAATTATATGGTTGTTTGAATATACATATTATGAATTTTATCACTAAGGTATGTTTCAATGTGAGCCTACAAGGGTAAGTCTTATAGACCTAGCATGTAACTAGACTAGTACTAGACCCTATTTGACCCAATAAGGTACCATGAAATGTTTTCAAAACCCATGAAGGATAAAAAATAGTTTTATATCATGTGATAAGTTTATTAATCATGTGAGTGAAGTGAAGAGTGCATGAATAGTGCCTAAAAGGTTAGTTTCAAGGCCTAATGGGACTTGTAGGTCAAAAGCCTAGAGAACAAAGATAGATATTATGGCCTAATGGGGTATCAAGACTAGTTTACAAGGTAATAATTGATAAATGAGTATTTATATAGGTTTTTTCTTTTTTAGGTGTTTTTACCAATTTTTAGGTTAATGTTTTCAAGGAAATGCATAGAATGTGGTTTTGAGGTTTTCTGTGTACATAGAATAAAGGATTCTCAACCCGAGAAGATATTTTAAGTACTCATTGGCATGTATAACATATAAATGATAACCTAATACATTAACGTTATATGTGTAAGGTTCCTATCTCAAATTTATAAGCATTGGTTTCTATAATATGGGCCTAAGCTTTATGAATTATCGTTAAGACTGTAAGGTGGTTTAAACCTCTCTAAAACCCTAACTTTGACCCAATATGGAAGATATTGATATAAATGCCTTAGAATGGATTAGATGACCTATTTTGATAATTGTATCATGTATTTTACTCTCCTAGTTATATCTAGGTTACATTTGTCTATCAAGTGAGTAAGTGGACCCAACAAGAAAAGCCATGTTTCTTAAAAATTCACTATAACAAGTAGAGTTGATTGAGTCAAAGTTGCTAAATGGATGGAGGTTGAATATTGATAATTATACATTATTTAAATGGTTGTTTATAATTATTTTCCATACTTCAAATTTTATAAACCATTCATGCAAGTTGACCTATCATTAATAGGCCTAGTAATGTAGATAGTGAGAAAAACCAAGCAGAAGTGGGAATGAGATTAGGGATGTGTTGTCATGGATTAGGGATGGATATAAATGCATGGTTTTTTTTGTCAAAACCTATATTACACATTCATTTTTATTATATATTTTAAAGGTTAGTGTATATGTTTATAATTTTGCTCATAAGTTGACCTGTCTAGTGTAGATGAGATAATGAAGGTGTAAGGTTGTGAGATTGGTCTACAAGACCATTATTATCAGTTGACCATGGTATATTTATATCTAATAATTACCTAATTATCTCATAGTATAATACACATGTATCATGTGTCTCCAAAATTGTCTAGACAAGAGTTAAAACTAATTCTCACCATGATTGTGTTTGAAGGTGTATTGACAAGTCTGAGTAATCAAGTGGGAATGATGATTGTAGGCTCTATGCCCTTAACTGAAGCATATAATGCTATATTTTTGTTTTTTAAGAAATTATTGTCTTATCCATAATTTTAAAAGGCTTTTAAGTCAGTATAAGATTATTGGAACATTGAATCCAAAATGGCTTGTCTAACTGAATAAGGTCTGAGAAAAAAGAGGTCAATAGATTGGTCTGTAAAACCAATATTTATCATTTACACTTGTGATTTTTTTTATGTAATTTTATCTAAGGATGATTTAATATCATATTTATAATTTTTATTACCTTAATATTATTCCTAAATGTGTCAAAAATTCAAGGTTTCATGGTTGTGTTTTGAGACCAATTGGTAGTTCTAAGTAAGCTACTTGCAGATAAGGGTTTGAGCATTTTTTCCATGAGTTGTGAGGTCTAATGCACATGGTGATGACCCTAAGGTCATGAGGATTATCTGTATATATTTTTTTCCATGTTTTTTTTTTAAATTTGTGTTTGTGCTTCAATTTTTTTAGATAGACTTTTTGGGTATACACAAGGCTAATATGAATTGTTCTAATGATGTGCTTCAAATAGTAATATGAGCTAAAAAGTGTTATGGAGCCTATATGAGCTTATCATAGGTATATTGGGATGAAATATTATTATATTATTTTTTTTAAAGTGTTTTAATATTCTCTAAAATATCAAAGGGTAACATGTGCTAAATAGGCCTAATGGGATTAGGCCTCCATGAGACCTAAAAGATAGATAAGGCCTATTTGAGAAAGGTCAGACCTAAAGGGAACCAAATCACATTAAATACATGAAGATAACGTGTTATAATATCCATTACATGTCCAAAATAATAGGATAAGATTGTTTTTTTTACTAAGAAGGATGTGAATAAGAAAAGTCTTGTATATATACTAGGCATTTTTAGGCCTATGTGTGAGTGTGTATAAAAAATGAAAAAAAAGAGGAAATAGAAAAGTATAAGGAGGTATTATATACATTTATTATAGGATATATAATAATTCATTAACATTTTATATAGGTTTTATATGTTAATATCAAGGTCATATGACCTAATCAAGTCAAGAAGAGGGCTAGCTGAGCAAAGAAGGCTAGAGATCAATTTTGAGGGGGATAAAAGTGTGTGAAGAGCTGAGAAAGGAGATCATCATATGTTATATGAGAAAAAAAATGTTATAAATGTTATCAAGTGATTTAGGTGGCTGAGTTAGTGCTAATTCATCTAGAGGTTTGGTGCCTCCTTACAAGTGGGTGCTTGTTAAAGCCTAGTTGAGTTAGTGCTTAGCTAGTTGGGGTTGGTACTCCATATGAAGTTAGTGCTTCACTAAATTTGGTGTTTACTTTATAGTACTATATTCCATTTGCATCATCAGTGGGTTTTATTCCCCTTGAGGGTTAAATTCTCTTATGGATTGGTGATTATGCTTGCTAAGATGTATATGCTTGTCTAATGATCTATGATTGCTTAAGTGATATTATTTATGAATGTTTTGAAGATTGATTCACCCCCTATCATTCATTTTTATTCCAAAAAAATTTACATTTATATAGGGACATATATTTTCTTATAATTTAAGCTATATTATATTTATACACGTTCAGGATGTTTGAGAGTGGTTTTAGACCTCTAGGAGCTATAATTCATAGTCTAGGTTTTGAAGGATCCTATCATATTTCAAACTTAGATTCTAGGGTTTTAGGGTTTCAAACTTAGACATGTTTTAGGGTTTTAATATTTAAAAGAGAAATCATTAGAGGTATGAAGGATACATTAAGGGATGTAGGTATGATATAATAGTATGATAACATCTTTCATAAAGTGCCACAATCCAATCCCACCCCATTCCTTTTGTACCTCTTAAGGCATACACTCTAGTAGAAATGCATCAATGAGCCCCTAATGCATACTAGAACTATATAATACACAAAGGCATACATAACATGATTTCAAGTTATGGGTTACACTTATAATTGTAATATCATAAATAAAACACATGCATCACTTTTTTCATTTTACAGATCTTGCATATTTTAGCTATATTTTGATAAATTTAATCATCGATTAATTTGGGAAATTAGTGATGTGATTTGGGATAAATTTATCCCTATGAACCTAATTCTTAGTGTAAATGATGTTAATTGAGGATATAATGATTGGTTTAGGGTTTAAAGAGTTTATGATTTATGGTTTAGGGTATAGGGTTTAAGGTATATAGTTTAGGGTATAGGGTGTAAGGTTCAATCGCTAAGGAATTTAGAGATAATTTTAGCTTATTGAAACTACTTATGATTATAAAATGTGATTTTGGATACAATTATCCCCAATGTCATCACAAGTTGATCCAATTAGTCAATTAGAGCAATAATTGATGCAATTTGGTATAAATTGAGCCCTATGAAAATAATTATTACTCTAAAAGATGTTAATTTGGGTTAAATCAATTGATTTAGGGTTTAAGGTTTATGATTTATGGATTAGGGTTTAGGGTTTATGGATTAGGTTATAGGTTATAACATATAAGGTTTACGTTTTAGGTTATAAGTTCTAATCTTGAAGGCAATTGGGGCCAATTTGAGTTCATTGAACCTATTTATGACTAAAAAATGTGATTTTGATCTCAATTATCTATAATACCATTATAGATTGAACCAATTAGTCAATTAGGGAAATCAATGATGTAATTTGGGATAAATTTATCCTTTTAAACCTAAAATTTACCCTAAATTATGTTAATTTAGGCTAAAATGATTTGTTTATGGTTTAGGGTTTAAGGTTTAGATCTTAGGTTTAATGTGGATCCAGAGCATCACAAGCAATGTAAAGAGTTAGCATGTTTGAAAGATTCAATATGGTCATTATTATTTTGATATAGATGACAGAGGTCATATAGGTTCCTCTAAAATGCTTAAGAATTATTATAAGTTTTATAATGGTGTGTATTAGCTCTTTAGAGATTTCTTGCCAAAAAGCCTAATTTACAATTTTGAATTTAGAATGATGCTTTAGATGGGTTTGTTGAATCTTGTGAGAAAAAAATGTTTTTAAATGTCTTATATGATCTAATAAATGTATTTTAGGGTTTCATATATTTTAAAGACTTGAAAAATAATATATGTCAATATTATAGGAGTTTATAACTACCACTACTATGTCGAATAGCAAAGAATAGAAATTAATTTGCATATTTTGAGAGCTATAAGGATTTAATTGCATGTAATTGAAAGATAATAATTTTAGAGTAATATTAAAGATTTTATAACCTCAACAATTTAGAGGTAAAGTAGAATAAAATACCATAAAATATGAAGTTTTGAAAAGAACCCTGCCTAGACTATACAATTCTGTGTTTTGAAAAGGAAATCAATGAAATTAAGTATGTTTGTAGATTCATTAAGACTTTTAATATCTATTAAATATTATGAGGTTGTTTTTATTGTAATATATAATGAATTTTCTTTTTAAACCTATAGGTTAAGGTTTAGTACTTAGTCTAGATAGGACTTGAGAATTGTGTTTTGAACACAGTCTTATTGAGGGAAAACAAAGGTATTTAGAAGAGATTCATTAAGTATTTTGGATTAAAAATTATTGTAAATGGTTTCCAATTGAAAATAATATCCTATTTTAAATTTTATAACTTATTTTGAAATGTAAAAGTATACTTCAAGTTTCATTGTACTAAGCAAAATCTCATTTATAAGCCATTCTATGATAGTATAGTCTAGAATGACAAAGTGAGTTGAATTATTGATGGTGGTGGAAGGATTTATTAATTGTTTTAGATCATAAATAGGGTTTCAATTTTATATAAGTTAAATTTAACCCTTGTAATCTTATTAATTCACTAGAATTATATTGGCCAATAGACCTTCACACACAGTCTTCTAAAGCATTCACAGAATTCTAGAAATTGGTATGTTTGGAGCCTTCAAATGATTATTCAAGAGAAATTAGAAATTAAGGAAGATGGGGTGAGGTGGGGTAGAAAATAAATTTCCCTTATATCCTTTTTAAATTAAAAACAAACTCATGTTATACCATTTTATTATCCCTCAACCTACACAGTTTGATATGACAACTCAGAACTATGTGTTTATGCGATTTTTGAAACTATAGCGGTTGATCCACCACATATAGCTATTGAAAGAGTTGAAATATACTTGGTAAGACCTAAAACTAGATTTTATTTGATTTTAAATATTTTAAAACTTGAAATTTCAATTTTTGTAATCTCTCGGCCACCTACAAGGCTATCTATAACTAGCTTCAATTTGGGAAACAAAAACTCCCATAAGTTTTGTTTGAACCCTAAAAAAACCATAAAAATTTGTAATCAAGGGTTATTTTTCATTCCCAAGAGTATTAAGGTGGTTTTAAACCTGTATAGTATGACCTAGTATGGTTTCCTAGACCGTGTCTTTATTTTAAGCCTAAGAAACCTAATTACAAAAGAAGGTTATTGAGTTAGGGGGTATACCCTAAGATTTAGACCATAAAACTTTGTATGAAGTTAAAAAATATATAAATATCACCCAAAAATATTATTAATTTGTCTTAATAATCTCTTTATGAACCAAACCAAGGAGTTTTACATGAAAATAAGGTTACTAGAGAGGGGCTTAAAGAAGGAAGGGGTAGATTGTTAAAGAGTTATTGCTTGGTGATTGGTTAATTAGTTAGGATGTATGTTAGAGTTCAAGTGGACAAGGAGAGGACCATTAAATTTCTCATGAAAAGGTAATAACCTTATATGTATGGTTTTGACTTCTAGACCTATGTGCCTATCTCAAAGGATTAACAACATACAAGTAAGAACCAAAAATGAAGGAATGAAAGTATTGATGGTGATAGTAGCAAAGAACACAATAAGTGTTTGTGGATAACAAGTCTACAAGAGAAAGAATAAGGTTATATGCTTAGGTGCCTAGTTTGTCAAAGAGAATGGTCAAAGTAGTTTTAAGAAGCAAGCAGATATATGTAATAAGTAATTCAAAAACCAAATTAAGATGATTAAACAAAGATCAGAGGTTAATTAAAGCTTTCAAATCAGGAATCAGAGGTAAATAAATTATTAAAAATGGTGTATGAAGGATATTTATCCATCAAGTGGTATCAGAGCAAGAAGATTTTGTTGGCAAAGAAGATAGTGTATAAACAAGAAAAGGTACCTAGTTTCCTAAATTTATTTTGATCTTTTGTTTCTCATTCAAGAATGTGTAAATTTAAGAACCTTGTAAGTCAGAATAAGTGCATGTGAAGCCCAATTGAGGCTTATAAAAGAGAAAAAAAACCAAGTGAGTTAATAAGAGGTAAGTAGACAAACTTGATGAGAGAGATAGGTTCAAGTGAGGTCCTAAAGAGTAAACAGAAGGTGAGATGAATATGGAAAAGGAAAAGCAAAAATAGGGCATGGTATAAATAGATTACTACAAGGAAAATAAGGTCAAAGAAGACCCAAAGAGAAAAGAAATAAATGAATAAAATAAGATAGAGGAGATAAAAAAATGAGTTAGGAAAAAGCATATAAAGAATAGGGATCATGGTGAAGATCATGAAGGAATAAGAAGTCCAATGGTTTGGTGGGAATGTGAGAAAGAAGGTCAAGTGGCCTATGAGGCTACTCATAGAAAGGTAAATAAGAGTTACATTGAGAGAAAAATATAAAAATAAGAAGATAAGTACCTATAGAGGTTTAAACAAAAGAGAGTTAACGAGTGAGAAACATGAAGGAGAAGAAGTAAAAATAGTTCTCATTGTGGAGAACATGAGAGAAAAGGAAGTGCTACAAATAACACTTGAGAAATCAAGTGAAGGGAAGAAGAGATCATAAAGAAGACACTCATGAAAACATTATGGTCTCTTATTTTATTATCTAACTTTGTGTTTAAGTTTATATGTGTAGGTATGAAGGACATCCTTGTGAAGATCAAAATAAGGATCTTAAAGTTGGAAAGAAATGAATCAAATACAACACCCATGCACGAATATGAATGTGCAATCAAAAATAAATAGTTTGTAGCAATCTATAAAGAGAAGATAGATTACAGAGTTAAAAATAACGATGGTGTTGAAGACTTTCATCATACTAATGAAGATATGGAGGATGAATTATAATTTTATGATTTTTTGGGGAGAATTCCAATAGAATAAGGAAAGTAAATACACAAAAATGATATGATTTCAAATAGTGAAGCCTTGAAAAAAAACATGAGAATGCAGCAACCTATTGAAAAGGTAAATAAAAGTTCAATGTTTGATTTTAATCATGCATTTGAGAATAAGATTGTAGATGTACATGAGGATAGAGAAAATAACAAAGTTAAGTTCTCAAAAATTACAATAGATAATGGATATAAGGTGCCTAAATGGATCCAAAGATCAGTTGATGAGGTGAAACATATAAATCCCAAGCAAAGAGGCATCTATGATGAGAATACAATCAGAGTATAGGTACAAGAATTAAATAAGGATAAGTCAAATGAATTAATAAAATTTTAGTCTAACTAAGAAAACCAATGGAATATAAGATATTCCAAACACATGGCAAGCAAGGTATGGGTAGCCAAAGGCAAGAAAGAGGTAGAGAAGAATTATGTTACAAGCCAATTTAATAAAGATATGCTTCAAGAGAGCATAATAAAAATGAAAGGTCATCAAATTGGTTGTGATGTTTTAAATGATTATAGTAATGAGACATTGTATGAGATATTTTTAAGAGAAGATGAAGCTTATATAAGTATGCTTGAATTCACTAATATGAAGCAAAGAGAAAGAACCAAATGGACTTATGAAGATGAAGATTTTGATCAAGTAATGATAATGACTCAAAAGGCAATGCAATAAGGGGATATTTACCTCTTTGATAAATTTTGTGAAGACCTCTCAAGAAGATAGAGAGATGGAACATTATTTTAATATAGGACAACATCTAGATGAAGAATTTGATAATGATACAAGTGTGCAATCAGTCCAAATAATTGATAAAGTGTAGATTAGGTTTGAAGAAGAAAATAGGGAGGAAATAGGACAAAAGGTGTCTAAATATGATGAAAAAAGTAAAGAAATGGATGATCTCTTATTGAGAGAAGAATTAAGGATGCTAGATAAATTGTTTAATCCTCCAAGAAAGTTGTTTGTATCAATTGATAGTGCAGATTAGATTGTGAGGAGAAATAAATAACTCAAAGATGAGTCAAGAATCTAAAGGAGAAAGTAAGGACAAATCCAAGGCTTTGACAATGAAGAGGATGGTTTAAATTCAAATTAACTCATTAAATAATAAAAATATTAATTAACTAATCAATGTTGTAAGTAAAATGACTGAGAGGGGGGTGAATCAGTCTTCAAAATCTTTCTTATCAAATTCACTTTAGCAATCATAGACCATTCAAACAAGCATATAGATCTAGCATGCATAAACACCTATCCACATAAGCATGAAACACATAGAACACTTATTTTAGTGGGAAACCCTCAAGGGGAAGAAAACCCACTGATATCTTCAAATGGACTATGGTCCAATAAAACAAACATAAAATTTAGTGAAGCACCAACCCCAACTAGCTAAGCACCAACACAGCTAAGCTTTAGCAAGCACAAAATTACGAGACACAAACCCCCTTGATGACTTAGCACTAACTCAACCACATAATTTATTTTAAGGACACTTTTTTTCTCAATGAAATGATGATGACCACTTCTTCATCTCTTCACACTCTTATCTATCTCAAACTGCCTTTTAGGTTCCTTCACTCAACTATGTCTCTTCAAGACTAATTAGGTAATATGACCTTGATCCTCATACACAAAACCCCTATCAAATATTTTCACTAATAATATACACACATATTATGTTCTATAATAACTCCTCCTACTCACCAATATATTATTTTTATTCGCTTGCATTCTACACTCATAAATAGGCCTAAAATTGTCTTGTATTTGTACAAGCCTTTTGTTCATACCCTTCTTGGTCAACAAAATACCCTTAAACTCTTATTTAATACATGTAAAATATTATTTGAGTCCCTTTAAGTTTTACATACCTCAATTAGGCCTTATTTCATCTTTAGGTCTCATGGAGACCTAATCCCATTAGGTCTACTTTAGGACACGTTGCACTTTATTTGGAACAAATTAAAACAACTAAAATGATAGTAACATATCATATTACACTCAAATATACCCCTTATAATCTCATCTAGGCTCCATAACGCTTTTTAGCTCTAACCACCACTTGAAGCATACCATTAGCATTGTTCACAATTAGGCCTTCATACATAAATAAAGTTTGTCTTGAAAAAATAAAGAATAATAAAAAATTTACAAATAAAAATAAAAATAAATCACATATTCATAAACCTAATGACCTTAGGGTAATCAAAAAATTTATTGTATACTTCAAATTAGGGTATAAAGTCTCAAACTCTTCTCTGCAAAATGCTCACTTTGAACTGCCAACTAGTCTCAAAACATAGTCATGGAAACTTGAACTTATGATACCTAAAATTACACATTAAATGAATTAAAATGCATGAAAATTATCATAATACATCCTTATAAAAACCTTTAACAAAAATATAATAATCTCTAATGTCAACTATTGGTCTTGCAGACCAATTTGTTGACCTTCTCTCTCACAGACCTCACTTAGCTAGACAAGTCATTTTGGCTTCAACATTTTCACTAATTTCACTAAAAACCAAACATTATAAAAATAAATAATAGGAAATAATCCAAATAAACAACACCATGTGCATCATATACTTATACTCAAGGCAAAGAGACTCCAACTCATCACTGCAACTTGTTTACCCATATCTACTAGTTTCCCTTAAAGCATAGTCATGGTGATAATGACCTTCAACACCTATATGAACACTTTCAGTGACTCCAAATATATTTATATGATAATTTGAGATAATTATACCATTAATAGATATAAATATAATATTTTAAAATGTAATTATTGGTCTTGCAAACCAATCTCATGACCTCACTGTACACAGACCTCACTGAGCTAGATAAATCAACTTGTGAACAAATTTTTGCTATATATAAATATCTCCAAGACTTATATCCAAAATAAACATGTATTAAAACTATTTAAAAATTTATTCATGCATTATTATTCATCCCTATTCCATGATAACACATCCATAATCATCTTCTCACTTCTGCTTAGGTTTTTCACTATTTGCACCACTAGGCTTATTAGCAACAGGTTATCTTCAATGATTAGTTTAGCACACTTGAGGGATATAACCTGAAAAAAAACCATAATTAACATAAAATAAAATTATAAACCTTATCCATACAATTATTTTCATAATATGACTTGGTCAAATTTGACTACTACAATAAATATTTGAGAAACTATCACTTTCTTATAGGGTCTACTCACACCCCTGACAAACCAATCATACCTAGAGGCGCCTAGGAGAGTTTAATACAACCTCCAATAACTTAAATATCCATGCCAATACATTTTTATCACTTTCAAAAAAATTATCTCATATCAGGTCACTATTAGGGTTCCTTGGGGGTTTAAACCATCTTCCACTATTAGTAATCATTCATAAAGCTTAACCCCTCATTTCAGAAACTAATGCCTAAAAATTTGATCGAGAACCATTCCCCATTTATCATTAATGTATTATGTTCCTATGTATAGGTTAAATATGCCACTGAACACCTAAAATTCCTTCGCAAATTGAGAACCCTTCATTCTGTGCAATGAGAGACCTCAAAACCACTTTTCATGCCTTATCTTTGTAAACCATGACCTCAAAATTTGTGAACATGATTAAAATAATATAAAATACCTCTAAGAACACTCACCTAATAACACTTGCCTTGGACTCTGATCCTAATACCCCATTAGGCCATACTCTCTCTTTTTGCTTGCTTAGACCTTGACCTGTAAACCATATTAGGCCTTGAAACTGACCTTCCTACCTCTTTCCAAGTTATTAACACCTCATATACATTACATATAACTTCTTACCATTCTCATCCACTTCTATACATGTTTCATGTGTCTTGACAATATATCATGACACCTCATTAGGGGAAACAGGGTATAAGAGTGGTCTAGGTGCAGACTAGTCTATAGGTCATACACCTATAGGCTCACCCTAAGACTCACATGAGTGATCCAATGCCTCATATATATGCTCAATCAAACTCATACAACCTTTCATTCCTGTGTGTACTCATTTAACTAAGCTATCATACTCATACCTTCTCATAAGTCTTTTCATGTTATGACTAGTACCATGACTAGGCTTCTTAGATACTTGAAACATGACATCTGAATTTTAAACACTATTGTAACAATATTGACATAAAATAATAGATGAGACAATAGTTTCCTTAAAATTATCTTTTATCACATGGTTTTTCACATCAAGTACATAGGCTCATATCTCATAGACCACTTACCTAGGTTGCCTTTACCAGATGTACCTTGACATCAATGACATCAATGACATCAACCTTGACATCAAATGACATCAACCTTGACATAAAATGACATCAACTTTGACATCAATGACAACACTTCTCAACAAACTCCCCCTTTTTCATTTATGGCAAAACATTCTTCAATCTGATCACTCTCATCTCCCCCAATCTGATCAATCTTCTTTCTTGAAGTTTTTCTGTTTTTGACATTAATGACAAAGGGTCATACATAATGCAAATTTTGTAACCACACCTTATTGAAAAAAAATATCAACACACATAATATTAATCATTATAGGAACATGCTCCCCCTTACTATATTTATACCTCCTTAAAATGAACTCAGATTATAAGTCCACTTCTCAACATAGATCAAACTCAGCCAATGACCTAAATAGCCCCTCCTCAAACCAAGCATCCACCATGATTCTACAAACTGAAGAGCGTCTCCATGAAGCCTAATGGGGTCACCCATTTCCATAGGGCACTAAAATAACAATTGCTCAAGAGATTCTCAGATCTCGATGTTCTCACAAGACTAAATATCCTTTAGTATCCTTTTAGGCTTGTTTGGCACTATACGCTTGACCTCTTCAACTATTTGATCATCAATATGAGATGATAATATACATTCTTGACTTGATTTCTCATTTTAAGTATGTTTTACAATAACAAACATTCTATTAGAGCTTTCAAATTTATCATGACTAATCTTTACTATCTTTGGTTTCCACACATTCATTTGTCTTCTCTCTTGCAATCTAGGGATGTCAAACCTCTTGTTTTGACTTGATGACCTTCTAAATATATTATGTAATAATATTTAAATGTTTCCCATATTATGACTATTACAGCATGAATATACTCATTTCATTTTTAGCATACACCATCACGAATATGGAAAAATTTCTAGGGATGAAAAACCACATAACCAATGTTACATAATACACCATCACATAATATGGAAAAGGCTGTAACATCATCATACACTTATCATTTCAAGCATGAACCATCACACATATGGGAAATGCTAGACCCACTAACCTAACCAAAACAACTATCAACCACTTTGACCATCTTCCTCACTTTTTGGCAAGAACTACATTGGCTTGAGGCTCTTAAAATAGGGGCTATGTAGGCAGCACTCGGTCTTATGAGGTTAGCTCGGCCATTCACCCGTTTGTCTCCCAAATGACAAATAGCCATTCATTCATTCATCTACCTCGATGGACAAACCATTTAACCTTTAATCATGACTTAATCAGCCCAAACTCATGACCAAACCACTAGCCTTGACATTGTAGAAGTCACCTTTGACTTCTCACGGGGCACATTGGAGATCACATACATCTCCCTAACCACACCACACAACACTTGAGATCACTTATATCTCAATGCAACCTGACCAATGAACACGACCACTTTTGAGACAACTCTACCTTGGTTGTTTTGATTACATGTATGCTACCTCATGAATAGTTAGCAAAATTGTCTGCACCTCACAATACGACCCTCACAAGTATCGAATCGCGCCTAAGTTGATCCCCACTACTTGTGACATTTTCATGTTTCTAGGAGCACTTCCTAAGCCTGAGATACTTGGAACATGATGACCATTGGAGCTACAGCTTTGATCATTTAACCCAATTAGCTACGACTAAAAGCTGGGGACTGGTTATTTCAATTTTAGCACTCCTCGACCTTGACCGTGATAATTTAACCTGACTATCATGTGAAGTGGTATACATGTAATCTCAACTATTACAGCGTTCACACTCAAACTTCACCATACCCATTTACTGCCTATCAAATTGGCACCTGATATCAAGTTACCTTCCCTCGCCTCCCGCTTTGAGAGGGAATAACTTCTCTCATACCTGGGGCAACCAACACCTTATCCTACTCCTATTTTTGTCTTGCAGTTCATCCAGAACAACCAACAAGACAAAAAGGGGCAAATGTAGACACCTAAATTGTGTCAACCCCTTGGTCCCTTACACACTTCATTAATTTAAAATAAACTTCTTATTTTAGATTAATGACATCACCCTCCACACCTCACAGTGGACACCTTGCCTTGGACACCTCACCACTAAGACCATTTCCTACCCCATGACTCACCCTATGACCAAGTCCTTCATATCATAACTACCTAAGACCCATTCCAACCACCTAACCAACCCTTGTGCTAAATAACCCCATCCATTAACCGTTCTCTAAATGGTAAATACACTCGATGGATGGAGAAATGGGCCAAACAGCCCCTTTGCCCCGTTCTCTTACCACCGACGTCGATCAATTGTCAGCTGACACTGGCAGGATCACTGATGTCAATTTACTTAAACCAAGTTCTAACCCATTAGACTCTTTTAATCATGAATCTTGAGTCATGAATCACTCTCTCGCTCGAATCTGGCTCTCTCTCTCTTCCTCTCAGACTCTGAGACATCACCAGGCATCAGACTTCAACTAATACTCCCTTGGCCACAAAGACTCTACATAAGTCACTCCATATTGGATTAGAACATTGCACGAGGTCTTCAGCATCAAGCCACAATAGGTACAAGCATTCAACATCTTGGTTCTTCATCTCACCAGAGCTAAGTATTTCTTCTTCCCTTTCATTTCAATAATTTAAAAAGCATTAGTAATTAGTTTATATTTACTATTTCTAAATACTATCAACCAGACCAGACCTGAACTTTAACCAAACCCAGCTTTCTCCCTAAAGAAGCTAAAAAGCCTTCCTCTCACCCTTACCCTTTTTGACAACCTAGCCTCTACCTTTGTCCCCCCTCTCAGACCCTATTTATTGTCTTGCAACCCTACATAGACCTAGACTCTTTCTAGACCCCTCTATTGACCATAAACCTATCCAAAACTCATCCAAGGCCATTGCCATGACTGACATCGACCACAGCCCCGACTGACATCGGTAACATAACTGAGATCGACATATTTACCAACTGACGTCGATAGGACTATCGACGTTGGTGATTGTGGCAGACCGACTGCAAAGAAATAGGTACGCATTATCTAATTTCCTCTTTGTTAGTCATTTGTCATTTCTTTATTTCCATCACTTTTACTTATAAACAGTGGACTATCATCCCTCAAAGAAGTCTTTGCACTTTTGGGACCGAGCATATTGCTTGGCAGTTCACCATATCTCTATCTAACATTTTTCTATTTAAGTCTTTCTTGTCTACAGGTGTCATCCTCCACAGCCAAAGAGGAGCTCCTACAATGTCTAGATAACGATGCACAACTTAATCTGGGTATGTACAAACCCCTGACCATTATCTTTAGTTTCTTATTTCTTCTGAATGTAAAAAGCAAAAACATAGAGAAACATTATGGCATGCCATGATCATCCCTGCGCTCTATCCAATTGAAGAGCCACATTCTCTAACCCCTTCTCCGTTGAGAGAGGAACTTGCCACCTCACCCACTTCGGCCAAAAAAGATTTAGTGAAGGTAGATTTGAACCTCGCCTCACACAATAGTAGTCCTCGCACTAACCTAAAGCAAGCTACTAAACCACATCAGAGAAATTCTCTCCCAACCAAAAAGGTGGCACAGAAAACTCCCCCACCTTCACCATTGCCCTCTATTTTGGGTCCACATCCTTTAACCTTAATAGGAGTGCTCCCTAATCCAACACATCTCATCAACAAAGTGCCATCTACTCATGTGGCTTCACAACCAACCAAAAAGGTGGTACGAAAAACTCTTCCTACAAATCCTAAACAGAAGTTGTCAATCTCTACAACTTCTAAACAGAAGTTGTCAACCCCTACAACTTCTATATACAAGTTGTCAACTCCTACTACAACAAAAAGTGTAGACTCATTAAAAGATTCTTATGATTCACTGTTACGTCAATTGTTGCAATCTTCTAGCATCAGTCTCCCACCTGTTAAACCATTCCAACCTCTCGCACCAAAACCATCTTGGTTTGATGACACTAAAATTTGTGTGTATCAACGCACACCTGGACATGACACTGAGTGTTGTTGCGCTCTTAAAGTTATCATTCGTCAACACCTGAAAAAGGACACCCCTCATGTTGAGACTTATTCTGACCACTTTTTTGACAAATCACCAACATCATCTCATGCCTCTCAAATCTCTTCACCTAAATCTGGATCCCTATACAAGACTATGATCCCTCTACCACCTTCCACTACTTTATTCAAAATCAACACAATTAATGTGGCCACAGGGCCCCAAACTGTGAAGGATAAAGGAAAAGACCAGACTTCTACACCTTTGACATATCCATTATTCATCAAGACCTCTCAACCAACACAACCAAAGATTTCTATCTTGGCCTCATCTCGACCAATATCTCTGGGGGAAATTACTCCTAACCTCTCTAGTCCACCTGACGTTTGGTATAAATGACTTGTCAACTACTTGACATATTCTATCATACCACCTAATCTCTCTAGCAATAAACAGTGGGCTTTTATCAAGAGTACTATTTGCTACACCATGCTAGGAGGTCTTCTCTACAAAAAAGGTCTCGACGGCCTCTTTATCCAATGCCAACAACATACTAACCAACTTCACATCCAACATCGACCACAACATGCCTACAACCATAATCAGAAAGAGTGAGATTTCAAAGTCAGAGATCTCATCCTTAAATACAACCAACCAGTGACCAATATGGCAAGAATCAAATGGGGTAAGTTTGCTCCTAATTGGCTTAGACCTCATATATAACACATAAATAGGGATCAAGCCAGAACTTGAGCCCCTTAATGCCTTACATCTTCGACTATTTTACTGTTAGTCAAGTAATCATTCACTTGACGTTTAAATTGAGCTCGTCCCTTGAGCAACCCCCGTCATCCTCATTCATATTCCTTTCAACCCTTTTACCTACAAACATTAGTCAACCCTTTGTCAAGCATGAATGCTTTGTCCTAATAAAAGGGAAACCCTTAAACCTCTATAGTCTAGTCCATGACTAAAACTTCAATCAACAAAAACATAAAACTAGGCTGCCTATTCAAAGGTCATAAACTATAAATGTAGACTGTTCCCTCGAAGGACAGTTGCATCATTGTTGTACTGAGTAGACTGCTCCCTTAAAGGATAGCTATTCAAACCTATCAAAACATATAAAGCAGAATATAGACCATTCCCTTGAGGGATGGCTATGCCTAAATTTTTGCTACATACTCAGCATTCTCTCAAGAGCTGCCCACATCAATCAGCTTCACATGACCAAAACAAAACAAAACAGCATCCCAAAGTGGACTTCCCGCATTGATCAGTCTACAAAAAAAAATGACTGATAAACTATTAAGTCATGGACTTGATTATAGTCATTCTCAGGGTCACCTATAAAGGGGCAAAGTTGTTCCTACTACAAAGGTCACTCTACCCTCACCTATCGCATAATCAAACCTATCACCCCAACATACTCAAGGGATTTTGAGCTCACTTAACATCAAGTGATTCGACTACTTCTTTAACATAAACCAATGGTCAACGATGTAATGCATGAATGGGGCTTTTGTTTACATAAACCCTATTTATGCTATCATTATGGTCCTTGTCAATGAAAGAGCAACGCACCTTTCACTTCTTATACATTTTGGTCACACATAACTAGACCATTATCCAACCAAAACCAACCAAACCAAACTATAAATTTTTCAAACCACTAACATGACATCATGATATCATAACCCACTCACATAAGTTTTTATGGAAACTATCGACCACACAATTTATGTCAAGCATACACCATCATAAATATGGAAAATTACTAGGGATGAAAAACCACATAACCAATGTTACATAATACACCATCACATAATATGGAAAAGGCTGTAACATCATCATACACTTATCATTTCAAGCATGAACCATCACACATATGGGAAATGCTAGACCCACCAACCTGACCAAAACAACTATCAACCACTTTGACCATCTTCCTCACTTTTTGGCAAGAACTACATTGGCTTGAGGCTCTTAAAATAGGGGCTATGTAGGCAGCACTCAGTCTTCTGAGGTTAGCTTAGCCATTCACTCATTCATCTCCCTAATGACAAACAGCCATTCATTCATTCATCTACCTGACAGACCAACCATATTACCTTTAACCATGACCAAACAACCAGCCCTAACACTGTAGAAGTCACCTTTGACTTCTCATGGGGCACATTAGAGATCACAGCCATCTCCCTGACCACAACACACAACACTTGAGATCAATTATATCTCAGTGCGACCCGACCAACGACCATGACTTCTTCCAAGACAACTTTGTCTTAGTTGTTTTAATTGCATTTATGCTACCTCGCGAATAGTTAGCAAAATTTTCCACACATCACATTATGACCCTCACAAGTATCGAATCGCGCCCAAGTTGATCCCCACTACTTGTGACATTTTCATGTTTTCTAGGAGCACTTCCTAAGCATGGGATACTTGGAAAATGATGACCATTGGAGCTACAGCTTTGATCATTTAACCAAATCAGCTACGACTAAAAGCTAGGGACTAGTTATTTTGATTTTAGCACTCCTCAACCTTGACCGTGACAATTTGACTTGACTATCACCTGAAGTGGTATACGTGCAATCTCAACTATTGCAGCATTCGCACTCAAACTTCACCATATCCATTCATTTCCTATCAAATCAGCACCCGATATTAGGTTACCTTCCCTCGACTCCCGCTTTAAGGGGGAATACCTCATCTCATACCTGGGGTAACCTACACCTTATCCTACTCCTATTTTTGTCTTACAGTTCATCTAGAATAACCAACAACACAAAA
The DNA here is from genome assembly GCA_037957365.1 of Torreya grandis. Classification (NCBI taxonomy): domain Eukaryota; kingdom Viridiplantae; phylum Streptophyta; class Pinopsida; order Cupressales; family Taxaceae; genus Torreya; species Torreya grandis. The sequence goes on from JARHVA010001478.1 coordinate 2,102,867, forward strand.
AGGGCAAATGTAGACACCTAAATTGTGTCAACCCCTTGGTCCCTTACACACTTCATTAATTTAAAATAAACTTCTTATTTTAGATTAATGACATCACCCTCGACACCTCACTATGGACACCTTGCCTTGGACACCTCACCACTAAGACCATTTCCTACCCCATGACTCACCCTATGACTAAGCCCTTCATATCATAACTACCTAAGACCCATTCCAACCACCTAACCAACCCTCGTGCTTAATAACCCCATCCATTGACTATTCTCTAAATGATAAATACACTCGACAGATCGAGAAATGGGCCAAATAGCCCTTTTGCCCCATTCTCTGGTTGCTGACGTCGGTCAATTGTCGGCCAACACTGGTGGGATCACTGACACCGATTTACTTAAACCAAGTTCTAACCCCTTAGACTCTTCTAATCACAAATCTGGAATCATGAATCTCGAATCATGAATCACTCTCTCGCTCGGAGTTGGTTCTCTCTCTCTTCCTCTCAGACTCTGAGACATCACTAGGCATCAGACTTCAACTAACGCTCCCTTGGCCACAAAGACTCTATGCAAGTCACTCCAAATTAGATAAGAACATTGCACGAGGTCTTCAGCATCAAGCCACAATAGGTACAAGCATTCAACACCTTGGTTCTTCATCTCACCAGAGCTAAGTATTTCTTCTACCCTTTCATTTTAGTAATTTAGAAAGCATTAGTAATTAGTTTCTATTTACTATTTCTAAATACTATCAACCAGACTAGACCCGACCTTCAACTAGACCCGGCTTTCTCCCTAGAGAGGCTGAAAAGCCTTCTTCTCACCCTTACCCTTTTTGACAACCTAGCCTCTACCTTTGTCCCCCCTCTCAGACCCTATTTACTGTCTTGCAACCTTGCACAGACCCAAACTCTTTCCAGACCCCTCTATTAACCACAAACCCATCCAAAACCCATCTAAGGCCATTGCCATGACCGACATCAACCACAGCCCTGACTAACATCGGTAACATAACTGACATTGACATATTTACCAACCGATGCTGATAAGACTATTGATGTCGGTGACTATGGCAGATCGACTACAAAGAAACAGGTATGCATTATCTAATTTCTTCTTTATTAGTCATTTGTCATTTCTTTATTTTTGTCACTTTTACTTATAAATAGTGGATTGTCATCCCTCAAGGAAGTCTTTGCGCTTCTGGGACCGAGCATATTGCTTGGCAGTTCACCATATCTCTATCTAGCATTTTTCTATTTAAGTCTTTCTTGTCTACAGGTGTCATCCTCCACAGCCAAGGAGGAGCTCCTACAAACATCTAGATAATGGTGTGCAACTTAATCTAGGTACGTACAAACCCCTGACCATTATCTTTAGTTTCTTATTTCTTCTGAATGTAAAAAGCAAAAATGTAGAGAAACATTCTAAATTTTATAGACACCTAAATTGTGTCAACCCCTTGGTCCCTTACACACTTCATTAATTTAAAATAAACTTCTTATTTTAGATTAACGACATCACCCTCGACACCTCACTATGGACACCTTGCCTTGGACACCTCACCACTAAGACCATTTCCTACCCCATGACTCACCCTATGACTAAGTCCTTCATATCATAACTACCTAAGACCCATTCCAACAAGCTAACCAACCCTCGTGCTTAATAACCCTATCCCTTGACCATTCTCTAAATGGTAAATACACTCGACGGATGGAGAAATAGGCCAAACAGCCCCTTTGCCCTATTCTCTAGCTGCTAACATCAGTCAATTATCGGCCGATGCTGGCGGGATCACCGATGTTAGTTTACTTAAACTGAGTTCTAACCCTTTAAACTCTTCTAATCATGAATCCCAATTCATGAATCACTCTCTCACTCAGATCTAGCTCTCTCTCTCTTCCTCTTAGACTCTGAGACATCACCAGGCATCAGACTTCAACTAACGCTCCCTTGGCCATAAAGACTCTACGCAAGTCACTCCATATTGGATTAGAACATTGCATGAGGTCTTTAGCATCAAGCCACAACAGGTACAAGCATTCAACACCTTGGTTCTTCATCTCACCAGAGCTAAGTATTTCTTCTGCCCTTTCATTTTAGTAATTTAGAAAGCATTAGTAATTAGTTTCTATTTACTATTTCTAAATACTATCAACCAAACTAGACCCAACCTTCAACCAAACCCGGCTTTCTCCGTGGAGAGGCTGAAAAGCCTTCCTCTCACCCTTACCCTTTTTGACAACCTAGCCTCTACCTTTGTCCCCCCTCTCAGACCCTATTTATTGTCTTGCAACCTTGCACAGACCCAGACTCTTTCCAGACCCCTATGTCAACTACAAACCCATCCAAAACCTATCCAAGGCCATTGTCATGATTGACATCGACCACAGCCCCGATCGACATCAGTAACATAACCGACATCGGCATATTTACCAACCGACGCCGGTAGGACTACCCACGTCGATGATTGTGGTACACTGACTGCAAAGAAATAGGTAAGCATTATCTAATTTCCTCTTTGTTAGTCATTTGTCATTTCTTTATTTTTGTCACTTTTACTTATAAATAGTGGACTGTCATCCCTCAAGGAAGTCTTTGCGCTTCTGGGACCGAGCATATTTCTTGGCAGTTCACCATATCTTTATCTAACATTTTTTTGTTTAAGTCTTTCTTGTCTACAGGTGTCATCCTCCACAGCCAAAGAGGAGCTCCTACAATGTCTAGATAATGGTGTGCAACTTAATCCAGGTACTTACAAACCCTTGACCATTATCTTTAGTTTCTTATTTCTTCTGAATGTAAAAAGCAAAAACGTAGAGAAACATTCTAAATTATGTAGACACCTAAATTGTGTCAACCCCTTGGTCCCTTACACACTTCATTACTTTAAAATAAACTTCTTATTTTAGATTAATGACATCACCCTCGACACCTCACAGTGGACACCTTGCCTTGGACACCTCACCGCTAAGACCATTTCCTACCCCATGACTCACCCTATGACTAAGTCCTTCATATCATAACTACCTAAGACCCATTCCAACCACCTAACCAACCCTCATGGTTAATAACCCCATCTATTGACCATTATCTAAATGGTAAATACACTCGACAGATGGAGAAACAGGCCAAATAGCCCCTTTGCCCCATTTTTTGGCCATCGACGTCGGTCAATTATCGGTCGACGCCGGCAGGATCGCCGACGTCAATTTACTTAAACCAATTTCTAACCCCTTAGACTCTTCTAATCACGAATCTCAAATCATGAATCCTGAATCACGAATCACTCTCTCACTCGGATCTAGCTCTCTCTCTCTTCCTCTCAGACTCTGAGACATCACCAGGCATCAGACTTTAACTAACGATCCCTTGGCCACAAAGACTCTACATAAGTCACTCCAAATTGGATTAGAACATTGCACGAGGTCTTCAGCATCAAGCCACAATAGCTACAAGTGTTCAACACCTTGGTTCTTCATCTCACCAGAGCTAAGTATTTCTTCTACCCTTTCATTTCAGTAATTTAGAAAGCATTAGTAATTAGTTTCTATTCACTATTTCTAAATACTATCAACCAGACCAGACTTGACCTTCAACTAGACCCGACTTTCTCCTTGGAGAGGCTGAAAAGCCTTCCTCTCACCCTTACCCTTTTTTACAACCTAGCCTCTACCTTTGTCCCCCCTCTCAGACCCTATTTACTATCTTGCAACCCTGCATAGACCCAGACTCTTTCCAGACCCCTTTGTTGACCAAAAACCCATCCAAAGCCATTACCATGACTGACATCAACCACAGCCTCGATCAACATCGATAACATAACCGATGTTGGCATATTTACCAATTGACATTGACAGGACTACCGACGTCGGTGACTATGGCAGACCGACTGCAAAGAAACAAGTACGCATTATCTAATTTCCTCTTTGTTAGTCATTTGTCATTTCTTTATTTCCGTCACTTTTACTTATAAGCAGTGGACTGTCATCCCTCAAGGAAGTCTTTGCGCTTTTGGGACTGAGAATGGGTCTTAGGTAGTTATGATATGAAGGACTTAGTCATAGGGTGAGTATGGGGTAGGAAATGGTCTTAGTGGTGAGGTGTCCAAGGCAAGGTGTCCACAGTGAGGTGTCGAGGGTGATGTCATTAATCTAAAATAAGAAGTTTATTTTAAATTAATGAAGTGTGTAAGGGACCAAGGGGTTGACATAATGTAGGTTTCTACAATGACAACTATATAAAATAACCTCATAAATACCTCTTGACTAATGTGAATTGTGGCTCCTTCCATAGTCCCATGAGTACTCATTCTTAGAGGGTCTTTTACACTCTCTTACTCTATATGACCAAGCTAGTTGCATACAAAATAGTAACCATTAAATGAATTATCATACCTCTTCATGTTGACCTTATTGTCTTCATTATCCTTCTCCTTGACTTGAGTTGCCTCCTTTTGGTCTTCTTTGAAACTAAGACCTATCTTATCACTTGTAGACTTATGATTACTCAAGATGTTATCTAGAGCATCAATACTCTTTTAAAACTTCATGAAGGTCTTTCACTTGCTAGATGCTTGATCCAACTCAACTCTCAAGGATTCCATTTCAGTTTCATACCTGGTGCATTCTTTCTCTTTAGCCTTTAGGCTTGTAGTGACTATCTCCATTTGTGCTTCAATCTGATATATGATCTCATCATACTCCTTAGATGTGTTACTCAATATCTCCTCAAACAAACCAATCTAATATTCATAGTCCTTAATTATCTTATTTTTTTATTCATTCTTTTTTTTAACTTTAAATCCTCTAGGACACTCACCAATTTTACCTCAAGGTTCACTTCAGCTTCTTCTTCATCTGATTCTAAATCAACCATATTGCCTTTCCCATCTGAGCAACCCTCATTGTCTATTTCTATGGCCATGAATAAGGTTTCATTATTGTCATGTTCAGGTTCATTACTACCATCATCACTATCTGATGTACTTATGTCACTTACATCAGATGTGTTATATTCTTTGGTATAGAAAATTCTCTTGTTATTTAATGACCCTTTCCTACCTTCATGCTTCCTAAAATATTTCTTGTTCTTGTCAGGCTTATAGACCTTCTTATCACCTCCATGATGTTCATCGTGTTCCTCATCAAGTTCAATTTTATCCTTGTTAAGACATTTGGATGTAGAGTGACCTATCTTACCATAGTTGAAACATTTAAAAGGCAACTTACCCTTGTACTTACCATATCCAAACCTCAACTTCCTAGCAAATGTGGCTATTATTTCATCATTAAAAAAATTCAAACATACCTCATCCTTGAACTTCTTGGATTTTGAATGCTACTTGCTTTTTGGGAGGTTTTCCTTCATTTATTTTCATCTCATAATTAGTCAAGATGCCATGAAGCCCATCCATTTCAAGCTTGTCTAAATATTGCATCTCTTCTACTGTAGACACATTAGAATCAAATGTAGGAGTTAGTGATCTTGATACCTTTTGAATAATTTTTTTACTCTTTCACTTCTACTCCCAATCCTCTAATGATATTGATAACCTCATCAACCTTCAACAGGTAAGATGCAATTGTTTCATCTTCAAACTTTCAAACTATTTTTGGTGGGTCTACAACTTGTCCATCTTCACCTAGGTGTATCCTTCATAGATAGTCCTAAATTAGTCCCACATCACCTTGGCTGACTCATAGTGCATCATCTTCCCAAATTTTACATCTAACAACCCACATAGAATGGCATTCATTATCTTGGAATTGCTCTCAGTTTCCTTCTTACCTATTGCATCATTTGGTGGTGTAGGAGGTGGATTTTATCCATCCAAAAATTAATACCATATGTCATGGCCCATTTGCATTAGGTATTTCCTCATTTTTATGCTCCAAAAATCATAATTAGTCCCATTGAATAATGGATCCTTATCGGTAGAGAAACCACCTTGAGCTTGTTGACTAGCCATCATTGCTTTTAAGATCTCCTTTAGGCTAGTAGACCTAACTCAAAGGAATAGCTATGATAAAAAAGTTTGGAATAAAAATTACTAGGGGCTGAATCAATCTTCAAAAAAATTATTATCAAATTCACTTTAGCAATCATAGATCATTCAAACAAGCATATAGATTTAGCATGCATAAACACCTATCCACATAAGCATGAAACACATAAAAAAAATAATTGAGTGGGAAACCCTCAAGAAGAATAAAACCCATTGATATATTCAAATTTACTGTCGTCTTATAATAAAAACATCAAAATTAGTGAATCACCAACTTCACATGAAACACCAACCCTAACTAGCTAAGCACCAACTTAGTTAGGCTTTAGCAAACACCAACTTGCAAGGAGGAACCAACCCCATAAATGACTCAGCACCAAATCAAACACCTAATTTATTTTATCACATTCAAGTCACTTTGTTTCTCAGCCAAATGATGATGACCATTTCTTTATCTCTTCACACTCTTATCCCTCTCAAACTGCCTTATAGGCTCCTTCGCTCAACTAGGTCTCTTCAAGATTGATTAGGTCATATGACCTTGATCTTCATATATATAAACTATGTAAAAACTTAATAATTGATCCTATACACACCTCTGATGGTATAAAATATGTCCTTCTTCTCACCAATATATTATTTTTATTTGCTTGCACTCTACACTCACAAATAGGCCTAAATTTGCCTTGTATTTGTACAAGCCTTTCGTTTATATCCTTATTGGTTAGACAAACACCCTTAACCTATTATTTTTTATATGTAATATATATTAATACATCTTATAAACATGAATCAAATGTTATTTTATTCCCTTTAGGTCTGACATACCTCAATTAGGCCTTATTTCATCTTTAGGCCTCATGGAAACCTAATCTAATTAGATCTACTTTAGGACATGTTACACTTTGCCTTCCTTGTAACACATTAAAACACCTAACACAAAATTAAAATACCATATTAAACTCAAATATACCCCTTATAATCTCATCTATGCTCCATAACACTTCTTAGCTCTAACCACCACTTGAAGCATAACATTAGCATTGTTCACAATTAGGCCTTCATACATACAAAAACTTTGTCTTGAACAACTAAAGCATAAACACAATTTTTAAATATAAACATAAAAATAAATCACATATTCAAAAAATTAATGACCTTAGGATCATCACAAACTTCATTTGATACTTCAATTTAGGGTATATAGGTTCAAACTCTTCTCTTCAAAATGCTCGCTCTGAACTGCCAACTAGCCTAAAAATACAGTCATGGAAACTTAAACTTATGATACTTTAAATAAAATAATAAAGGAATTATAATTAATTAACATGATCCTACCACATCCTTATAATAACCTCCAATAAAAATATCATAATCTTTAATGGCAACTATTGGTCTTTCAGACCAATTTATTGACCTTCTCTCTCACAGACCTCACTCAGCTAGACAAGTCATTTTGGCTTCAACATTTTCACTAATTTCACTAAAAACCAAAAATTATAAAAAGATATAATATGACATAAAATTTAAAAAAAATAACACCATGTGCATCATATATTTATACTTAGGAAAAAGAGCCTCCAACTCATCACTGCAACTTACTTACCCATATCAGCGAGTTTCCCTTAAAGCACAATCATGGTGACAATGACCTTTAACACTTGTATGATAATTTTGAGATAATTAAAATGTATGTATATTATCCTATGATATAATTATACCATTTATATTAAAAAAATTAATATGTTCATATGGTAATATTGGTCATACAGATCAATCTCTTGACCTCACTGACACGGACCTCACTAAGCTAGACAAGTCAACTTGTGAGTAACGTTTTGCTATATAAAATGATATCCAAAAATTATATCCAAAATTAACATGTATTATAAGTATTTAAAAACTTATTAATTCACTTTTATTCATCCCTATTCCATGATTACACATCCCTAATCATCTTCTCACTTCTATCTAGGTTTCTCACTATTTTCACCATTAGGCTTGTTAGTGACATGTTGTCTTGGATGGCCAGTTTAGCAAGCCTCAAGGATATAACCTTACCATAACTTATCATGGACATAAAATAAAATTCCCAACCTTATCCATTAAATTAGTTTAATACTTTGATTTGGTCAACTCTGACTGCTACAGCAAATCTCCAAGAAACTAGCACTTTTTTGTAGGGTCTAATCACACACCTAACAAACCAATAAAATCTAGAGGTGCTTGGGATATTTGAATAAAAATTTTAAAATTAAATATCCATACCAATCTATTTTTATCACTTTATAACATCTTCTCTCATATTGGTTCACTATTAGGGTTCTTTGAGGGTTTAAACCATCTTCCACTATTAGCAATTATTCATAAAGCTTAGCCCCTCATTCCATAAACTAATGCATATAAATTTGATATATAACCCTTCCCCATATAACATTAATATATTAGGTTACCATTAACAGGCTACACATGCCAATGAACACTAAAATTTCTTCTTGGGTTGAGAACCCTTCATTAACGACTTTTCATGCCTTATCTTTGCAAACTAGGACCTCAAACTTTGTGAACATGATTAAAACAATATATAATACTTATTAAATCACTCATATACTCAAAATTACATTTTAACTTATCTTGATACCTCATTAGACCATACTCTCTCTCTTTGCTTGCTTAGACATTGACCTATAAACCATATTAGGCCTTGAAACTGATCTTCATGCCTCTTTAAAAGTTATCAAATCCTCATATACATTAAATAAAACCTATTACAATTATCATCCACTTCCATACATCTTTCATGTGTCTTGACAACAGATCATGATACCTCATTAAGCCAGGCAGGGTCTAGGAGTAGTCTAGGTGCAGACTAGGTCTGTAGGTCCTACCCCTATAGGCTCACACTGAGACTCACATGAGAGATACAATGCCTCATATATGTGATAAATAAACATCATACAACCTTTAATTCTTGTGTGCACTCATTTCACCAAGTTTTCATAATCATACCTTCTCACAAGGTCTCTTCATACTATGACTAGTGCCATGACTAGGCTTATTAGATACTTGAAACATGACATCTAAATTTGAAACACTACTAAAAAAATATTGACATAAACCACTATAATATATAATATGTTTCCTTTAAATTCTCTTTTATCACATGTTTTCTTTTCACATCAAGTACATAGGCTCATATCTCACAAACCACTCACCTAGGTTGCCTTCATCAGATGTACCTTGACATTAATGACATTAACCTTCACATCAAATAAAATAAACCTTGACATTAATGAAAACACATCTCAATAATAATATTAAATATTAATTGACATTATTTGAATATTCCATAGACAAAAAAGAAGTCTGCTTACAAATAGATTAAGAGAAAAGCATGGAGGTGTAAAGAAGCTCAAAAGAGCAAAGATATTGTTAAGAAGAACACAAAGAGACTCTTAAGTCTCAAATTTTTATATATAATTATGTACTATATTGTAAAATTTTAGGTTTAAATGACAAGGAGATGTTAATAGATAACCTAAACTCAAGAAATCTAGTTGTAAAGAGAAGAACATAATCAAAAGCAAAGTTGCAAGCTCATCTTCATGAGCAACTAGTTGAAGACAAGTCTGAACCAAAGTTAAATGATGAAAAATAAAGAGTACAAGGTATAAATAAGTTATTTTTAGGATCCTATGAGGAATAAGTAAGTAGGTTCAAGGAGAAGATGCAAATAAAGAAGGAGGACATTGCATCAGGTACAAACTAACATGAAGTGTAGGAGTAAACTATGCTAAGTTTGATGAGTTGTACAACCAAAGTAAGAGGGATGAATTAAGATATAATTTTTCGATAAGATAATGACAAATATGAATCATATAATCAAGCTCAATTAGAGATAGATGACATGGAATATGAAGTTGATAAAACGCTACAAAAGATGATACATTTCATGAAGGTGGAGGATGACTTCATAAGAAGATAAGACAAGATAAGGAATCAAAATCAAAGAAGAGAGGATAATCTAAAGCAATAAATAAGGAATATTAGAAAAAATAATTCCAAAAACCAATCCAATATGAATTGGAAATCCAAGAATAAAGTTGGATTAAGGCATTTGAGTTGGAGATCAAATCTTTCCATCATGGGGAATATGATGTAGAGTATCACAAGTAACATGAAAATTTAGCATGTTTGAGAGATTCAAGATGGTCATTCTTAGTTTTATATGTATTATATATTTCATATACTATATTCTATAATTCTTATGATTCATTATAAGTATTAGAATGGTGTGTATTAGCTTTCTAGAGATTTCCTACCAAAAAACCTTATTTAAAAATTTAAATTTAGAATGATGTTTTAGAGGGGCTTGTTGAATCATGTGAGAAAAAAAAAAGGTTTTTAAATGTTGGTAAAGGTCTTATATTATCCTATAAATTTATTTTAGTGTAGACATGCAAGACTTGAACAAGAAGATATGTCAAGATTCTAGGAGTTTATAACTGCCACTACTACGTGGAATGGTAAAGAATAGAAATTAGTTTGCATGTTTTGAGAACTATAAGGATTTAATTGCATGTAAGTGAAAGATAATAATTTTATATTAATATCCATGAGAGGAAAAATTTAAGAAGTTAGAGGTAAATTAGAATAAAATATCAAGTTTTGACAAGAACCCTGCCTAGATTGTACAATTTTGTGTTTTGAAAAGGAAATCAATGAAATAAAGTATGTTTGTGGATTCATTAATACTTTTAATAGTTGTTAAATATTATGATATTTTTTTTATTTTAATATATAATAAATTTTATTTATGAACCTATATGTTAAGGGTTAGTACTCAGTCTAAATAAGACTTGAGAATTGTGTTTTGACCACAGTCCTGTTGAATGAGAACAGAGGTATTTAGAAGAGTTTCATTAAGTATTTTGGAACAAAAACTATTGTAGAGGGTTTTTAATTGACAATAATAACCTATTTTACATTTTAAAACTCCTTTTTGAAGGTGAGAATATACTTCAAGTTTCATTATACTAAGCAAAATCTCATTTATAAGCCATTATGTGATAGTACAGTCTAGAATGACAAAGTGAGTTATATTGTTGATGGTGGTGGAAGGATTTATTAATTGGTTTAGATCATAAATAGGGTGTAAAGTTTTTATAATTTAAATTTAACCCTTTTAATCTCATTAATTCATTATAAGTGTATTGGTTAATAAACCTTCACACAGTCTTATAAAGAGTTCACAAAATTCTAAAACTTGGTATGTTTGGAGCCTTGAAATGATTATTCAAGAGTAATTAGCTATTGATAAAAGTGGGTTAATGTTGGGAAGACCATAAATATGATTTATATCCTTTTGAAACTAAAAAGAAACTCATGTTATACCATTTTCTTATCCCTCAATGTACATAGTCTAATAAGACAACTCAAAACTCTATGTTTATGCCATTTTTGAAAATATAGTGGTTGATCCACCACATCTAGATATTGGAAGAGTTGAAATATACTTGGGCAGAACTCAAACTATATTTTTTTATTTGAGATATTTTAAAACTTGAAATTTTCATTTTTTTAACATCTCAGCCACCTACAAGCCTATCTACAACTAGTTAGGGTTTGGGAAATGGACACTACCATAACTTTTGTCTGAACCCTCAAAAAATAATAAAAATTTGTAATCAAGTGTTATTTTTCATGACAAAGAATATTAAGTTAGTTTTAGACCCATATAGTATGGCCTAGTATGGTTTCCCAGACTATGTCTTTATTCTAGGCTTAATAGACCTAATTAGCAAAGAAGGTTTTTGAGTTAGGGAGTATACCCTGAGAGTTAGACCATAAAAGTTTGTATAAATTTGAAAAATGATAAAGGATACCCAAAAATAATCCTAGTTTGTCTTAATCATCTTTTTATGGACCAAACCAAGGATTTTTACATGAAAATAAGGTTATTAGAGAGATAGGCTTAAAGAAGGAATGGGTAGATTATTAAAGAGTTATTATTTGGTGATTGGGTTGTTAGTTGGGATGCATGTTATATTTCAAATGGACAAGGAGATGACCATCATATTTATCATGAAAAGGTAATAACCTTGGATATATGGTTTTGACTTCTAGGCCTATGTGCCTATCTCAAAGGATGAGTAAGATACAGGTAAGAACCAAAAATGAAGGAATGAAAGTATTGATGGTGACAGTAGAAAAAAACACATTAAATTTTGATGGATAACAAGTCTATAAGATAATAAATAAGGCTAGAGGCTTAGGTGCCTAGTTTGTTACAGAGAGTGATCAAAGTAGCATTAAGAAGCAAGCAAATACATGCAAGAAGGAATCTAAAAACAAAGTCAAGATGATTAAAACAAGATCAAATATCAGTTTAAGATTTCAAGTCAGGAATCAAATCTAAATCAATAATTAAGAAGGGTGTATAAAGGAGAGCTCTCCATCAAATGTATAGGGTTTAGGGTTTAGGGTATAGTGTCTAGTTTCAAAGGTCATTGGAGATAATTTAAGCTTATTCAACCTATTTATGACTATAGAATATAATTTTGGGCTCTATTATCCCCCATGTCATCATATATTGAGTCAATTAGTTAATTAGGGTAAGTTGTGATGTGATTTTGGCCAGATTGAGCCTTATTAAACGTATTCTTAGTCTAAATGATGTTAATTATGGCTAAAATGATTGATTTAGGGTTTAAAGAGCTTATGATTTATGGATTAGGGCTTAGGGCTTAGGTTTTGAGGTATATGGTTTAGGGTTTAGGATATAAGGTCTAATCAAGAAGGTAATCAGGGCTAATTTGAGCTTGTCGAACCTAATTTTGACTTTATAATGTGATTTTGAGCACAATTAAATGAATGTCAACATAGGTTGAGCCAATTAGTCAAATATGGAAATAAGTGATGTGATTTGTGCTAAATTGAGATCTATAAAAATAATTATTACTCTAAAATATTTTAATTGAGGCTAAATCAATTGATTTAGGGTTTAGGGTTTAGGTTTTAGTGCTTAGGGTATAGGGTATAAGGTTTAGGTTTTAGGGTATAGGGTCAATCATGAAGGAAATTAGGAACAATCTAAGCTCATTAATATTATTTATGACTACAGAGTATGATTTCAAGCTCATTTATTCCTAATAACATCATAGATTGATCCATTTAATCAATTGGGGAAATTAGTGATGTAATTTAGGCTAAATTGAGCCTTATAAACCTAATTCTTACTTTAAAGGATGTTAATTTGGTCTAAATTGATTAGTATAGGGTTTAACATTTATGATTTAGGGTTTAAGGTTTAGTGCATACTATTTAAGGTATAGGGTTTAGGGTACAAGGTATGGGGTCCAATTTCAAAGGCAATTGGGGACAATTTGAGCTTATTCAACCTCTTTGTGACCACATGTGATTTTGGGCTCAATTAGCACTGATGTCATCAAAGATTCAACCAATTAGTCAATTAGGGAAATTAGTGATGTAGTTTGGGCTAAATTGAGCCCTATGAACTTAATTCTTAGTTAAATAATTTTAATCAAGGCTAAAATAATTAGTTTAACATTTACAAAGTTTACAATTTAGGGTTTAGGGTTTAAAGGTTTAGGGTTTAGGGTTTAGGGTTTAGGGTATAATGTTTAATCTCAAAGGTAATTGGGGCCAATTTTAGCTCATTAAACATACTTGTGACTATATAATTTGATTTTGGGTACAATTATCCCCAATGTCATCATAAGTTGAGCCAAAAAGTCAATTAGGGAAATAAGTGATGTGATTTGGGTCGAATTGAGCCCTATGAAATGAATTATTACTCTAAAATATGTTAATTGGGGATAAATCAATTGATTTTTGGTTTAGGATTTATTATTAGGGTTTAGGGTTTATTGTTTAGGGTATAGGGTATAAAATTTAGGTTTTAGGGTATAAGGTTAAATCATGAAGGTAACTAGGGCCAATTTGAGCTCATTGAACCTATTGGTGACTATAGAATGTTATTTTGGGATAAATTAGCACCAATGTCATCATAAATTGATCTAATTGATCAATTGAGGTAATTAGTGATGCAATTTGGGCCAAACTGAGCCTTGTGAACCTAATTCTTTCTCTAAAAGATGTTAATTTGGGATAAATCGATTAGTTAAGGGTTTAGGGTTTATAATTTAGGTTTTAATGTTTAGGGCATAAGTTTTAAGGTACAAGGTTTAGGGTATAGATTTTAATCACAATGGCAAGTATTCTTTTAATCAGATATTAATTGATAAGGGTGGTCAATTATCAAGAATAACCAACAAAGTTAAAAAATGCTTAAATTTATCAAATTTTAGCAGATTTATCTATGATCAATGGAATGAAAGAAGTGAGGTATTTATTTTCTATATGGGATTGTTATTATAAATGTATCCTAGAACTGTAAATCATGTTGTGCATTATTTGGTGCATTAGATGGTTCCTAAATGCTTTAAGACCTCACATATGCATTTCTCCTAGAGTGTATGCCTTAAGGGGTGCACAGGGAATGGGTTGGGATCAACTTGTGGCACTTTATGAGAGATGTTATCATACTATTATATCATATCTACATCCCATAATGCAACCTTCATACCTCCTATGATGTCTCCTTGAAATCTTGAAATCCTAAAATATGGCTAAGTTTGAAACCCTAAAACCCTGGAATCTGACTAAGTCTGAAATATGATAGGATCTTCCAAAACCTATAATTTACATTATAGCTCCTAGAGGTCCAAAACCACTCTCAAACATCTTGAAAGTATAAAAATAAAATATAATTTAAAGTATTATAAGAAACTATATGTCTATATCTAAATGTAAACTTATACTTGAATGTTTATTTTATTTATATATTATACATGCCAATGTAATTGTAAACTATTTCACTTACATTATTTTATAATAATAATACCACAGACGTAAATCTAAAGAATAAAATCACATACTTGGTTTTAAAGACAAACTACGTATGCAGTCCTAGTTTGGTAATTGTTGAGCCTATATGCTAAGATTGCATATGTACTTTTTTAAAACCATGTAAGTGGAAATATTGAAATACATTTGAACGTAAAATGTCTCTAATTTTTGGCCCCTCAACTATGTGCACTTACCCATAAGTTGTATTCCCAAATTTGAGGGTTGGTATGTCAAAGAGTGTAAATCATTCTTGAATCATATAATGTAATCTCTGATAGACTCATCTTGACTTTGATTTAAGCTTTGTAAATATTCCAATGTTAGTTTAGGCATTTCATGTTTGTGATAATTTGATAAGAATATGTCTTCCAATATTTTAAAAGTAGGTAAAGAACCATTAGTAAGACTATAGAACCAATCCCAAGTATTTCTTGTTAGACTCTTATGGAAAGGCTTTTTTTAAAAATAAGTTCATCCTTGGCCCAATGGCCAAAAAAACATACATATTAGGTTAAATGGTTAAAAGGTCTCCACAACCATCAAATAAGGGAAGCATAGGCATGACAAACTATTTTGAGTATGGATAATCGATTACAATTTCTGTAAGAGGTTGATATTTAATGATATTATCTTTATATTAGCATGACACGATTGAATTTTCAAACTAAGAGCCAATAGTTGATTTTGAAGGTCTCCTATAATCATCACCACTATCATTGCATTTTTTAGTATTACATTATAAGACCACATCATTTCATAATTTAGAAGCATTGCATATCGTACTATTCATACCACATTAAGTTTGCAAAGAAGGAATAGAAATTGCATCATTTTGAATGTCACTAGAATTTTTAAGTACAATTTGACTATCACATTATTTTTATTAAAAATAAATTTTATGTTCATGTGCATATGTTTGTGTTTATAGAGAGAGATGTAACACATGTTGTTTATAGAGAGAGAAAATAAGAATCACATTCTATTTTTGTATCATTTTCACTATCTATAGAAAGAAAAGGAGAATCACATTCTACTTTTGTATCATTTTCACTATCTAGAGAGAGAATTTAAAAAGAATCACATTTCAATTTTGTATCATTTACATTGTCTAGAGAGAGAAAAGGGGAATCACATTCTATTTTTGTATCATTTGCATTATATAGAGAGAAAAAGAGAGGCACATTCTAATTTTACATGATTTGCATTGTCTAGAGAGATAAATGGAGAATTACATTATACTTTTATATCATTTACATTATTTATACATGTAAGAGTAGTTTTATCATAATTTTGATTTATCTAGTGTTCATTGTTCTTATGCATTTGTATCTTATAACTCTTTATGCAATGAAGTGTAATAGCAAACTGTAAATATAAGTGAGGTGTATTCTCAAATAAAGAATCTTTATATTTTAACTCATGCAACATACAAGGAATGGGAATATGTACTTTATCATTATGTTCATCTTGTTCTAATGTATGATTAAGAGAAGAATCTAAAGAAGAATTAGAGGATCTAAGATATTCTATTTCAAAATTATTATATTCATTCTCCTCCTCACTATAGCTTATTTTTAATCATAATCATAATCAATACCTTCACAATCATACTCCTCATATACATCATTAACATTGTTAATCATACAATGATCATCATTAGTCCATTCATTAGAGTAATCATAGGGTATATAATTACTAGAAAATAGAAAATCTAAAGGGTGGGGACTATTATAGTTCTTAGTAGAGGTATACATTTTGCATTTATCAAAACCTAAGATGGTAAGAAAGAGGAGGATAAAACCTATTCCTAAAACACAGTCGCACATAAATAGATAAGGAAGCTTGGAAGGAATAAGACAAGCAATGCTCAAATAAAATATATGGGTTCACTAGTATATGTTTTATTTAAAATTGGAGTAATATAATAATAACTCTTAAATTTAATAGAAACTAATAAAATAAAATCCAACTATTGATTGGTAGAATATACACAAAATACCTATCTACAACTATGATTCAAACAAGCAAATTCAAATGTCACAATAAATAAGTACAAGGGATAGAGAATGTCTTTACTTATTTATCGCACTTCCCTAGTCTACACATGTCTATTTTCTGATCTGATGATG
Organism: Torreya grandis; assembly: GCA_037957365.1. Classification (NCBI taxonomy): domain Eukaryota; kingdom Viridiplantae; phylum Streptophyta; class Pinopsida; order Cupressales; family Taxaceae; genus Torreya; species Torreya grandis. Next base: position 2,119,930 of record JARHVA010001478.1, read on the forward strand.
TATATAAGGTATTGTGTTCTATTCATTTCTAGTATTAATCTTTTTTTTTCTAATCGATATCAATTATTGTCAGATAGTATCAACTACCGATCTTGACCCTTTAAATGCAAGACTTTGATTTCTTTTATGATGCATTATCTACATCAACAATGTCATCCTTTTCCTTCTCAATCTTTTCAACTTGTGTGCATGCACCTAAAATATGAAACCTTAATTTCCTACAAAAATAATTAAGACATCAAATGGGGGGTATTGAGGTGGACTATTGAAAACCAAGTGTTGCACTACATTTCCAATGCTTTGAAGAAGGCTCAAACTTAAGTAATTATCCTACTTGTGTGTGTGTGTGTGTGTGTGTGTGTGTGTGTGTGTGTGTGTGTGTGTGTGTGTGTGTGTGTGTGTGTGTGTGTGTGTGTGTGTGTGTGTGTGTGTGTGTGTGTGTGTGTGTGTGTGTGTGTGTTTGAGTGTGAAATAATGAATGAAAATCTATGTGCTCTTTCTCTTATTTACCCTTGGCAAGCATGCAAAACATAATTGTAACTTCAATGTTTTAAATATAGATCTTATGATTTAGGATAAACAATATGCAGTCTTCTACAGCTATTGTAATGTCAAAATGCTTGTCCTAAATGTCTCCTATAAACTATGTGTATATAGGAATCTTTTTGAATTTGAATTAAAAACCTAGTGGTGCACTAAAATAGACACAAAATAAATTAAAAAGGACCAAATCAATGGTTAAAAAAGGAAACATTCTCAAAAAGGAGTTAAAAATATCAAGGGTCAAGATCTATGGTCAATCTTGACCATACTAGTTGATCTTGACCTAAGATAAGAATAATTTTAAAATGGTAAAGGGGGATTAGATATCTCTATTTTTAAAGTATGAATCAAGTAGTGTGGATGGGAAAAAGGGACCACAAAGTCATAAAAAATCAATAATTAAAAGAGACAACATAAAATACATGCACCACTAAGTACTTAATTCATAGCTAGAGACCCATGTAAGCAAAGTGGCTAAACTACATTGTAAGATAAGTCTTGTGCCAAATTTGGGTATCTACACTTAGATGGAGATGAATGTCCTATGGGAAGCATGGTTTTTGAATATTATTTGGGTGATGATGGTGCCTTAGAAGGTAACTTCTAGATGGGATTGCATAATATATTTTTGCTTAGAGGCGTAGAGTTTTACTTATTTGATTTTGTGCACTCATAATCATCTTTTTAAATTATCTCGAGCACTATTTGTTTCCTTTTCTTTGTATTTTTGGTCAATCCACTTGATGACACTTATACCTATTTTTTAAGGTGCATGTTTTATTTTTCTATAGCCACATGGACTTCCACATTCATCTTTAAATTCCCTTCTACTTGCCTATGCGCACTTTGATCCTTACTTTTATTTTTCTTGGGATTAAACTTGTAATATATTTTAAATAAGGAGCTAGTTGATGTCTCCATTACTTGGGGATCTATTATGGTTGAGTCATTATCATACTCACTTTCATCCTTTAGCACTATCTTTCTTCGGTATACATGTAATTCTCTTAGAAGTATTATGTCATCATCGATCTGAGTAGCATCCACATATGTCTTTTTGAATATTTGGTATTCTAATAATTGCATCACTAAAATATCACATTGAAAACACACATACTAGCTTGAACCAATTGGACATGTTTCCATTCGTGAGGTGAATATTCATGAGAAAATGGTGTGGCATTACTATGAACTCTGCATATCCCATATATGCAATTGTCAATGTCCTTAGGATGCATCATTCATCCCCAAATATAGATATTAGGTTGTTGAACCATCTCTCCATATTTAATTTAAGTTTTTGTTGTAGGTTGTGAGGCACAAATGGTTTTTTCACCTTTTGGGAGGTGACTTATCCCATAGTGAATGGAACCAAGTCATCTCATTGTAGCCATCAAGGATTCCAATTTCATCACATATTATTAGAATCAAAATCGTGACCCATCTGAAATTATCCCCATCTAAAATTTTCACCCATCTAAAATTTTCACCAATGAAATAAGATTCATCTACACTCTTAATAATTAAATCAAAAATAATTTTTAATATATTGATTTTTTCCCCCTCCACGCCCATTTTATGTGCGATATAGATAAACTACTTGTTTATGTTTACTCATCACCCAATTTGTCCTAGTTTAGTGATAACTAAGCACAAAACTACTTAATTGGCACAATCTTCAATCTTCTCAAAGGAAAACATGAAGTTCTTAGAGTTTAATAACTTGGCAAACCCTCTCTACCTCTTGGATATTAGCTAGTGTAGTTTTTATATCTTCATTGGAGCATGATATTCATGTTGACTTGATAATGCACCTTAGGGAGAGTTTTATTTTGTGCCCCACAAAATAAAATCGATCGTCATGGATGCATGACAATAAGAGCCATAATAATTTAGTTTTCCAAAATAGGGTAAATCAAACAATTATACCCTTATTTTCTCTAGCGCCACCTTGAATTTTGCATCAAATATAAAAATACCATTTATAGTTACCCTCTCAATTTCCACTGTGTAATCATTTTTTAGGATGGTTTCATTCTTTCCTCTATGATGATTATAGTCTTGTCTTTTACATTGTATGAATTTTGATTCCCATACTTCTTTGCACAAGCATTTTTTTGGATATTACATTTTGGTGAACTCTCTTGATGCTTCTTCAACCTTCCCTTCTAATTATTTTATGGATGATAATCAATTCGGCCCTAGCTAGATCTACAATTCATGCTTGTTTATGTCTACTTGATGCTTTGGGCCCAAAGGTCCCCTTAGAATTGATTTTTACTGGGGTTATAGTCTTAAACCCACTCTGACAAACCCTTGGGATATTGATTTTTCTGAAACCCCTAATCTTGTTGAGTTATAGAATTCCTTCCGTCGTAACCCAAATTTTTATGACTCGACCTCGAGCTTCATTGTGCTTTAATGGCAATTGTTTTACCATGGAACTTCAAATTTATTTAATTATGCCTTCCCTTTACGCATCTCAATCAAATTTTTGTGTAAATGTTGCACAATTCACTGTAGACTTGTATTATTACCTCAATTTCTCAAATACAATGTGAATTCATTTTCCCTTTATCTTTTGCTCATTCTGTTCTTTTTGGGATCTCAAATTTTATTGATAGCAAAAAATAATGATAAAAGACTTAAATAAGGAAATATATTTTTCTAGTGGCATTTAAATTAGCCTAATGGTGTGAGTCATGCAGTTAGGTAGTCATTACTATCGCTTCCCCACATTTTGCATTTATTGATGATGCATTTATTGTTGATGCATAATAGTTGGTGTTTATGTGTAATCAATATCAGTGGCATCCCTATGTGCAACACCATCTAGGTGTAACCTCCACCTTCTCCCCTTTTCCTTATGTTATTGGGAATGACATGTATCATTTTCCCATCATGCTTCCATGCCTCGTAGACCTCATGTTTCCAAATACATGGTTTAATTTGCATGTGTGTTAACCGGTCCTCTTTTATCGTTCTTTGTTTGCACCTATTTACTCTACCCCATACTAAATTTTACACTTGATCCTCCAACACATCAAAGGTATACTTATCTTAAGATGCCGTATATCATTCTATTTTATACTAATAAATTATAGGCATAGTGATGGTATTCCCTTCAATTTTGGGCCCTTGCTAATATATTCACTAATATCTTTAGTTTTTATGTAGACAAAATCATTATGCAAGACTAAACACAAATATTAATTATAAAATTGGAAACACGTATGAAAAGTTCAAGGTTTTTAAAAAAATGGCATGACAAACACTCTCCCAATAGAATTTTGATGTAGGGTTCATAATAAAAACATGTCACTTGAATCACCCAATTGGCCTTACAAGGTTGTGCACTTTATTACTACACCTAGAGGCATGAGAAAAAATGTTTTCACTTGTTTGAAATAAAAATAAATTATTAATACAATATAAAATCAAATCTATTATTGCATACACATTATTTTTGAATGATTCAAGTATAAGTTACACATGATAGGGCTTAATTCTACCCCCACTAAAATGCCCACGGAGCATTTCACCATCTAATGTGTGCAACTTACAACACTAATTTATAAAATAACATGAATTATGTAGGGTCCCATTCATAGAATTTGGAGTTTTACTAGATGTTTAACATATTTATAATTATAAAATATAACATGTGTGCCTTTGTGCAAGAGTTTCCCCTTTAATTTTTTTTCATGCCAAGTATTTTGCCTAGCCTTCTCTACTCTTTGGCTCCATTTTTATATAACTCACTTTTTGTCGAGTTTCATGAGCACTTTGAGGCACGCATCAAGAGATTTTTGATCATCTATTTAGCCAACATGCACAATACATAGAGAGGGCACCATAAATTCCAAGAGTAAGACTAATTATGTCCCAAAGACCAACTAAAAATGTGTATATTTTTTTAGGGCTTATAAGTGGTATGATATGCCCATAAGACTATAGAAACTCGATCATCCCAGTCATTGCATTCGACCTCACAAATATTTTTCAAAGTTTGTCCAAGGATTTTTTTGAATGCTTCAACATCATTGTTCACATGAGGGTGATAAGGGGTAGTCGTGTGGTACACAACCATGAAATAAGACAGTAAAATACACATTGTTTCATTTATAAAATGGGTAATTAGATCATTGGTTAAGCTCAAGGGACATTCAAGCGAATAATGATATTTTACCAAAGGAAGCATGCAACTATTGTTATCATACAATATGTGGTTGGAGCTACCTTTGCCCATATTATTAGGTAGTATGTAGTAGTGATAATATCTACATGTAATTAGGGGGATTGGTCTAGCAAAATCAATTGCCCACTTCTCAAACGGATCATAAGTAGTGATAGGAATCATAGCCATCTCATTATGACAATTGGGTTTCCAAAGTGTTGACATACATCACATATTTATGCATAGTATTTCATGTCTTTAAATAAAGTTGGTCACCATAGGCTAGAAAATAAGATCTTACACGCCATAGCTTTGTCGACATAAATGTCCACCCATAATTCGCTCATGGCCTTCATGCAAAACTTCAACATGTTCATGCTTTAAAACACAACATCATAATACTTCATCTCTTCCCAGCTTGTAGAACTCTCCACTAATTAATCAATAGGGTGTCATGTGAACTACTTGTTGTTTCTTATCCTTCACTTTCCAATCAATTAGAGCAACACCTAACGTGAAGAATGTAATGATGTTAGCAAGGTTCTTAGGAATGCATTGTATCTTGTATAATTGTGCATCCAACATTACATCACCTATGTTTTGTGTATCTTCTCCCATGGTGATTCAAGACAAATGGTTAGGTCTTAAATTCTTCTTAACCGACTTAACCACCACAAAAAATTGAAATCCTTAGAATAGAATAATCCATCGACATATCCTCTCATGCAATATAGGCTTGTTCATGAGATCCCTAAGCACCTTGTGATCTATGAACATAGATGGAGCAACTAGAAGGTAGTGGCTTTTGAAACATGTAAATGATATCAAGTGTTTTGCACTTGATTGACATGTAGTTATATTCCACTGAAGTAAGCTTCTAACTAGAAAATTAAATATGATGATCCATCTTATCATCCCATAGATGTGCCAAAATAGCACCGAAAGTTGTACTTAAGGCATCAACATGGACATGGAATGGAGTATTCCAATCTAGGAATTGTATAATTGGCATACTCATAAGCTTTTCTTTCAATGTGTCAAATGCCTCTCTTTGTTATTCAATCCATAAGAATGGGCCATCCTTTCATAGTAATTATTCCATTGGCATAATAGTTTTTACATAGTTTCTAATGAGCTTACGATAGTAATGTGTATCCAAGAAATGAGTGTACCTATACTTAGCCAAAAATTGGGGGCCGACATGGTTTGATTAATATAATATAAAAGGTCATATTTTTCTCCATATGTAGTAGTTTAGGCTAGCTTTTTTTGTCATCTCAAGCCACATACAACATTTCATCATGCATTCGTGGGTTTTGGTCAATAAATTGAGTCAATTATCTTTCATTCTCATCATCAAATGTATTTTTGTAAGGATGGCTTTGGCTAGCATCTCCTTGAGTATTTGTGGTCTCAACTTTCATAATAATTCCATCAAGGGGTATATATTAATGGACGCTTAGGATAGTTCATTATTCATTTGAGTGTATAAATATTTTATCCAACTCATACATAGTAAAGTAAAATAATATGAAAGAATTTAAATCATGACTTGAGTTAACTAGTAAAAGCAACGTTCATTTATTAAAGCCATATGTAATTTGTAATGTGAGCGAAAAATCAAAAATCAGGTCTGAAAATAAAAGCTTAACGCAGAGATCTGAAAACCCTAGAAAGAAAGATGAAACCCTAAGGGCAACCTAAGGTTTGGCAATTTTTAAGCAGTATATGGGTTCACTAATATGTTTACCCTATTTTTAGATTAATGTGTGAATCACAATAGGATAAACTAAAATAATTAATTTAGATTATAACATATAGTAATCAAGCATAAATCTAAATGTAAGTGATTGAGATTGATCTAATAATGTAATTTACTTTTTATTAAAGGTATTAAGGAGATCAAATTAATTAGCTTTGTTGTTTGACTAATTGACTGTGATCATGTCTTGATAGTGGAAACAAACTTATAGTAAGCTTGTGATTCTTCTAGATCCAAAATTGTGTCATTAGCATTAGCCCTAGACAGAAATGTTAACAATAGTGAGTGAGGTTGACGTTGTTGTCTTAGGAATATTTTTATCTATGTAATCATACAATATGGTCCACCTTTATGTATATCTCTATATGTGGATCAATGACCCTCAACCTATACGCACGAGTCCAAAAATTGGCTTCTTTCTCTTTAAAATCCTATTGCACTTATGAAGGATGAAACCTTGTCAACTATGAGGAAGTGTAATTGGATTGAGCTAACCCCAATCCCACCTATTGATGATTGACAATTGCCTATGTGCCCAATCCTCTAAAGAGGGAAGTCATGCCACATGTAGTTTTTCCCCTTAGTGTGAATGTGCAATTATGCTCTTTCGTTTATGAATGCATCTAGAAACCTAACTTTGATCTTGATAATGTTAGCACTTTACTTAATTTGGTATGGTTTAGACTTGGCTAATGACTACTGTTAGTGATTGATTTATAATTTGGGAATAATAGGGCAGATTTTCTCAATATGTAGTAGTGTATTTGAGGAGTACTTGAGAATGCTAGATGGTGAATAAGCTTGACCTTGATTTGTATTTATAAGTATCAATTGGGTAATTTCTCATGTTGTTGACACACTAGGTGAATGGGCCAACCTACAGGAATTATTTGATTTTGAAAAATAATTACTAGGTGAGGGACAATAATGTCAGCTTCAGGACAGTAACATCGGCATTACTATCTAAGTATGATGTTATTGTCTAGGAGATAATACTGCAAATATGGTATTTTAGAAATGTTTGGGTAGTATTTTTCATTGATTTAAAACATATAGGGATGTTCTTATAGGTGACTGATAGAAACTCAAAATGGATCGAGCTCATAAATAGCATGTCGCTGTGTAAGAATAGCAAATAAGAACTGTTTGAAGATGCACAAATCATGTAGGATAAATGTAAATCAAGATTATCATTTCTAAGTACCAAATATCATATTTTAGTGTCTCCAATTTCTTGCTAAGAAATAGATTATCAAAATAAAAGGTAAGTGGTGGAATTATATGTGATAATAATCAACTCTATTACTAAAATAATTTGGAAGATCTTCATGATATTATTTTTTCTTGAATTACAAAATTGATATACATTTATAAAGCATTCAATGGATCACAATTTTATTTTAGAAATTTAATGACACTAATAACTTATTTAGTTTTAACATAATCAACTCTATAAAACCCTAATGGATGGATTGATATTTATAATAATTGTTTATGTTGGATATATCATATACTTATAATATATTATAATACATGTAATTATTTAAGGTGTATGGTGAAATAGAACTTGATTATTCAATATTAACCAACAATTTTGATAAAGTAACCTTGATTTTACATTTATCCATTTAATAATAGAACCCATGTTGTGGGGAAGCCATTTTTACTTGGTAAATAGTTCTTTCTCTAAAAGTGAATGTTTATTTGCATCTTCATATCTTAAATAGCTCCATTTTCGCTGACAAGGAAACTTTAACAAAATGTATTGTTATGTAGAATAAAATATAAACTAAAATATCAATAAAAATAATGAATATATTTACTTTCATGTTGCCAATAATGTAAAGAAAAGCACACCATCAAACATTAATAGGAAGAAAGGAAATAGAATATCAAACTATATATTATTGTGTAGAATAAAATATAAATAAAAAATATATTTATTTTCATATCGGTAACACATTATCAAGTTTTCAATAGGAAAGTAATCTCATTTAATTTTAAAAAAGGGTTAAAAAATAGATTATCAAGATAAAAAGAATTATATGTGAGAATAATTAATTATATTGTATTTTTATTATTATTAAAAAAAATTATAAGAACTTCATTTTAAGTTATCTTTTCTTAAATCGCTAATTTGATATTTATTTTATAGATATTTAATGGATCACAATTTTATTTTAATGATTTAATGGGTTGATAGCCAAATCCAATTTGAAGTGATTTTAAAAACTTATAATAATCGTTTATTTTTAATACTTTATATTTTATGATATATAGTTATGTCAGGATCTTGCTCCACCAAAAGAGCACAATATGATTACCAAACCAAGCAACTTAATATGCGGAAATTAACCAGAATCACAAGTAACTAGAATTCAGAATAACACATGATATGAGAGACAATACACAACTTGTATTAACACTTTTACAGAAAAGAATACAATAAAGAAGATGCCACTTCTTCTCCACCACCTTACAGAGGTTTCCCACACCTCAAGTGAACAGTAATTCTCTCCTCAAAGCTCTCCCTCTCAGGTCCCAACACCCAACTCAAACACAGAGTTGGTGTTCACCTCCCGTGCTCCACACACACCACAAGTGCTCCACGCACTCCACAAGTACTCCAGGTACTTCTAGTAGATCTCCCATGAATCTACAACAACTTGTTGTTCAACAGACCATACTTATAGAAGGAACTGCCATGCCTTCCTCTTAGCTCTCTATGTACTCCACGTACATCACAGTGAGTACACACACCGTACTCCAAGTAAATCCTGCCTGATCTTGCTCTCTGTTGTGTTGCTGTCCTATCTGATCTCCAACCTACAGATCAATAAATGGTTTTGCACACCTGTGAACCTCGACCTTGCACACACACACACCTGCAGATCAACGATCTTACTTACCATGTAGATCTCCTATAAGGGCCATGCTCACCTGATGACCAAGATCATACATACCTGAAGAATCCAGCTGACTCTCCAATCCAGCACCAACACAACTGGTACTGTGGCACTAGGAGGAACGCACCATTGCTCTACCTCACACACCGAAGGAGCTTATAATTATGCTCTCTTACTCCCTAGCACTAATTTACAATACAACCATGAGTCTATTATATAGAACTCATCCAAACAATAATTAGACATCTAATTACAATAATTAGATCCGCAGCTATGAGTCTAAAATTAGCACTCATCATGCAAACACTTGGTTCGTTAGCTAACTGCCCGTAATAAACTCGCAATTGAATCACACAGGTGACCGACGTCAGTCCCTGTCTACCTGAAGGTGACCGATGCCGGCCGATCCCTGACCGACGTCGATTGCTTCTCTTTCACTGTCCTGTCAACGTCGACTGATCAGACCGACGTCGGTTGCTCTGACACTTAGCAACCTTCAGCAACTCCTCCAATGGCCTTCTCCGTGTCTGCATCAGTGAAGCTTTTAGCTCCACAACCTAACAATCTCCCACTTGGAGATAAACAGCTGCATTGTACCTATACCTGTACTCCGTCTAATCTATTTTTTGATTTGTATCCCTCTTCAAGCTCCCACTTGAAGACTAACCACCACACATCCCGTGGTGCACCTCCTGTCATCTGAGTACCCTGCCACATCCGAACCTACAAACACATGTAGTGAAGTCCTGACCCTGCGTAGCATGAATCCCTGCTGCTGGTCCCTCTCAAATACCTGAGAACCCACTTCCTCGAATTGGCTCCTAACTCTCTGATAGCTCCCACTGCATGGGAATACTCAGGTCTATACCAGACCTCATGTGATTTCGGACACTGTACCTGTCCAGCCCTTAGTGTGCTTTGGCTCTACATCCTGAACCTCGCCAACACCTGATTCACATCAGCGCTCACTGGAGACAAAATCTACCTGTGATCTCCATGTCTCCCATGTCAAAAAAATTCACTGCTCCAAACTCCTCCTGACATGCCACTGAACTAATCTTACCCTTAGCTCAGTAAAACCCTGTATGTACAAATCTTGCTAGCAAATATACCATCCACATACAGTAACAGAATGATGTCGTGACTCATCATCCACCTGGTAAGTCAAACACAATGGTTATACTGACATTGACTAAAGCCCTGCTTTGTCATCCACCTGGTACCACCTGTCAGTCCTGTCCCACTGTCCTGCAGCTTCTTCAAGACCATATGCCTGGCCTTCCGTCTCACGTGTCCGTTCTCTCTATTCTTCAACTAAGGAATCCATTCGTCTCTGTGCTTTCACACCGGCTGGCAACCCTACCAAAACTCCCGTTTGGTTCTGCATCATATCCCTGCCATGCTCCCACCTGTTTTCTGGATCCTTCCTGCTCTACAAACAGCAACAAGTATAAAGAAGAGGAACAACGAATTTGAGGGCTTACTTACGTTTTCAGTCCTCCGTATGGGTGTTTGAGACTCCTTGACAGCGTGCTGTCCACCTAAAATTCGTTACAGTGACTGACTTCGGTCACTCCACAGTCTGCATCCGACCGACGTCGGTTCCCATGCGTCTGTCCCTGACTACCAACCTGCTAACGTCGATGTCCCTGTTGCCGACGTCGGTCCTCCTGACCGACGTCGGTCTTACCTACGCCCGACATCGGTCTTACCCTGCCCGACATCACCGGCTTTGGTCTGCACATGACCGACATCGGCACCTGTCTGTTCGACGCCGGTTCTTCCTGACTGACGTCGGTATCTGTGTTCGCCTGTGAGTGATGACTTTTTACCCGCGAGCTCCTTTGAATCAATCTCCATGTCCAAACTGCTCTGCTCAGAAGTATCCAGCACCATCCACTGGTTTCTGTCGGCCATCTCCTCCGAGAACACCAAGGCTTTCCAGTTCTTAAGCCTGTCAAATATATTTGTCTTCCGCTTAAGAACATGCATCTCCTTCCTGCTCATGTGACCAAGCCTACGAAGCCACGTCTCCGCAACAGAAGAAGAATCAGTAATATAAACAAGTAGATAAAGGGTACCTGTTTTCTTACCACCAGCTAATTCAAGTGCATCCGTTGTGAGAGTTCTTGTGCATCTCTCATCACCTAATCTTTCTAAAGAAATTAGCCATATCTCCAAACCTGGGACCTGCATGACCTTCATCAACACCTGTGTGTTGGCCGCCTGCAATTTCAGCTTCACTTCCCCTTTGCCAATTCTTTGGCAAGGCTCACCAGCTCCTCTACCTGGGGCTGCATGGAAAGAGGCAACTGAATCTTTTATCCAAGATTCAACTTTATCCAAGAAACCTCCCAGAGCATCCTGTGCAACATCACCTGCAACATCTGCTTCTTTAGTTTCTTCATGCTGATCTTTCACAAACCAACAATATTCTTTTACCTACTCTTTCTTTCCATGGGACCTTAAGTGACCATCTGTGCTTTTCAACTCCTCCATTCTTAGCTTACTTTCATCTGCCATTGCTCTACTCCCACTCAATCAAAAACCCCTGAGAGTGCCTTGTAATCAAAACACACTACCCAGATCTAAACCAATCTGTTAGTATCCCAACCAAAAGCTCTGATACCACTTGTCAGGATCTTGCTCCACCAAAAGAGCACAATATGATTACCAAACCAAACAACTTAATATGCGAAAATTAACCAGAATCACAAGTAACTAGAATTCAGAATAACACATGATATGAGAGACAATACACAACTTGTATTAACACTTTTACAGAAAAGAATACAATAAAGAAGATGCCACTTCTTCTCCACCACCTTACAGAGGTTTTCCACACCTCAAGTGAACAGTAATTCTCTCCTCAAAGCTCTCCCTCTCAGGTCCCAACACCCAACTCAAACACAGAGTTGGTGTTCACCTCCCGTGCTCCATGCACACCACAAGTGCTCCACGCACTCCACAAGTACTCCAGGTACTTCAAGTAGATCTCCCATGAACCTGCAACAACCTGTTGTTCAACAGACCATACTTATGGAAGGAACTGCCATGCCTTCCTCTTAGCTCTCCATGTACTCCACGTACATCACAGTGAGTACACACACCGTACTCCAAGTAGATCCTGCCTGATCCTGCTCCCTGTTGTGTTGCTGTCCTATCTGATCTCCAACCTACAGATCAATAAATGGTTCTGCACACCTGTGAACCTCGACCTTGCACACACACACACACACCTGCAGATCAACGATCTTACTTACCATGTAGATCTCCTATAAGGGCCATGCTCACCTGATGACCAAGATTATACATACCTGAAGAATCCAGCTGACTCTCCAATCCAGCACCAACACAACTGGTACTGTGGCACTAGGAGGAACGCACCATTGCTCTACCTCACACACCGAAGGAGCTTATAATTATGCTCTCTTACTCCCTAGCACTAATTTACAATACAACCATGAGTCTATTATATAGAACTCATCCAAACATTAATTAGACATCTAATTACAATAATTAGATCCGCAGCTATGAGTCTAAAATTAGCACTCATCATGCAAACACTTGGTTCGTTAGCTAACTGCCCGTAATAAACTCGCAGTCGAACCACACAAGTGACCGACGTCGGTCCCTGTCTACCTGGAGGTGACCGACGCCAGCCGATCCCTGACCGACGTCAGTTGCTTCTCTTTCACTGTCCTGCCGACGTCGGCTGATCAGACCGATGCCGGTTGCTCTGACACTTCGCAACCTTCAGCAACTCCTCCAATGGCCTTCTCCGTGTCTACATCAGTGAAGCTTTTAGCTCCACAACCTAACAAGTTATTTAGTGTATATAGTGAAAAAGTATTTAATTATATAATGTTGACTAATATCTGTAATAAAATATAATCATAAAATTATTAACTTTTAAATATTATTTAATAGTTATTAGATATATGATATAGTACAATTTATGTTTAAAAAAATATATAAACATTTATAATATAATATATAAAATTCAATAATTGATTTGATTTATATAAATTAAAGAATAATTTATTATATTAATAGACGTTCTACAATGATATCTGGGTCTAGTGGTAAGTTGTAATAGAATGAGTGTATTCATTTTTAAATCCAACTTTAAATTTAACATCTATTTAAACCCACATTTTTATACAATATTAATTTTTATTAAAAATATTATTTTATGAATAGAAGATAATACAAATTAAAATCCAACTGACATTATTATACATATTAAATTTTATATTATTGCATCATCAAACCCAAACATTGTGGGGCACGTAGCAATACACTCCACATAAATCACACTCAATGAAAAATATATATGCATTACATTTCAAATTTTTTCTTCAACTATTGACGAAATAAGTCAAAAACTCTTACCTGATATTTTATTGTCGTTCATTCATTGGACGCTGATCATTGGGCTGCCACTCTATCATAAATTGATGATTTAAAATTTTATTCAATATTTTACATGTTGCTAACATATATAAGAGTTGTATAAGTAGAAAGATTCTAGAGATATGTAATATCAGTTAATAGCGAAGAGACTTCCAATGATGAATTTCTCGTGCCCTTCCACAACTAGGGCTAATTTTTGCCTACAAGAGTCCACTTCGACTAACCAAGGTGGGGACGATAATATGCATTCCTATGTTAGAAAGCCATGGATGAAGGAGAATGCAAGGGGTTTTGGATGTAAGGCTAGTCAAACAAAAGTGACGTGTGGGGGAAGCGTCGACAAGGGAAGGGGAAGTTGGGGTTAGAGTGCCAAAGGTGACTACAGGGACTGGCAAAAAGAGTCTAGGGCAGTTATTTATCCTTTTCAAGGAAGATTTGTGAGCAGCTAGTTCTTCATTTGGTCAATTGGTTTCTCGGAGCAAGCAATCAAGGGCTTTAGGTTTTGCAAAGGCTTCACCCGTAATCAATTTTGAGGCCTTAGAGGAAGTGCTTGAAAGTGAGGATTGGTATGCGCAAACGGGTTTATTGTACATGATCGATAAGTTTTGGCCTACCCTCTCTGGCCTTCATTAGTGGATTTTTTATTCATGGCAACGGATGATGGAAAGCGGCGTAGAATTATATTCATGCTAGAGGAATTTTTGTTGTAGTTTTTTATTCTCTAACGGATCGTAATAAGATCTTATAAACTAAATCTTGGAGCTTTGATCATCATCTCCTTCTTATGAAACCCTAGTTACCAGATTTTAATCCTTTAGCTGAAAACCTCTCTTACGACCCTGTCTAGATGTGGTTGCCTTATCTTCCTCTCTAGTTTTGGTTGAAGTTTGGGCTAACAACGATTGAGAAAGCCCTGGGGGAATTACTAGAAAGTGATGTTTCTTGTTTGTTTGGACATTTCCCAAGGCCTTCTTGAAATGATCGAGTTGAAAGTTAAAGGCAAATGTTGATCACAAACCCTTTATTATGAGGGTCTTCCCTTCGTGTCGAGGTCATCTATCTAATTTTGCTAAAGTTTCAAGGATAAAGTGGCCTCTTCGTGGTGGAAGGAGACATGTGAAGAGCTTCTCACAGTGTTTTTGAAAAGTGATCTTGTTTTTGCCTTTAGAAGTTGTTCCAAAAGTCCTCAAGGAGGAGGAATTTAAAACAAGTTTGGTGTCGCCACCTCAATTCTCAAAGGTTGTTGGGTCAGCGATGAATGGTAATAAAAATTTTAGCATAAATAAGGCTTGAGGAAGCTCATATATGGATAGGTGCATCTCTCCATGTTTAGATACAAGTACTTTGAGTAAACAAGAATGGATGATAGTAAAAAATAAGAAAAAATGACATTTTATACCTAATTCCCCTCCCAAAGTACTTCACTCAAACAACTAATCGAATAAGGACGAAACTTAGTAGTTTTTAGTTTTATGCTTTTGCAATTTTTATTCTTTATTGAAGTTAAAGCATTTTTTAATACTTTATGGTAGTTTGTATTGATTGAAATATGATGCTTAAATGCCTTTGAATTATTTTTATACAATCTTTTAATCATAAAATTAATTGAAACTTCGGAACAAACAATCTTTAAAATGAAAATATATAATATAATAATTTAAAATTTAGAAAAAAATATATTTCATTTTTTTGGTATTTTTTTCAAAATAAATAATGATAAAAAAAACACAACTTATGGATCATGTTTGCTCTACCGCCGAATTCAGTAGACTTTGTTGCACACAAATGTATCTTGTACCAACATAAATCTCTTCACTTGAAGATATTCTACCGTTTATAGTAAGATATTCACATGTGGGACCCCACCGCCTTTCCATCAGAAATAAGGTTAAAAAAAAGCAACGTGCTTCCTACACGAAAGTCGTGCAACTGAAAAAGTGCATGACAGCTGCTATTGAGGCCGTGCCGTCAGATTAGTCTTCAATTTTACTGTCACGTACTATTTTTTTACTGTACCCTAAAAAAAAGTCGTAATGTTTGGTGGGGAACGGTCCATTGACTCCACCATTTCAATCCAATCGATGCCCACCCTCAACCAAAGACGCTCTGCATTTCGTACCCACATCTAAATTAATCCGTCCCTTCGACGACACCTTTAGCAGCACAGCGCCCAACGGATACAAACTACGTCTTTTTAGTTTTTTTCTTACCACCGCTCTTTGTAAAATCAAAATGCCAAAAGCACAAATGAAGGGGCACGCGTGGCCAGATTAAAATAATGGAGATAGAAAATTCTTTTAAGAATTCTATTTCATGCATTCATTAATTACAATGGACAGTCAACAACAGTAGAACTTAAACTTCAATTTAAATATAAATAAATTGGAACGAACAGCCAGCCTTCTTCCATACATTGGAAGCAGGCTTAAATCTCTTGACGCTACGGGTCACGAGAAATATGTGAAGCTCCCCCTGCACGTGATGGAGCCGCTTTACCTTGATTGCCATAAATGCAGAAATTGCAGTTAAAGAAAGCACGAGAAGAGACATTTACTGATACCATGCAAACAAAGGAGGGAGACTGAATAAATTAAAGTGTTGAAGTACGGAACTTCAATTAATGAAACAATACTGCGACTCTCCACCATACTGTACTCTTGTCTCTCTCCACTTTTAACTTCTCTCCCACTAACTCTAGTCAAAATTGTAGGGTTAACGGAACCTAACATTTAAGCCGCAGCTTTAACCCTACCATGTGGGACTTTAGTCTCTATCCGCCGTATACCTATAAAGCGCAGAGGCAAACGCTTTAGATCATAATTTAATATAGTGGAGATCTGTGGGGATTTCCCTTTCTCCTCCGTGGAATTACCGACTTGGGTGACCTGTTGCTATTGCTGCTTCGCATTTTCTTGGGCAGTGAAAATATAGCTGGGGTTTGCATAGTGCTTGCGGCAACCCAGCATTCCTCTCTTTCACTCGCACACGATGTTGAAGACAGCGACTCTTCCATTTCCATGTACATGTCTTCGTCTTCTTCAATCTCGAGCTTGCTGCATGGTTTTAGGCTTGGACTTGTATTTTCTGGAGAAGGAGATGGCTCTAAGAACTCTGAAATGTCCAGTGAATTGCAAGCCTGCAGCACACTGGATATGTTCTTCACAGCTTCTACCTGTAACCAATCATTAGAGTAAATAATCAACTTTCCTTACTTAAAAAAGTTACAAAAGATAAAAACAATACAACAAACGGACAAAAGACACTGAAAACTGCCTCAATTTAAACAGCTGGAAAGATAGAACATAGACATAAAAACATTTCAGCCTTTTACTTGTAACGCCATAATTTTGATGGCTTACTTTTGACCTTTTTATAATTTAATTCTACAGGATGAAAACCTATCTCATTCAATTCAAACTCGACCATGAATACTATAAAAAGAAGTAAAATTAAATGGTTTTAGGATTAAAATCCTATAATCCCTTAATGGTTTAACAGTTAAATTTAATTCAAACATATATTTAATAAACAGTTTATTAATAAAATTAGGATTGTATGTAAATGAATTGATGAGTATGATAAGATATTATAATTGTTATGTTATCTATTAAGATATTATTTAATATATTCTGGAGCATAAATCATGGAGTCAGTCCTTGAGAATTATTAAATTAATATCAATGTCTACTATTTGATTGCTTGAAATTATTGAGTAAACTCAAATGACCAACCAACCCACTTTACCAACCCTTCTACAGCTTATTAACCAATGAATACATATCCTTAATATCAAATAGAAATCGTGAATTATTTATACACTCGGATATAGTTATCTTACAATTGAAAATGAAAATTATCTCATTTAAAAATACAAAAACAAATAAATCACTAATTTCAACTTTATTTATGATTCTTTAAACAAATAAAAAATTATTAAAAATAATTGGAAAAAACCCCACATCATCATTTAATTACTCAATTAATAAAAGCAATTCTATCTCACATATTAATATAAAAATAAATAAATCAATGATTTTAATTTTATTATAAATGTTAAAAGCAAAAAAAAAACATAACTAAAAGTAATTGGAAAAAACATGAGTTAGGTATTACAGAAATAATTAAAACACCTTCCATTGTAAACTTTGATCTTATAATCAACCTAAACTTCGGAGTTATAAATTAAATATCATAGAAATAATTAAAATACATTTTATTATAAAAATTTGACCTCATAATCAACCTAAACTTGGAAATTATATGACCCATCCACTTAAATTTAAAATTTTAAACTCTCAATATAAATGATCATTTTTTACATTACATTAAATTGTATAATAACATTTTAAAATTTAATTACATAATTTCAAATTAAACTGCATTAATTTATATTTTAAAATCTGGTCAAAATAACTCGCATAAATGACTAAAATGAATTTGTATAAACCAATACTTATAAAAACATTCGTTAAGATAAATTCACTTAAAACTATTCTCTCCAAATTTAAACTCCTTACTTTCTAAATCCTATCATAAAAAACCAAATAATGCATTAAGGAGGCACAAAGTTTGACTGACTTCTATGAATTTTTTTGAATCAAAACATTAAGTGGCCCTTAATTGAAAAGAAATTCTATCGTTGCAAACATGTCATAAAATGTCTCAACAATTTTAGGCAGCAATTAAGAAAATTAAAATAGTCAGAAATTGTCAGCCAGAGTTTGAACGGTTGTTGGAAATTCCAAATGCCCTTAATGGGCCACGAAGAATGATATCCCGTCTACTGACTGTCAGGAGTGGGAACGTAAAATTCCAACGACCGAGATAAAAAAAGTAGGGAGTAAAAAACATCGTCCACGCATTTACGCGCTCGAGACAGTGCTTCTGCTATCATTGTCGTGTGCTTGGCGACACTTGTCATAAGGAAATTCGGCTAAAAATACCATCATGAATTATACATTTGAAACGAAACCAAAAAATATGCCGCTATAGTTTGGGCATGCGTCTACCAACAGTTGTCAAAAGTTTGACGGCCGGAAAAACACAGAAAAAAGACAACAAATAAAGACAGAAGATTCGTTTCAACAGTTGACGGAAATTCAAATTACAACGGTGGATACCGGCACCTACGGCATAATTATTGGGAAAAAGTAATACACCATGATCGATAATTTAATTAAGAATTGAATTAAAAATAACGGACGCGCACGCATATTGTAGGTTACGATTTTGTGTATTAGGCCGCTTACCTTGCATCTAACGGAGCAGTAACGGTAGGGTTCCTGCAAAACCCTGTCACATGTTACGCAGGAATTCCCCTGCCCTTTCGATAATCGTGACTGCGGCCTCTGGTTTAAAAACACAACCCTCGCGCTATTTGTTATATATGTCTGCATCACCAAACAATTACAGAATTTAATCCTTGAATACATATTATAAATTTGGCAGTATTGTGACTGTTAAAACTTGCTGAATTTACCGCTTATTTAGTGCAAAATTTACCTGCACTAGAGAGCAGTCTAGTAGCTTCTGCATGTCGTGGAGCCGAATAACGTCATGGTACACATACCTTCGCACCTGTCATATACAGAAATCAAAGCCAAACCATGAGCCTTCAAAATTCATCCAAATTTACAACAATTTACAAAACTCGCGAAAATAAACTTCCGTTCACAAAATTCAACAAAATATATGTCCATTTGCACCATGCTTCAGAATTTTGCGATGGAATGAACGGACTTGAAGAATTTTTTGATCGAAGCGAGGGACTTCAATTTTGTGACGGAAAGGATCTAAATGATTTTCACCTGCAGAAGACGATGTGAACGGTGGGAAACGAGGCAATGCTGGCAAATACTGGTGCTACAGTCCACACAGAATATGTTAACCTCATTCTTCTTGTGCTCCAGGTGAATAGAACACGGGACAAAGAATTGGTCCGATAGCAAAGCCTCCAGCCATGCCGGCTTTCGTGGAACCACGGAAATCGCATATCCAACCTGCAAAGCCGCAAAATTCAAAAAAACGCTCAATTCTACAAATCTTATAACTCTCAACTGATACAAATCGTCTAAATTTGTCAGACATTCAACAAACCTGGACTTCAAATCTCACAAACGCCCCTAAAACCCTTAATTTAAAGCTAAAACTTTCAGGAAGCGACGGCATTATGCCCCTAATCTTGTAATTATGGGCGAAAACAGCTTTAAAACCCCGTGAAGGGCAACGCTTTGAATTAACGCTTCGAATTGCACGAGTAAACAGACCAGGCCCCGCAGAGAGCAAAAACACGTTTAAAATTAGAAACTACGCAAAAAGCCTTTCAAATACACACCTTACGCTTCACGCCTTCAAATTAAGTACAACAACAGTTAACGAATTACTCAATTAAATAACAATTACGGCAATAGCTACCAAAAGCGCGAGATAAACAGCAAATTAACAGCGCTCGACAAAAAATTCGGCATACATGCCTTAATGGCAACTCTAGCATGCAAACCAAACTCTATGGAGCAATTCAACTTCAAATGCAACCAGAGGACATCAAATTTACTGCTAAATTAAGCCTAGAAAAAATAAATCGAGCATCGCAAAAAAGAAGGCATGCAGAAGTTAACAGGAACTCACCATGTTGAAGTAACTTGTGCAAGCTTTGCGGCCGACGCAGGGAAAATAGCGTAACAGCAAAACAGAAACAAAGGGTTTTCAAACAAACCAGAGAGAGGTAAGCGGCGAACCTACAATTGTTTTCCACTATTCATAAACAGGGAGAAGCAGCAACGCGCTGATTATTATCAACAATCGGCATTCCTACTCAGAGCCTAGTGCCTGCCAGCCGTCGATCTGTCTCATCGGACGGCCGCGCCAAACGCTGCGAGACTCAATGCGCGCATCTGCTCAGCACGGCCAATCGTTCACCGTCGATCCGTCCCACCCCGGTACAATCGCGTCCGTCCGATCGCGCGGAAGTAATCAAATGCCTGCTGCTCGTACCCACACTGCCAGCTAAGACCTAATTTGCGCGCCCAATTTGTGGATTTTACTTTTTTGTTTTTCTCCTATTTAATGTGTTTTGTGGGGTTGCAAATGGAAAACAAAAGGGCGGCTGATGGCGTCCAGAAGGGACACCGGGCCCCACTTGCCACGGCGGACGACACCTCATCCGAGAAAATAAAAACAGGATGTTTGTTGACGTGCTGTCATTTCAATGGATGGCGTGGTCGGGAAATGAGGTGGCGCCCGGGCCCTGGACCAGTCACATTCTACTGATCCCTGCAGGATTCGACCTGATTCCCTGCAGCCGCATATTAAACCGATATTTAGGTCAAATGGACTCCAATCCTAATTTAAATAGCGTTTATAAAAAGGCATTTGCGATTTGCCATTTGCCGTTGAATCGTTGCCCAAGGGAAAAGGACAGATGCTTTTCAAATAATAATATTTTAATATTAATATTTGGTTGCAAGTTGCCTGGGTGCAGCAGGCACGCCACTCCAAGCCCTTCACGCCTCCTACGTACAATGGGTAGTTTTGTTTGGTACAGGTGCCCAATTGAAAGATAAAAAGTCCTCCGTGTTCACGTCGGAACTGGGAAGGACACCCTATGGACTTAGGGGTCCTGGGTTGTGGCGTAGGGCATTTAGGTTTTCCTGCCCTCCACTTTGATATTGATGTTGCCTTAATCTTGAAATGCGACCTTTTGTTACTTGTACTCTTTGTCATGTTGTCGACAGGACGGAATATCTGTTGATGTGCATGTGAACACCCATGTTAGGGTTTGTTAATTGTAGTTACATTGGGACTAACCATTGCCATTGTAGTTGCCTCGGGACTAATCATTTCTATCGGCGTATCTACTCTCAATATTATTTATTTTCTTAACATCGGTATTTGTTAACCTAGTTTAAATTTATTTAAGAAATAAAGTCTAAAAATAATTTAAATATAAATATAACTCTTCTTTCTTATGTTCTTCTTAGTTCGTGTTAAAATATTTAATAGTTTTATTTTAAATTTTAATCAAATATTTTTTTAATTAATATCGGTGTTTGTTAACTCTTTGTGTATTCGAAACATACTCTTATTTCTTATATTAAGTTTTAGCTCGTGTTTTCAATATCATATGGTTTTACCTTAAATTGTAGTGAAACGATTTTTTTGAATTAACATCGTTATTTGTTAACTATCTCCATGTTGGAAACTTATGTTCATTGGGTCTCCCTTTCTCTAGTTCAAATTTATTTAAGAGATAAAGAGTATAAAAATAATTTATTATAATTGAACCTCTAACCCTTTCTTTCATTCAAATTTACTTAAGAGGTAAAAAGTATTAAAATAATTTATTATAATCAAACCTCTAACTAATAGCTAGTGACATTACTAATTCTTCTTAATTTGAATATAACTCTTGTTTCTTATATTAAGTCTTAGCTAGTGTTTTTAATATTTAATAGTTTCACCTCAAATTAACTAGTGTTTTTAATATTTAATAGTTTTACCTCAAATTTTAATGAAATGTTTTTTTTTTTTTAATAGAAGAATGTTACAAAAAATGGAGAAATTGTTCATTTAGTGAATAACACTAAAGAAGAGGGTCCATTGATTGAGCAGGGCCCAATATATAAAAAAATACAATGAAAACAAAAGCACCAAAAGTAAATGTACAATTTATCTTTAAATATACAATTTTGACGTAATAGTAATATACAATAACAAATGATATGATAACACATCACCTTCACAAACATAAAATATTGAATACACATATATTAATCACACTTTTTATTTAATGTATTAAATTATTTCAAAATATTTCCTCCTCCCCCCCCCACTTAATACCAACAAAAATATATATATATAAATAACTTTCCTATCACTTAAACTTTCAAATAAACGTTATGTATAAATCAATTTCTAATAAAGTTAAAATGCACCATATACCTCTCCCTTAATATAACTTGTTCAAAAAGTGACCAGCAGTCTATCACATGCGGCCCAATAACGAGAAAGAAAGTAAAAATATTTATTGATGTATACTGGCCATTATAGTCAACGGGACACGGAAAAGATAAAATAGAGGTACACAAATCTAAGCAATATTAAAAAAAATAAAATAAAAAGTTAAAAATGACTTTAGTAACAATAACAATTAAATAATTATATATTGCCAATGAAAAAATAAATTATCACCGATGGGTTATAGGATGAGAAAATGCAAGTTAATCATAAAGAAAAAAGTTTTAGAAGAAAAAATACTTTTAATTTTATGTTGAAATTATTTTATGAGTTATAGGTTAAAAATATAGAGAGAATATCGAAACGGTTGAAGTCTAATTGGTGAGGATGATGGTTGATTATATCTATTTACCAAAGTATAAATCCTTTTAAATATCTGATACAGAGAGTCAAGTGGTTAAAGTCAAGATCATATTATAGGTGATTTTAACCCCCTGGATACTCCTTATTTGTGGTTGCTTACTTAAAAAAACTCGCTGATTTAGGTATGCATTTACTCGATATTGTAAATCTGCTATATATTTATTTCTGAAATATAAATAGATATGCCAACATTCTACGTGATTCCATGTAATGCCTTCAGAAATACAATCAAAAAAATAATGTAAAGGAATTCCTAATCAATTTTACTTGCAAAAGAACCACCCTTAGACAAGTGTGATTCTTCTTGTTATACAGAGTGTTCTTGAGTGGACAAGAATGTTTGTGCACAACAGTTGCCTAATTATCCACTACGAATTGTGCACTACAGTGATAGACCAATCAACATCTTTAATGACTAAGGTTGTAATTAGGGTTTAAATTTTATGGTTGTATAGTCGTATTTATGTTTTCTAATTGTAAAATATAATCATTTTTTTAAGAGATCGTATTACTTGCAAGGTAAAAAATTAGGAGACCGTCAAAAACTATAAAAGGTTATGATAAATATATTTTTTTTCTCTAATATTTTTTCTTTCTATTATGAATTATATCAGCGTTTGAAAAGTAATGTTGAATAGATGACCATCATCAAAAAAATCAAAATAGAAAAGGTCGCACGTCAAATTTAGGTCTTGGTTGTAACCTACACTAATTGTGTTGGATATTGTAGTGTCTTGAGCCTCGTTAGCTTAAAATTTAAAATAAATGAACAAATAAGTCCAAAAACACTCTTGTAAAAGGTGTAGCATTATAATTATAGTAAATTAATCCTTCTAATTACAGAACTATTATAATAATATTCCCTTTACTTACCTAACTTTATGGAACTAATCTAGAGAATAAAATTAATGTTGAACTCCATGTCAAGAAATTTAGAGCTAAATCCCATGTTAGCTTCAAAAGCAAACACTCAATTATCGACCACATTTTCATTTTTAGAATTATTATTGTAATTTTTCATAATAATAAAGATGATTTTTTTGCTAGCAAATGGGATGAGCTCAAGTAGTAAATCATCGAGCTTTCATATTGAAGTCTTGTCTTCAAATCCCCATGAGACATGCTAAATGTTAAAGTATACAAATGTTGACAAGAGAAAATTTACCAAATTAAAAAAAATGCTTATTCTCTTATATTTTAAAAAAACATTTGATTTATCCTCATGGGAAATGTTTTAAAATGTATGGCGGATTTATAAATGCCCTTTAAATTATCGGGTCATTGCTAAACTTAAAACTAAACAAAGTTGCCATATGGAAATTAATTATAATATTAAAGCAAAACTAGGTTGTCTTTTGCCTTGACTCTTTTGCGATTTACATAGATTGTTTAGAAAAATCCTTGGAAGAGGTTTGGGTGCAGTGGTACTAACCTCTGCAACTACACTATTATACTTCTACTTTATATGAAAAATATTATCTTCCTTACTAAGCACCTTGATGACATGAAAATATATTTAAATGTACTTCAATAATTTTACATTAAGTTTGATTTAACTATATTTTTTGATTAAACTAAGAATCATGATTATCAAATCTAAAAAGTTAACCTACTTTCAATTTCCTTAAAAACTTGTCATCTTAAGACAATTCATAATTAAGAATATTTTGGTATTAATTTTTTTAATGGTTTAATGAATTATAAAACAACCTCATACTCCATTGAAAGGTGAATAGAGTAGCAGGTGAAGGTACAACACGTAAGACTTGAAACCAAACTATGACTATCATAACAAATTCAAAATAACATCCCAAACAACAAGAGAATATTCATATTGCTTTGATGTTCCTTTCCATAGAAACTTGTGTTGCATCTTAAACATATTTCCAATCATATTATTTGGAAGAAGTTTAAAAAAATGGGTGTGTTGGAATAACTTGTAGGATTGATTGGAGAAGTTGTATATAACTATAACAACCTAAATTTGGTCACAATCAAGAAAGTATCCTTAAGGTTGGCATTTAGTTTCCTAAACTCTCCAATAGATATTTACCCCTCTTCAACCACTATAAAAAGATATATAATTCATTCATTTCACAAATATTTGCAAGATTACCAATTCTATTATAGTAGCTTATTTACACAAGTGCACATTGAACAAAAGTTTCATAGTCTTCCCAAATCAATGTCCAAGCACTTCAAACAATCATGAGTCAAGTCTGAATTCAGCGTTATGCAACCCTAGCCAATCATGATAAAGTATTCAAGTCAATTATAAATACATTCATATAGTCGAATGAGCATAATTACACAAAGCACTTAGGTGGGAGAACTACATGGAAATTTGATCTTTATGTGGAGTTTTGGTATGTACGTAGCGTTCAACACATTAGGGTGTTGAGGTCTAGCATAGCTCTAACCATTAACCTCTTTTTACTCCATCATATTTGTTTATCTCCTTGTGACATAAATCTAGAGTTTACAACTTCAAGAAGACACATACAGGGCTTTGCATAATTTTGAAGGCGAAATCAATGCAAAAAGGCTTAATTGTTACTATCGCACCTGATTGTTTCAAAAAATCTATTTTTTTTGTAAAAAGACATGATCGACCAACAAGGACAATAATGGCATTCGCTCCTATTCTCTACTGGGCATTCATGTGCGTTAAAGCGCTCAAGCACAACTTCTAAGATATTTTTAGCTTTTCTACATTTTATTTATTTATACATTCTATTTTCCTAACCAGTCATTTGATAACTCAAAAAATTAAGTCCGTCTCTCCTTTACATAATTTAACTTTATTCTTTCTATTTTATTTTATTTATTTTAATCATTTATATTAAATTTATTATTCAAAATTATATTTTTTTTTTAAAAAAAAATTGTGTATATTGTCCTTCGGTCAATAGCGAAAGACCTATAAATTTATTTGTAAGTTTTTCCCGTGCTATAGCCTTGCTTATGATTTATCCCACGATGATGAAGAGGGAGGGGCTTAGTGGATCATATTGTCATAGGGCTTGTTGAGAATAGTAAAGGTCCTCATTCAAAGAGATAGAATAGAATAGAATAGAATAGAATACATTAGAGTGCATGTGCAATTGTCGATCCATTTTCGAATAAGGGACTTAATCCAAACGCACCAAGAATCTTTTTCTATCAATTAGCAATTGCATCTATGAAAAACTTTTGAAAGGTCTAATTTGATTAGTATATACCTTGTCATTTATGGGAGGTAAATGAAGAAGTTATTGGATAGAGGCAATATTGTCTTTGATTGAATATTCAGAAGAAATTATCCCCTGAGCAAGGGTTTAATCCTCAAGACTATCAATTTGGAAAGTATATTGTAAACCATATTGCACAAAGCAATTGTTTTATATAAGTTCAAATTGTCTCCTTTAGAGATTTGTGAGATGAGAATCAACTTAGTAGTATTTAAATGTTAAAAAATTTAAAAAAAAAAAAAAAAAAAAAAATCTTACATTCTTCAACAATTTTTAATATATTAATTTGGATGACATTTTCGAAAAGATTTGATAGAAGAATGTAGGGAATTCATTAGGTCATGAAGTTTTTTTGGTTTAAAAAAGAAAGACAATATTTTTGAGTTCCTCTAATGAAATTGGTTATTTAAGGAGACTAATTATTTAATTGAGAAAAAAATATTGGAAAGTTAAATTATAATTGTGTTTGACCTGAAAAGAATTCAATCTATCCATTTGAGTTAACATAAGATGTTGAAAATATTTTATGATTAGTGTTAGAAGCTCATTTATCTTTATAGCAAAGAAATCATCTTCATTTTTCAGTTGATGAATACTATTTAGCATTTTTTATTCAAATCCAATTTGAAAAAAAACATTATGTTGAAATATCCTTTTTTTATTTATTAGAATTGGGATCATTTAGACCAATATTATCTTTATTTCTGTTGTAAATCTGAAAGAGCCTAAATGAAAGATTTTTCTCAGTTTGGGCGTGACTGGTAGTAAGATAAACAATTGGTTGAGTGCTTGTTAGTTAGAGGTTAACAGTTCAAAACTTGTGACCCTCAAAGTCTCCCTTACTCTGGTTGGACTTTATCAAGAAGAGTGTGGGTTATTGTCATGTCCCCTTTTTCATGGACATTGACAGATTTGATGATTGGCCTATAATACGACCTTCGTAGGCTAATATGATGGATAGAGGGTCATAATGGAGCTTGGCTTGACTTTGACTCGCAGAATTTCTACATTTGGTTTTCATTCAGGGTCTTTCAGACATGTTTGATTGATGCTCCTATTATTTAGGTATATTTGACATGCAGCGGAGCACCTTTATTTTGGTATGGTCATATGCGGAATCACTCCCTGATTCACCTGCTTCGATCGGTTTGAGGATCCGACGTATATTGAGGGAGATATTAATATTTGATTGATTTAATCAAATATTAATTATTTGGTCTCATTAATAATTAATTATTAATTATTAATTATTTGCTCTAATTTTAAATTAGAAACCCTAATGCTAATTTGAGAAAACCCTAATTAGGGCAAGCATATCTTTTGAGGGTATAAGGGTTTCACATGGAGGCCATTATTGGTGTATGCTATTGATTATTGATATTGATTTTGGATAATTTCTTCTGTGAAGACTGAGCCTAGGGTTCAAGGATTCCATCTGCATTGGAGAACGTTCCCTCTTCAGTGTGTGCAATTAAGAGGCTGTGGAATATCAGCTGATCTATTGCCAAAGTGTGAGATAACTTCATCCAGAAGTTATCACAGAATTTCAGGTTTGAGAGATAACTTCACACAGAAGTTATTACAGATATTCCAGGTATTTCTTTATTTAGTTTTGATTCAATAAATTATACAGCTAGAGATCTTCTGTGCTAGAAAAGTATATTTCAGATTAGGGGTTGAAAACAGGGAAATTGTGCGTAATTGGCGGCCGTACAAGGTCCGTACAGGCCCGTACAGATCAGCTCAGGAACCGACCTCGGCAGACAGAGGGTTTCAGTGACCGACATCGGTCGACTGAAGACCGACGTCGGCAGAAAGCCGACCGACAGATACCGACGTCGGTGATATATCGACCGACGACGGCGACTGTGTGTCGACACAGAAGGGCCGAGACTTTCCAGAATTCAATTTGCACTTCCAGATTTGCAAAGCCAGGGTTTTCAAGACTGTATTTCATATTTATATGCATATTAGAGGACTGCAATTGTAATAGTTTAGAAGGACAAGTGATACAATCTGTAATTTGTTATTAAGAAGCTAGATTATTGTGATTATTCTGAGTTTATTCAACAGCGATTATATCTTGGTTCAGATTTTTTGTGTTGCTATATTTCCTGTTTAGAAGGGGATATTACAGTTATAGCAGATGCTAACATGAATCAAAAACCTAATTGTGACGAGAGCCAACAAATGAAACATGAAAATGACTTGAGGAGTAGAACTCCAAACTTAAGCGAAGAGAATGAAAAAATATAATCGATTCTCATATAAACCAAAAAAAATTAAAAATTATTCTTAATTTGCAAGTAACTTAGATAATCTTTCATCCCAAATTCATCTTGAAATAGTCTTTAAATGAAATTTTAAGTCAAATACTTGTTATGAAATGTTTTCAATAACTTTTATGTTCCAAACTTTCAATTATTTTCTGATATTACCACTTTTCTATACGAAATTTCTAAATTAAATTTTCTCATTTCCACTAAATTAATGTTCTTATATAAATCCAAGTATGTTGATTTAAGAGTTAACTCTTTTACATCCTTCATATGTAAAAATCAAGTTAATATGCCAACGATTAGAAAAAGTGTTGACTTAAACCATTTCTTATAAATTATTATCCGGTCTAGTTTCTTGGCTATGTGATGTTTGCCTTTTTTATGTTGCTCCATGAGTGAAGACCCTCAAGAAATTCAATATCCACCATAGAGTTATTGTTTATCAAGTTAAAGAGAGCATCATAAATTCTTTGTTTGAAACTAGATCCCCTTTCCCCTCAATTTACAAGTTCTTTAACATAGTTAAAATCGTTTCCGAGAATAAGATAGGGGTATGAGTTGATATCCATAAAGTTAGATGGTCCAGTATTGTTATTCTATTGTTACCATTAAAAGGTATGCAACTATAGATTATCTTCCACTATATTTGAAATTAATTTACACAGATGTTATAAATGTTTCAGGGAAATATTGGGTGAATAGATGTACATATCTTAATGGATCTCATTGAATTGTGATTCTAGTATTAATGTTATAAATTTATTATTCCAATTGTCTATCTTTTTGAGTTTTTTTTATATATTAGATTTATAAATTTATTATAAAAATATAATATCTAATTCTTATATTTTTACCTTATTTATGTTTGAGGGAATTGCATTGTTCTTTAAATTGGGAGGTGGATCTTCTCACGAAATTTCCATATTGATAGATTTGTATTCTTTATCAATTTATAGATTTTGTTTATCCTCCTTCAAAATATTTTCGCAATATGATTTTATTTTTTACCTTCCATTAACCAAGGTTTTAAATTCTCAAATTTATATTGTTTTAAAAATAATACCCTAAAACTAATTGAAGTTTATTTTGTTTTTCTTTGGATTTGACAGTAAAGATGTCTTAACATTAGATGTGAAAGTAATTGGTTGTAATGATTTACCTTTTTTTTTTTTCTTTTGTTTGATCACCTTGAGAATGGTGTGCAAGAGGTCTCATGCTTTTGCCCTAGGTTTTAACAATATACCTCATCACTTATATATTTGTATTTGTTAGAAAAACAAAGGAGTCTTATAAGTGATGAAGAGCTTTACCTCTTCTTCTTTGGTATGCATGTTGAAAAATATTCTCTTAATTATGTTTTGTTTTGTAAGTTTGGTGTTGATGATGTAATTGTATGATTGTGACTTGGCTTGTATTGGGCATTATCCTTATATCTTTTTCTATTGTGCTTTCCTAGTTTCCTTTCAAGAGAAATGTTATTTTCTATGTGAGGTATACTCAAACTAGATAACTTTGAGTATGAAAAATCTTATGTATGAAAAATATGTATTTATAATTTATGGGTTATTCACATTTTATCCCTGTAGTGTCAAAAATTAATCTGTTTGGTAATGTTTTGTTAAAATTTAGATTGACATGAATCTACACATAATTGAGAACCCCTTCATTCTAGGTGAAGTTTAAATTAGTGATATATTCTCTTATAAAGTTCTAAATTTTTCATAGTAGATTATCTTGTTAGTAATAACTTAGGAGTAATGGAAGATGAACCCACATTGATATTATTGTTAGTAATAATTTAGGAGTAGTGGAAAATGAACCCACATTGAGATTATTGTGGGAACTCCTTTGTGGGATTGAAGGTTGGGGACCAATGTTTCATGAAGAGGGTTGATTTTTGCATAAACCATAATCTTGCTTGGAATATTTGAACTCTCTTGCTTGGATGACAACACCAGATGAATTATCTCTTGGATATCATTAATATTTCAATAAATCACATGGGTTTCTCATTTTTATTAACCCAAATTCTCAAGGTTTTGGGCCTAAAATAATACCCATAAATCTACGAATTAGATATTTTTCCTTTATAACCCACCAATAGTGTTTTGTTTCTTCAACAACAAAATAAAATCTCAATGGAGTAACTAACTTGAGGAAACATCCATTTTCCTTCTTAATAGGGACATTTGTATTGAGGTGGTTTTGCTTGCTTTGATTTCAAAAACAAAATTCAAATTTTCCTTATAGATCTTGTTTGGGTCATTCAAAATAATTGAGTTGAAATTTTTTTTAAAATAGAGGGTAAAACGGGTGGGGAGGAAGTCTTTGCATCCTCAAATAGGACACCCAATATCCTATCAACACTTGGGTTATAGGAAGGAAAACTAGCAAGATTTAGATAATGACATAATGGCTTGAGGGGTAAGAATGTGCATAAGAGGTTTAGAGGTAGCTCCATTTCTACACCCCAATTTATGTTTATTTTGATGTCTAGAAACCAATTATCTTGGTATTGATCTTAATACTACTACATTTAGTGCAATCCACACCCCAAATTGGGTCTAAATTGCACCAAAAATTGATGATTTTTAGTGTTATTTGCATTAAAACTTTAAATAAATCACATCAAATATTGCAGAGCAAAGTGGACATGAATAAACATTTTTATGCACTGCATTTGTGCCTTGCTTATGTTCCAATGTAGCGCTTGAAATTGGATGATGTGTGTGTGTGTACGTATTATTATTATTATTATTATTATTATTATTATTATTATTATTATTATTATTATTATTATTATTATTATTGCTAAAGATACACGGGATCACAAACCCACACTAGTCATGGTACCATATTAACGATGGGAATTTAATCACTTTTACTGCTTTATCACAATATACCCAAGGATTGAATCGCTTTAGCACAACACCCCATTAACATGTAATCTATTGAGTATTGGGATACCTTAACACATAGAGAGATTTGAAACTTGGACCTCCCAAAATACACTAATAACAAGATACACCAATTGCCATTGCACCACTTCCTAATGGATATACATATATACATAATAATTAAATATATAATATATTACATAGTTGATTATGTATGTATGTATGTTTGTATGCACATTCACATGCACACATATTTATTTAATTGTATATTGTGTATTTATACATAGAAATATTATTTGCATGTATTTATGTAATGAATTTTCAAAGGGTATTGTTATACCCTAATTTGGGTAAATATGTTAGATTAATCTAATTAAGATAGAAACTGATTATAATAATTCATATCAATATATATGGGATTCAAACATACATATGAATGTAAAATATTGAGATTGATTATTTTGATTTGACAAGGGAATATGTTAAATATGGAAAGTACTAAACATATCACGATACATAGTTTTCTGATTTTTTTTATTAAGGGTAAAGGCTGGGTTTTGACTAGGTCCCATCCCGATTACCAAAAGCAGGCCCACGACTAGAAATAATAGCAACCAAATCAACTAGCATAAAAACATTAAAATATCTATTAAAAAAATAAATAAACAACCAAATCACAAGAAAACAACAAAAACTAGACAAAATGAATTACATATTTAGTTCTTTGAGCATACAATTCCATTCTTTGACCAAAATTTTTAGGGCCTCTTCAATGTCCTCCACCATCATATTGTCCAAGTCCAAGTCCTTTCCTTTATCCATAACTCTAATCCTTATGCTCGAATGGACTCCACTTTGATGTTCTTTGCTAGCCTTGATAATATTCTTCAGTACATTGATGTTGGAAACTCAATTATAGTTATTAATTTTGCTCATCTGCAATAATTGATGAATAGTGCCCTCCATTTTATTCTTCTCAATTTTTAACACCTCCACTCTAGTTTCCAACTTTTGAACCTTGGACATCGCACCTTCCCCTTCATCAAAAGCATTCTGCTCCAAAACACTAATACTACTACCAATAGAATTATTCACTTTCTTGTCCTTAATGATCCAAGACAACATGTGTTTATGAAGCTCAATGTCCATAGTCATAGATTTGAGCTTATCATGAATACCAACATCAAAAATGTACTCCTCCCCAACCTTCCTTTTACCATTTTTATGCATCTCTTCACCCAAAACATCTCTTTGTATATCATGCTTCATGTCAACAACCTGTCCATTATCCTTCTTTTGGAGGTGAACCAACATCCCAAAATCATCCTTTTCCTCTTTAGATTCAATCGCCTTATCCTCCTCTTACGAATTAGAAACAACAAAGGTCTAAGCTTTCCTTATAGGGTACTTGGAAGGGGTGGAAGCAAGGGCCATATAAGGAATCTTAATAGAGATGGTCTTATGAGTTGGGTCTTTCCCCTTACCTTGGAAACAGTTTTCACAACACCATAAGGTTCAACCAGTTTAATGGTAGAAGAAGGACCAACACCAAGAGACTTAACATGTTTAAACAAAAGGAAGATAAGGACTTGGTGGAAGGATAAGGGAGCATTCCTTATTTTTATTTCTCATATGGTTATTATGCCTAAAGTGATTTAAAAGGGTGAAGTGATAATAAAACATAACACTGTACCTTCCCTCGAGAGTGAGATTCTTCATTATTTGATAGGCCACTTTGGGGTAGGGCTCAGGTAGAGCTTCTAAAAAATAACCACCTTGGTAAGGAACCAATTCCTCTTGATGCATGATAAATTATTGCATTTCTTCATCCTTTTCCCGATTATTCCTATAGTACTTCCTTCCATGGGTACTCATACCAGTGACCCGAGCAATCAAATACTTATAAACCACAATGGTGACCTCCCACATAGTGAAAGTCATTGCATTCTAGCTTCTACCAAAGTCTAAGGAAACATGTGTATCATTGCCACATATCCTTTCCATGTAATTAGATAAGCCCCCATCCTCCAGGATTCTCCACACATCCCTATTTTTCTTCACATGTCCCATAGAAGAAGGCTCGGTGCAATATAAATCTCCTCCCATTATGTTGTTTAACAAGTGAATCCTGAAAGAACTGTAACTCTTCTTGCCCCACTCACACCCACAAATAACCAAAAAGATTTGATTAACATGTTTAGAGGCCAAAATTATTCCTTTAATCTCATTGGTGTGAGTGATGTCATCACCCCAATTAGAAATATCCTTGAAGTGATGACGCCTCCAACAAACATCATTTCCCATGTAATGGATTAAATCCTTAGAACCATTGAACTAAACTAAGACTATAGAGATGTCTAGGTGGGATATTTAATAGATTTCAAAATATAAAGTGAGGTTCTTGTAGGTACTTAACAATAGAATGGAAGTATTGACTCCTAAAATAACATGCAATTGTTAGGATGATGAAATAAGACCTTGTTTGAGTGCTCAAGTTATGCACGATAAATGTGTCTTGAGCTTGTCACTGTCAAGTACTGAAGAACATATTTTAGTATCTAAAAATACCCCTTTTTTATTTATTATTTATTTATTTATTTTTATTTAACTAATGAAATTAATAGAGAAAAAAGATAAAATATACCTTAGTGTGTACAAAACACTTTGCCTTATAGGAAAAAGGCTCCAATGTACAACTTTACTCCATGAAAACCTACAATGAATGTGGAGTCAATGTTTGTATGTGAAATCTAAAAAATCTTAAAACTGAAAGAGCAAGGGTTAGAGTACACCTGCATGTTGGTGTAAACTATGCTGCCATCACAGCTTGTTGGAGATGATGCCTCTTTGTTGAAGTATTGGAGAGTTGGGGTGATCATGCCCCAAACTTGTGTAACTATGTAAGATCATGAGTTGGGAAGGCAACATGCACCTCATGAATGTAGGAAAAAGTGCATAATGTGCTAATCCAAATAACCGTATAGGAAAAAAAGAGAACCGTGTGGGTAGACTTGACTCAAAAACAAATCACTATGCAAATAAATGAGATAATTGATCACGCAAGGTTCTCTAAAAATGAATCAACCACTGCATATGGCTTATAGATTCAAATGCAATGTTGCAATCCAATTTGTTCCATGTAAAAACAACAAAGCATGGTTATTTTTTAATTTTTAATTTTTTTTATATATTAAAATTATATTTTTCAATAAAGATTAAACATATAATACTTTCAATTTTTTGACACAATTTAATGTCCTAAAAAATATTTTGTTGTTTACACTAAAAATGATATATGTAAATAGTAAATCTAATGAAATTGTCACATGGACACCATTTTTGGGAAAGTGAAGATTAAAACTAAATTTTTAAACCTTACAGATGTAGTGGTGAAGTCAGATCAACTCTAAAAGTGCTAGATAAAAAAAAAAGAAATGGTAGAACAGTGATATTTCTCAAAAATATGTCTAGATGTCAATCATAATCAATATAAGTTTTTTGTATGGTTTTCTTTCTATGAATTTTAGAGGTTTTCAAAGGGTTTTAGGGATTTTTAAGATTTGCTTCCTAAAGTTTTAATAGGATTTTTAGGGCTTCTTGTACAATTTTATTTATAAAGTTTTGCAGGTTTATTTCATGACATTCCTTAGAGGATGATGACCAAAAACAAATATGCAAAACCAATCAATACTTTTTCATGGCTCCTTGACATAAATTTGTAAATTTATAATGACATTTCTAGCTATTTCCAACATTTGCTTTCATGTACAAAAATATGCATGTAAATTAGAAATTCCAAAGAAAATTCCTTAAAACCTATAAATTCCAAAGCAAAAGTAAAAGCCCTAAACACTAGTGCCAAAAAATTAAGAGAAACAACAAAAATTTCATATAAACTCAATATTCTTTGTAGATTGTTAATGTAACAACTTTAAACTACTATTTAAAAGACTGTATAATGAATAAATACACCCTAAAAGTGAAAACAAATATCGAAGGATTGTATGGTGAACAAAGTATTAACTGAATTGTTTTCATCTCTAAGTCTGTCTCTGCATAACTCCTCTTATCTCATCTTATCTCCTCTTATCTACAATGTGTTTTGAGAAAGATATCCACATAATAAAAATGAAAACAAAGCCCTAACTTACCTTGCGATTTATTTTATTTTCAAATCAATATTTTTTGGGGCATAAACTCGACACATGAATTTTTTTTGGTGTCACATTTGCACTGCAAACAAGTTAAAAACTTGAAAAAAAAGAAAGGTCAACACTAACCCAACCTGATTTGAGGTGCTATGCACACAAAATGTAGTAGTGTAATCACAAATTATATTGCAATCTT
The DNA here is from genome assembly GCA_037957365.1 of Torreya grandis. NCBI lineage: Eukaryota > Viridiplantae > Streptophyta > Pinopsida > Cupressales > Taxaceae > Torreya > Torreya grandis. Next base: position 2,155,865 of record JARHVA010001478.1, read on the forward strand.
AACATTGAAAAAATATTTTTTGTGGGTTGGAAGAGCTTTTACAGTTTACAAAACCATTACATAAATGTTGGACTTAATGTTGAGATAAAAATAAAGCATTATTTTTTAGTATTGTAACACCTGACATTAGACATATTTGAAGTTTGGGTTAGTAGCATATCCTTGGAAGTTTGAAATAAAATTGAGGAAAACAAAAAACAATTCATTATTTATAACTTAAAAATTAAAAGAAATATACTTTGTCGTATCTTCTTTATAGAAATTGGTATACTTCCAATTAAAAGTATGTGTTGTATAAGTAAAAGCTAGCAAAACTAGAACAAGATAAAATTCATATCGTTTCCTAACAATCATTATAATGCATCTTGGTTTTAAAAATTGTTGGGAAAAAGACTTTGATAAATAGCTAAAAAACAATTGTCGTCCATAATCAATAACCTTTTTATGCATTTCAAATCTAAAATTGAAAATGGAAACAGAAAGTATTTTAATAAAATTGGAAGGATGAAAATATCATAGATAAAATAAATCTATCTTATTACAATGATATCATCAATCTTAATCTTGAACATCCGTCTACTTCAAGAAGAAAATTATGATTGAAAAATTAAAAACCTTCTCGCACGAACTTTATAATAAAATTAGTAGATAGAAACACCTAAAAACATGTTAGAAAAAAATAATATATAAGCTATGTAAGTCAAATAAAATAGAAAATTACGTTCATTGTATTTAGCATACCCACTAAATAACAATATAAAACATGATTACATTGATATTTGAAGTCATAGTGTGGTACATGAACTTTTAAATCATAACAACTAAACAAAGCTCAATGATCTTGTTTTGAATTTAAATGCCCATCAAATCAATTGTTTACTAAAGTAAAAATGGTTATTACCTATCCAAGTTTTCTTTTGATAGTTGGGGTGTTAAAAATTATTTTCTTTCTCAAATTTATCTTATTTTAGGTTTAATTATTATTTTTATCTTAAGATGTTTCTAATTCATAGTTCTTGTCCTATGCACATCAAACAAGAAGAGTAAAAAGATTCATGGCACTTTAATTAGGAAGAGTCCAATTTTTAAGGTTGGCACCAATGAAGACAATTATAAATCATATTTTACAAGGAGGATTGAAAAATAAATTGTGTTTTCTATACTCTTTGTTGGGCATTGGAAACCAATTTGAAATAAAAGACATTAAAACTTGTTATTATCGTAACCATGTGCATTCAAAGACTAATTTTAATCTTGTGATCCTAATTAAAATATGATATGTTTAAGTACAATATATATTATAGAATGTCGTCTTTTTTTAGTCTTAGCATTATCATCAAGTTGTGTTCTATTTTAGATGTTTAGAGTTGGTGAGAGGTTAGTCCATGATTTAAGTAGGTTTTATTATGGGTTTGATATAAACGATGAAAACATTTAAAACCCTAAAAAATGTATCTTTTTACCATTTCAACTTGTAATATAAACATAGAACTGCAACCCACTCTCGAGTGACTAGGTGCCCCCATTTTTTTGATTTATCATTTATTATACTTTATATTTGCAAGTATGTATTTTGTTGTTATTTGGAATGCAAAAAAATCAAGCAAATTCATGTAAAGTACTTTTTTTTTTGCTAAGAGGAAACGAGGACATCACCCCACCACTTTATCATAGTGCCACATTATCATGAATCTATCGTAGATCAACGTCCTTATCATGTTTCTATCGTAGATCAACGTCCTTATCATGTTGTGGGATTTGAATTTCAATCACACTTTCAGGTAAGCTCCGAATAACTGTACATTTGCCACACAAACTATACATAATGATAATTATGATTATTAAAGGCTAGCAAGGTCACTGGTTCACGCAGTTAGTTGGGACTACCAAAACTCTTCTCCGTGAGAAGGACGAAACCCCTCTCCACATGGAGGGGGCCTCGAGAGTTAATTACGTATGCTAAGCGATGTCTAATTCAATATAAAAAAAATAACACAATAAAAATGAAAAACATAATTAATCGTTACTAATCACACACTTGAAAAAAGAGGTTTACATTTTAAAGAAAACACGCTATCATTGAAAATTGAAGGCGACAGTTGTTTTCAAGTTACGACCAAGTAATGCAGACAAATTTAGTCTATTAAACCTTACAATTTAATCCATCAAACCTCCATTTAAAAACTAACATGAGAATCACTTTCTATTGTGTACCTACTCGTTGGCATTGCTCTTGTACTCCCTATTTCTTAATTAATATTGTACTTTTTCAATCTTATAAATTAATTTCAATCTTTCGTAAATATTAATATCATTAGCTTATCGCAATACCATACATCTTACCAAAAAAATACATTATCAATTAATATAGATGATAATGAAATACAATGTGACGCCATACCAAAATAGCCAGATAAATTTAACTAAAAGCTATAAGATCCATTAAAAAAGTTAAAACACCCCGGTCTGCCCCGGGGAAGCCAAAGGCAAAGACAAAAATAGAGTTGTTAAACGGCAATCCAAAATTACAGCATCTGTTTGACCATTCTAGCGAAAAGCTCCAAAAGAGTAATGCGAGTGTGATTCTTACTCATTTGAGGTGGGGTCCGAGTGGGGGAAGGAGAGGCAAAGCATGCCATGGTAATAAGTGTGTAGGCTTTAATTGGCCATATTGATAACTAATTTTTATGATGCAACAAAAGTAGAGGGGGTGACCCATGTGCCAACATTGAATTTGAGAGTCCTACTGTCATCATTCTGCCCTGCACTCCTTAATTGCTCTTCCATGCTTTCATACATGACCTTTTTTTTCCTTTTTCTTTTTTCTTTCTTCTTTTTGTGGGTTGCATAAAACTAGCGATTGCTCTTCAAGGAGGACACTCTCATGATTTCCTATACGTAATGGATGATCACCATTGTGTGGGTAATATTATATTATTATTAGCGGTTGGTCCAAAGGTCTAAGTAATGTTGAAAGGGAAAGTTAGTAGGATACATTTTAATGAGATAATCGAGTGTTTAATGTAAAAGATTAATAATGAATTATATTTATAGGTTGAGGATGTAAATCATATAAAATTAATGGGTATAAGGTTTTTTAGGTTCGATTTTGCTCTCCTTGTTTGTGGGAGAAGTTTTAATCTTATCTTCTCTTTCTCCATCTTCGTCCATATAACAATGCTTTGAAGCCCTGGTTGTCATGTAATCCTAATGGCTATTGCTCAAACCCTTTCCACTCTCTATGAGCGGTAACACGGACCTCAGCGCATCATTGTCCACAACCAGATCCTTTTTTACATCGAGATAACCAAGTGTATTAAATATTGAAATGGGAAATTAGATGAAACAACGAAGGAAAATCTCACAACAAGCTAGGCAACTCAATAAGTGTTGTGCAAGTAGCTCAACAGATGTTTACGATGTGGCATTAACATATTTCTATGGCGCTGTTAGGATTCTCGGTACGAAAATGTATGGTTCACCTTCCTTTTTTCTATAGTTCCAATACTTTTTTCTTAATTTCATTTTCTATATATATATATATATATATATATATATATATATATATTAGGTAAATGTTTCTTTTTCTTTTTTGGGCTAAATTCCTCTTTTAAGTGTACAATGTGGGCACCCCCAAATGCTTGAGAATTAAACCTTCCAACCCTCCCTGTCACCTAGGACCGATTGCCAATCGACCACCTTTTCTCTCAACTAGTGACTCCTCTACCACCACATTTATATTGTATCACGAACAATGCCCCTTTATGCACCCGTGTGGCATGCACTTTGCAAAAACTTCGTTACTCACTTCAACTGCATGAAAAGATACAAGATAAACTCCATAACCTCAATGTATTGTCACCACATTTGCATCATTCCATAATGTATATGATATGGGGCCTCTCATGTATGATATCACATGAAATATGTTGTCATTGCCCCTTATCATCACCGCCCAACTCACTTTGAAATCTTTCACCACTTGTAAGTTTTGTATGGCCTTACCGTTATTTCTATAGGTGCCAATATATTGGCAACATAGACGAATATAAGTTACAATATAGACTTTATCTTAAATTATCTTGTCTCCATATCATTGGCATTACAACGCTAACTTGAGTCACACATCGAACATGGAGCCTTCTCACAATCAAATTAGCCTCATATTGTCCTTGTCGACCCTTCACAATAGCAAGCATCCAATCAAAGAACCTGCCACCTTGGAAGTTTTATACCCCTTTCTGATGGATGCAAGTCATGTAAATCCAATAATTGCCTTAAATCTGCACAATCCCAACAAGCACAAATACAGTCTATCACAATATTTGGATGACACATTTCGTACGAATGTTTGGAAATGGAATGCCGATGATTGTTGGCACATATCATGCTTAAGTACAATATGGAAACACTTTTTCATCAACCACATCACATTTTTTTTATCACCCCAACGAATGGTTGTGATAAATAATCATTAACGATTAGAACATTTACAACTTAGATCTTGATTGTATGCACCCATGTCCACTTTAAATTTTTATCCAAATTCCTAACTTGAAATCCCAATTTTTTTTTGATTGCTTCTAATTTTCCCAGTGCCATCGTAATGAAAATAATTTCTCCATTGCAATCACCAAGACAAAACTTAATCACCCATAATTGGCCCAACCCCAACATGTTGGGCTCTTCAACCAGTTAATATAGATGTCCTCTGATTGAAATCAAGGGAGTTGTAGTTGTTAAGGTGTGGAGCTAAAAGCTTCAATTGTTTGCAGACACAAGGAAGGATGCTGAAGAACCAGAGCCACCGACGTCGGCAGTATGACCGACGTCGGTCAGATGAAGTGGAGAAGGAGACCGGCGATGGTAGACAGTCGGCCGACGTCGGCAGCACCAGACAAGCAGGGACCGGCGTCGGTCGCCTGTGTATTTCCAGAACTGCTGTTGACGAACAGTCAGTTAAGTGAAGTGAGTGTTTGCATGTCAAACGACTAATTATAGTCACGAGCTGCGTGTCTAATTATTGTAACTAGAGTTCTATTTTTGTAAGCATGGGATCCTATTTAAAGACCCATAAGGCATGTGTTGTAATAATCAAGAAGGCAAGTAAAAGCATTGAAGCTAGCAAGGTCAAGGAGATCTACAGGTGTAAGGTCAAGGAGATCAGCTGAAGCATTCAAGGAGGGATAGCAACTCAGGCTTTAGAGTTGTTGTGTTGAGCAAGAGAGAGAGGGAAGAAGGTCTTGAGGTGTGGCAAGCCTTTGAGGTGGAGGAAGAAGTAGCATCTTCCTTGTATTTTTTTCTAGTAATATTTAATACAAGAGTGTGTATTGTCTCTCAAATTCTTTGTTGTCTCAAGTTTCTAGCTACTTTATCATTTTGGTATAATTCCGTGTTTAATTGCTAATACGAGAAGTAATCATATGTGCTCTAATTGGTAGAGCTAGATCCCCTGACAAGTGGTATCAGAGCTACGGTTTGCAGGAAGCAGGGTATTGTTTTTGATTACAGGTCATTCACAGGGTTTTTTGATTGAGTGGGAGCTCAGCAATGGCAGAAGAAAGTAGGCTACGAATGGAGAAGTTTAACGGCAAGAATTATCAACATTGGAGGATGCAGATTGAGGACTATCTATATCAGAAGGATTTGTACTTACCGTTGGGTGGGGTTGCATGCAAGCCCACAGATATGAAGGATGAAGAATGGAACGTTCTTGATCGGAAGGCTCTCGGTTCCATAAGGTTGAGCCTTGCATCATCTGTGATTTCCAGCTTATCACAGTGCAAGACAACGGAAGAGTTGATAAAGTCCTTGGCGAATTTATACGAAAAGCCCTCGGCTTCTAATAAGGTATATCTTATGAAGCAGCTATTTACTTTGCAAATGCAGGAAGGTGGATCGATACATACTCATCTCAGTGATTTCCATGGTTTGGTAAACCAACTAGCTTCAGTCAATATTGTTTTTGATGATGAGGTAAAGGCTCTCTTGATTTTATGTTCTTTGCCTGAAAGTTGGGACGGTTTGGTTATGGCAGTAAGTAATTCTGCATCTGCTTCTAAATCTTAAAAGTTGATGATGTTGTGAGTGTGATCTTGAATGAGGAAATACATAAGAGAAGCACAAGTGAATCATCAGAGAATGCTCTAAGTGCAGAAAGCAGGGGATGGCAAAGGGAGAAGGTTGAGCAAGGGAAATCAAGGTCGGGAAGGAGATCCGAGTCCAAAGGTATTACCTGCTGGTTTTGTGGAAAGAAAGGACATACGAAAGAGTGTTGGTTGAGAGATAAAGAGAATCAACATGCAGGTATGGAAGAAGCAAAGGATGCAAATATTGTGATGCAGGATGCTCTCATACTTTTTTCGGATAGTCAGGTAGGATCATGGATTTTAGATTCTGGTTCATTTTTTCATGCATCCCCAAATAGAGATTTGTTCCATGAGTATGAACAGGGAGACTTTGGAGTGCTCTATTTAGGGGATGGTACGCCTTGTCAGATAGTTGGCAAAGAGAAAGTGCAGCTGAGATTGCAGATTGACAACACATGGGTGTTGAAAGAGGTCATGCATGTTCCAATCCTGAAGCAGAGTCTGATTTTTGTAGGAAGGTTGGGAGATGAGGGATGCACAATAACCCTCACAGCGGACTCTTGGAAGGTTACCAAGGGAACACTTGTTCTAGCAAGAGGTAAGAAAGTAGATACTCTTTATATGTCTACTTGTATTACTGATTCTACTGCTGGTGTAGATTCGAAGATGTGGCCTAATAGGCTTGGTCACATGAATAAGAAGGGAATGGAAGTTCTTGATTCAAAAGGTATGTGTTCAAATTTGGAAAACATAGATAGAGTTCATTGCAGAAAGAGGGAATTTGATGCTTTTGACAGGAACAAAGAAGCCTTGGTGTTTATGGAGGAGATGAAGGACAGGGATCAGTCACAGGGGCTGAATAAATCTGAGCAGGGCAGCATGGACAGAGGTTTGATCCAAGAAGAGCTCGCGGATGAAAATTTCATCACTTACAGGAACACATAGACACCGATGTTGGTCGCCTGGAACCGACATCGGTCATCCAGATACCGACATCAGTCATGTGCAGACCAGCAGGGTCGGTAGGTCGGGCAGGAGAAGTTCAACATTGGTCATAAGGACTGACGTCGGCAGCCAGGGTCAGTGCAGGGAACCGACATCGATCGGGAGCAGACTGGGAGATGGCCGATATTGGTCACTGGAACAGATGTTGGGTGGATCTATAAGTCTCAAACACCCATGTGGAGGTCAGGAAAGGTATGTGAACCTCATATTCGTTGTTCACCTTCTTTATATTGCTCACTGATAGTCATGAACTAGGAAGATGGAAGAAGCAATGCAGGTAGAATCCAAAAATAGTGGGAGCTTGACATGGATGAGGAGTGTGAGTCCTTGGAGAAGAACCAAACAGGTATTTGTTGGTAGAGTTGTCAGTTGGAAGAAAGCACTGGATAGAGGGATGGATTCCCATTTTAGAGAAGAGAGTGGATGGACACGTGAGATAGAAGGCTATGGTATATGGTCTTGTTTAGGCTGCAGGCAATGGAGGTTTGACCATTGTATTTTATTTTTACCAGGTTGGATAATATTAGCTACATTATCCTGTTACTGTATTGTGTTACTTGTTGCAGGGTTTCATATACAGGGAGTTTTCTGAGCTAAGGGTAGAGTTGGTTCAGAAGTATGTCATGGAGAATTTGGGAGCAGCAAAATTCTTGTGGCATAAGGTATTGCATCACAGGTTTGCGTAGTGGTTGGTCTTCAAGAGTGACATTGAAGAGGGATACAGAGCCTAAGGAACAAAATAGATGGTGTACAGGTACAGGTACAAGTTGCAGCTGTTTATCTCCAAGTGGGAGATTGTTAAGGTGGGAGCTAAAAGCTTCAACTGTTTGCAGACACAAGGAAGGATGCTGAAGAACCAGAGCCACCGGCGTCGGTAGTATGACCGACGTCAGTGAGATGAAGTGGAGAAGGAGACCGGCGATGGCAGACAGTCAGCCAACGTAGGTAGCACCAGACAAGCAGGGACCGGCGTCGGTCGCCTGTGTATTTCCAAAACTGCTGTTGACGAACAGTCAGTTAAGTGAAGCGAGTGTTTGCATGTCAAACGACTAATTATAGTCACGAGTTGCGTGTCTAATTATTGTAACTAGAGTTCTATTTTTGTAAGCATGGGATCTTATTTAAAGACCCATAAGGCATGTATTGTAATAATCAAGAAGGCAAGTAAAAGCATTGAAGCTAGCAAGGTCAAGGAGATCTACAGGTGTAAGGTCAAGGAGATCAGCTGAAGCATTCAAGGAGGGATAGCAACTCAGGCTTTAGAGTTGTTGTGTTGAGCAAGAGAGAGATGGAAGAAGGTCTTGAGGTGTGGCAAGCCTTTGAGGTGGAGGAAGAAGTGGCATCTTCCTTATTGTATTTTCTTCTAGTAATATTTAATACAAGAGTGTGTATTGTCTCTCAAATTCTTTATTGTCTCAAGTTTCTAGCTTCTTTATCATTCTGGTATAATTTCGTGTTTAATTGCTAATACGAGAAGTAATCATATGTGCTCTAATTGGTAGAGCTAGATCCCCTGACAGTAGTTTTGACATAGTGATTGGGCAAAGAGGCTATCTCTTTCCATGAAGAATGCAAGCCATCATAGACTAAAGCATTGCATGATGATTCAGATCCCAATCGATCTGCCCCCACAATTACTTTACACAAACTTATTTTGACATCCAAATACATTCTTATAGAACATGAAAGTGGTGAAGTATTTCAAGGTGAGTTGGGCAATGATGGTGAGAAGCCATGACAAGGCATTTAAGGCAATGGACTCAAAGAACCCTGGGAACATACACTTGAAAAATTTAATGACATGTCCACATTTTGCATGAAGGTTTAAAACTAGAATGCTGATGAGTGTTGGCAATATCATGCATAAATATAGTATGGCAATACTTTTTTAGCAACCAACACCATGTTTGATCACCCTGACTGATGGTTGAGAAAAATAACCATAAATGGTTGGAGTGTTTATAACTTCGATCTTGATATTGATTATATGTACCCATGTCCACTTCAAAATTTTATCCAAATCTCAAATCCAAAATTCCAAATTGCTCTTGGTTGTTTCTATTTTTTCTAACACCATTGTGACCAAAATAATTTCTCCATTGTAATCACCAAGATAAAACCCAATCACCCACAATTGGCTCGACCCCAACATGTTGGGTTCTTCAACTAGCCAATATAGATGTTGCCTAATCGAAACCAAGGGAGTTGTAGTTTTGACATAGAGACTGGGAAAAGAGGTGATGGAACTGACCTTGGACTGCTCTGATCTTGACTCTCGGTGCCTCTTAACTCTCCAAGACTGTTGGGCTAGCACTACTGTAAATAAAAACTAACATTTGGTGAAAGTGATAATAACCTTACACTATGCCATTGTCTCTGAGTTTTTGTTTTTGCTAGCACGAAAAAGCTCTAGGCACTCATCATAATTCAATTCCCTGAGCTTCAGTAAAATATACAGAATAGTTCTACATTTAAACCCGAGAACTACACTGGATCCAGTTAGTGAAACAGAAGTGCACATAAGTATTACAAATGAATCTTCACAGCTCGCATGTCAACTCTACCTGTCCAGTCGTTCAATGGTGAATATCTTCAACACCATCTTGCACGTTCTATCTCCAATGGCTCCAAAGCCATCCAAATCGATGATCAAGATAGAAGACTATGCTCATGCCATTCGGGTCTATATGTCTGTAAAAATGACCATGCTCATGCTAACGGATCTCCACGATAGGTGTGGGCGCTTTGAATGTCAGAAGTCACTCCATACTACACACGAGACTCGACTCAGACAGTCACGCTTATGTGACCCACATATGCCAATTGTTTTGGTTCCACGGCTCAGTTAACAAGGTTCGTTCTCTGCCAATATACAAACTCCTCTCCTAAGTTTGGCCTCCTATGCGAGCTTCCATTTAGGCCATTACCAAATCAAAGAAGCCTTATACCATTCGCGGCTCTCCAGATCAAATCGTGCTGTGTAATTTTTATCCAGCCGTGTCCACGGCATTTTTTTTGGGCAAACAGTACCCCTATCAACGCCTCTCCTCTCCAAGGATTTTAATCAGGGCTCCTCTAATAATAGTCCACCCTTTTTTTTTCTTCCATGGTCAAAAGGCTGGTTGCCATTCTCCATAATACCACGACATTCTCCATTTTGCCTTCCTCTCTTTACACAGCAAGGATACACAGCATTATGGCGATGTTCTCAACAAACACTAGCTCACTCCTGCAACGAAGACATCCAGTTTGTTAGAGTCGATGGCCGATTATCTCACAAACCCTTCTTCGGCCAATGATCCCACTCAACTCGCCTCTGTAGACTCTGCATATTCCTCACTTGGCGGCTGCATCTCCTCTGACTCAGGTCTGCATCCTTAACTCTTTTTTTTTTCCTTCTACGTACCTCTCATCCTCTTGAATGAATTTGTCTTTTCTCCTTTTCTCTCTCCTCTACGCCCAATTTTGGGCTGAAGGTAAAACAAAAACAGTTTGTAATTTTTAACAATATACTAAGGTTGAAATCATTTCAACCACTTCCCCCTTATTTCCTCAACAACCCAACAATTACCTTTTTACTTTTACTTTTGACATTTCCAATTACTCCTCCTTAGATAACATTTTGGAGGCAAAATACAATAATTTGAAATTCGAATTTAATCATGACCATGTCTTCAAGTAGCCATTGCAGATGCTCCTGCATCATACTCTCCCTCTAGGAACAATTTGAACCTTAGTTCAAATGAAATGTTGCCTCCATACATTAGTCTTCACTATTTGCCTGGATCCCAAGGTCTTGTTGTCAATGCCAATGCTTGTGTTTGTTTGGAATAGTCTCTATCCTTCATCTTCTTGCTTTTCTTCCTTTTCTGGTATGTTCTTCTCATTTCTTTCTTAGCTGCCATCTCCCGCTTCCATGTTTCATCTTCATATGTGTCTCCAAAGTTTTCATCTTCCATACCTGCATTCAAAACATCAAAAGCAACCTTAGTAGAAAAACATTGAGGCCATGAAGCCTCTTGGCTGCCTCCACTTTTTTGCTCTTTGGCCAAAACTGCCTTTGCCTCTTTACTCTTCTGCTCTTGTCTTGTTCCACTCTCACCAATGGTTTTCTCATCATGGCTTGTACCTTCATTCATCTCTCTTGAGTGACCAAACAACTCTTCCAACATTCTCAACTCTTCCTTTAGTGAAATCTCATCTATCTCACTACTCTCTTCATCAAACTTGGGCTCATCACTCACAAGTATTACTTGCCCTTTACTTCTTATCTCATCTTTTCTTAGCTTGTCTTCATGCAAACCAACTTCTTCATTAATATACTTATCAAAAACAATAGGAACGCTATTACCTTGTCTCTCCTTGTTCTTTTCAATCATGTGAACTGATTTCACATCTCCACTTTCATCATCCATCCTCTTGGAACTCTCTCCTTGCTGAATATTAGTCCTCATAGACATTTTACGTTCCTTATTTTCCATAAAAAGATCATTAAATGATTCAAAAACATCATTATCCCATTCATTGCAAGCAATTGACTTACCTTTCATCTTTGTATTCTTATGCTCTATCTCATTATTCTTCATCCTTTACCTCACCTAAGTCTATTTCACCTTAGTCTTTTGGCAAACTATCCAAGCTTCTTCTTGGATCTTCACTAAGCCTTCCTTGGCTTCTTCTCTTCTTAAGCCTCAATGGCTTGACTGCCTTCCTCTTCACCTGTTTACTTCTCAACACAATAAACTCAAATCAAATATCAAAGTTACTCATACCTTTCTTCCATAGGGTCTTCTAGCACTGCAAACTTTTTTTTCTTTCTTCTATTTGCAACTTCACAAAGTACATTATCTCTGCAAAAACTGATTAGAAGAGTACAACATTTTCCTTTATTTCAGGAGCTTACTAGCTCTGATACCAAATGATGCAGGGCTCCTCAGACTGCAATTCATCTTCATACAAAATCAAAATGATGACCCAGCAGAGTCCGTAGATTCATTCAGGACTGTGCAATAGTCACCTCATGGCTTGGCAAATAGAACTCTACCTTTTCATTGGCTGACTGTATATATATTCCTTATTGACTTGGTGAGCTTTCATTCTAGTTTCCTAGGTGCATAAAACAAAATGGCCCAATGGCCTTACCAGCAGGGTGTAGACATCTACAAACTCGGTCTACCTAGAATAAACTAGGCTCGGTCTATGTTAGTGTAAAATATCATGTCAATTACTTTATAGTCTCAGCCTCCTACTGGTCATGCACAGCCCTTCGTTACGGTATGTGTCTATCAAATTGGCCTGTAGGCCCTTCACCACTCTAAAATATTGGACTTAATAAATAAAGACGTGCCTGTAACGACAACCATGTCCATAGCTTTCCAACGTAGATGCCAAGACTGACATGCATTCGCTATGCCTCGCTCATCTTCAATAGCAAAGTCGCATTTTGATCTTGCATCAAATAGACACGTCTAATGCTCAGATTGAATGCATACAATCACACCAACTGTAATACAATGGCTTTATTAAACAGAGGCATCTCTTTCAAACGGCATCTCCTCCGCCCTTTAATCCTTCGACCAAGATCCCTTTAAGTAGGTAAGAGCATCCACTTTATTCAAGACGATTGAATTAAGATGCATGGTATTTATTGTCAGTCAAGAGCCAATTTTACATGAAATAGAAAAGATGAAGTGCCAGGAAGAACACTTGAAAAGATAAGAGTGTTGGTGAAGAGAACACTCATAGGGACCTTGTGGTCTCTTGTTTTTATTTCTAATATTGTCTTTGAGTGGGTAATTGCAGGTATGAGCATCCTTATGAAGGTTAAGAGAAGGGCCTTGGAGAGTGAAATAGAAGTGCACATAAGTATTACAAATGAATCTTCACAGCTCGCATGTCAACTCTACCTGTCCAGTCATTCAATGGCGAATATCTTCAACACCATCTTGCACGTTCTATCTCTAATGGCTCCAAAGCCATCCAAATCGATGATCAAGATAGAAGACTATGCTCATGCCATTTGGGTCTGTATGTCTGTAAAAATGACCATGCTCATGCTAATGGATCTCCACGATAGGTGTGGGCACTTTGAATGTCAGAAGTCACTCCATACTACACACGAGACTCAACTCAGACAGTCACACTTATGTGACCCACATATGCCAATTGTTTTGGTTCCACGGCTCAGCTAACAAGGTTCATTCTCTGCCAATATACAAACTCCTCTCCTAAGTTTGGCCTCCTATGCGAGCTTCCATTTAGGCCATTACCAAATCAAAGAAGCCTTCTACCATTCGCAGCTCTCCAGATTGAATCGTGCTGTGTAATTTTTATCCAGTCATGTCCACAGCATTTTTTTTGGCAAATAGTACCCCTATCAACGCCTCTCCTCTCCAAGGATTTTAATCGAGGCTCCTCTAATAACAGTCCACCCTCTCTTTTTTTTCTTCCATGGTCAAAACGGCTGGCTGCCATTCTCCACAATACCACGACATTCTCCATTTTGCCTTCCTCTCTTTACACAGCAAGGATACACATTGTATTGAATCGATCCAAACTCAACACAGCATTATGGCGATGTTCTCAACAAACACTAGCTCACTCCTGCAACGAAGACATCTAGTTTGTCAGAGTCGATGGCCGATTATCTCACAAACCCTTCTTCGGCCGGTGATCCCACTCAACTCGCCTTTGTAGACTCTGCATATTCCTCACTTGGCGGTCACATCTCCTCTGACTCAGGTTTGCATCCTTAACTCCTTTTTTTTTTTCTACATACCTCTCATCCTCTTGAATGGATTTGTCTTTTCTCCTCTTCTCTCTCCTCTACGCCCAATTTTGGGCTGAAGGTAAAACAAAAATAGTTTGTAATTTTTAACAGTATACTAAGGTTGAAATCATTTCAACCACTTCCCCCTTATTTCATCAACAGCCCAACAATTACCTTTTTACTTTTACTTTTGACATTTCCAATTACTCCTCCTTAGATAACATTTTGGAGGCAAAATACACAAGAGGCTATCTCTTTCCATGAAGAATGCAAGCCATCGCAGACTAGCATTGTATGGTGATTCAAATCCCGATTTGTCTACCCCCATAGTTACTTACCACAAACTTATTTTGACATCTAAATACATTCTTACAGAGCATGAAAGAGGTGAAATATTTCAAGGTGAGTTGGGTGATGATGGTGAAAAGCGATGATTCATGGGTTTCGAGTGAGGTTTAACTATCGATTTACACTATATAATATATATTTTATTAATTTTGATACATAAATCATTGTTATATATGTGTATATGATATTATATATATTACAATACATAAATAATAGAGAGTATGATATGTGAAATTATATTAAATTTTAAAAATATATTATTATAATTCATAATATATAATTTATTATGGTATAATAATATTATCTATAGCATAAAAATATTATAAATATTATTTTTTTAGATGTAATATTATTATTTATATATATTAAATATATAAATGTATATTATTTATTAAATAAAATAACAAATTTATATATTTAATAATATTACATCTCTCTCTCTATAAAAAATTATAGTAAGGTGAGCACTGACACCTATAAAACATTTTTACACACAAAAATTATAAAACCACTTCTTTTGTACACATAATACATAGATACAATTTGAACGCGACAATTTACATTAAATGCAATCTACACATGGCAGTTTGCATGCATATCAAGGGTTATATCTTCTTTTGTCATTGCAACAGCAGGTATTTTTTTTTGCCCAGTTTCGAGTCACTCCACATATCACTTCCCATTGAATGATGCTTCTTTTTATCTATATTTCTCTAGACCCTACCAAAGCTAATTTATCCACTGTGATCTTCCTTTCGTAAATCTCTGCCTCTACTATTAGTTCACCCATTGTATCTTCCATTCCCTTTGCTCAGATTCCCACTAAAGCACTCATCTCTCTAGCTCTCAACATTCTTGCCTCTCTTCCATTAACTATTCATCTTTCTCATCTTCTTCCTTTTTTGAACTTATTTTTTACTAACTTAAAGCTTTTTTTTGGTATTCTCATGGATTCTATGAGATTGAGTCCACCATTAGGCTCTTCTCTGACCTTTAGAGTCTTGGTTCCATCCGTATTTTTATCTACCTTATTCTCGTCATCCCAATTTGCACTCCTACAAGGCTTAATCTAGCTTCTAATCCATTCCATCACTTAGTCCTTAACACTCACCTCACCACTGCCATCTTGCCTCCATCACCAATTGATTCACATATGAAGAACCACTATCTATTATAGCCCTTCTCACTCATTCCTTCCATTTCAAACCATTATTTCTCACCTCTAAGAATTCTTCATTGCCCTCCATAACTAATCTCACACATCTCTCAATCTCCTTCCTTCTTACAACCCCATCTTCCCCCTTCCTCATTCTCAACCCTATTTTCCAAACATCTACCATGCATTTTGAATTTGTGGGTTGATCCATCCAAATTCCCCAAGTCAGCATAGGAACTTCCAAGTTGAGAGCATCCAATGTTGAATTCCAACCATAGTGACTAAAAAATGCACCCACAAATGGATGATACAACACTTCCAACTGAATACACTACTCCACCAACAAACCCCCCTTTCATTGTCTCCAAAAATCCAATAGGTAGCAAATCCCTAAGGTCATTGTGGCCTTGAGGAGGACTCATAACCCACAATAAATCTTGTTGGCTTCTCTCAAGCTCCACAACTATTTTGTTGATCTGATTAGGACTAACAAAAATTATGCTATCAAAGGAAATATAAACAACATAAAAAGGAGATTTGTTATCCAACCATGTACTTATACATTATGCTCCTTCCCAAGGGTTTTCACCCACTTGCGTGTCCTCTAAATACTGTTCATTGAGATTTTATAATTCACCATAACAAATCAAACGTGATCTGATCTAAAATCAAAGCACACAAAATAGAGTGAGGAGTGGGGGTCCATTTTTGTCTTGGAAGACACTGTACTCTATAGCAATCTCTACCCATTATTTTCACTTAGATCGTTTACCACCTCCTGCCTATTGTAATCATGATTTTTTTAGCTTATGTGAGATGAATCTTTATGGTTGATACCCAAATAGAAAAGCCTCCAGTGTAATAATTAGAATTGAAAAAAATGTAATGTTATTTTTTTAAGGAACTCCAATAAATATTGAAATTCTAAGCCCACCTTATCGACCTATGATTGGATATGTAAACATGTAGAGGTGAGCACAAAAAAATTATCATTAATGGACAACTCTTGAGAAGGAGCCTCATTTTTAATATAACAACATTCCTAGATTTCCAAAGCTAGAAGAGAAATGAAGTTCTAAACAAATTCTATATAAATGTTATGTATGTTGGCCACTGAGAAGGATCTTCAAACAAATCCATCCTCCAGTTGATGGGCCTAAGGTGGAAAGGTTGAAACAAATTGTGTATCCATTTCTAGGTGTCACAAGGCCAAGGGTACTTCTAGAATAAATGTTTGAAGGCCTCGGGTCTGAAACATGTAGGGAGCTTAGGATAAGGCACCCCAATGTGATTTTGCCTTTCTCCTAGTGGCAGACTCAGGGAGACCAAACACCACAGAAAATGGGCGAGCTTGAACTCAATTTTAGAATCCCATATTCAATTAAGATGTGCAAGCCATGTCACTTTTATATGCAAACCATGTCTTCATTTTACTTTAAAATGCATGCATGTACACACTTCAAAGTGGAAAGGAATGTTATTACATAAAAAGGCATCATAGGTATTTATTAGTCATTGAACTACATGATTTTATGATAATTATATACTTGTTGATTATTGGTCTAAATTAGGTGTTATTGACATGTTTATCTACTTCTAATGATCCCTACCCCTTCCTCTCAAACTCCTCTAGCTATCCATTTCTTTCTATTTTGTTTTGCCCAATCATGAACTGTGTTCTAAAGAGCATGAGTGATGTTCATGAGTTTGTCACGAGCATAGCTCATACTCTTGGATCCTTGTGTATCCCCTTGTGGCTAGAGTGTACTCTCCCCTCATACCACATTTTTCACTTTATGACCATTTGATGTGGGTTTAGGTGCTAATAGGGTCTTACATTGAAATCAAAATTTCTATAAATAGTCATGTATTGTTGTTCATTTATGAATAAGTACATTGAATTTTTTCATATACAATCTATTAAGTACTCACAAGAATTCTAGAAAGATCAAGCAATCATTAGAGCATTTATAATTGTAACACATTAGTTCATGTTAGAGAAATCATTGAAAGGAGTAAGGACACACACTCCACACCTCTAGGGTTTTGGATGTCACTGGAATTATTTTTAATTAATGCAATATATTTTTGTTCATTGTCTACAACCCTGATAAGTAGATGGTTATTCCAAACCTAACTAACCCTTAACACATGCCCCATAACATTTATTATATTTCTAAATTTTCAAATATTGTTGTCAATCTAGGATAAATGAGAAAAAATTTATTTTACAGGGTATAAGTGTCATAATGTGAAAAATGGAAAAAAATAATTGAAGATCTAGATTAGGTGAGTGCAGTCATCAAATTGATTTTGGCTTTGTCTATCATCTACTATGAAAGTCATTCATGATCCTAAGAATGTCACTAATGCTCTTGGGAACCTTCTTCAATCATATCCAAACTTATACATTATCATTGTTAGCATATATTTTTGTGTTTTAAATTTAGTGACTATCTTCACATCTCACGTCATTTAATATACATTTTTAAATCCTATATATTAATTCTTACTATTAAAATCAATTAAACATGTGTTATTATGTTGTACATGGATAATTGGATATATTATGTTTGATTTAAAATAATTAAATTATTTGTGTTGTATTTAGGGGTAGTCCATATAGGGAAATTGTAGCCATCTAAAATGTCATTTAATGCAATGAGTGTCACTTAAGACCACCCTATCCTTAGTTTAGCCTTAGACCTATCTTAGGGCCTCTTTTGATCCTTTTACAGCTTCTA
Source organism: Torreya grandis (assembly GCA_037957365.1). Lineage (NCBI taxonomy): Eukaryota > Viridiplantae > Streptophyta > Pinopsida > Cupressales > Taxaceae > Torreya > Torreya grandis. The sequence goes on from JARHVA010001478.1 coordinate 2,173,976, forward strand.
TACATGTCTAACCCATGTATAAATATACCAAGAGCTGCAATGATCCATCACCTAAGTATCCTGATCTTGTTTCACACATTCTAACCACCTAGATAATAGCGCAAGCCTATTAGTCTATAACATAATGCATTATTGGTAAAGTGTAATGTACCTAGATAAGGGTATAATAGTAGAATATCTTATAGAATAGTGAATAATGGCTTAGTACCACATACACAAGAATAAGGAGTTGTGCAGATGAGAATTATTATATATAGAGGGGTATAGGTTAGTATGAAGTAGGAAAGAAGTTATTTGTAATTGAGCATTGCTCTTAAGGAGGTAGCCCCTTCGGAGTGGCAAATGATTCAGAGTTATTCCTTCCATAAAAGGAATACAATATAATATATTCAATATTTTTAGCTATGTGAGAGTGGGGTTCCTATCATCTGGTATCAGAGCTCTTTCCAGAGCCATTTCCCTATTTTTTAAGAGTTTATGCAATTTGGAGAGTTGTAGGAAGCATTGTGTATAAGAGTGATCTCACATTTGTGTAGGATATTTTAGAATGGTATTATTTTTTAGAGTTGAGAGAGGTATTTTTATGAATATATTGGGTAATTATATTTATCAAAATGCAGGTTTTGAAGAGCCAGTTAGATATATGAAGCCAAAATCTACCAATGCAAAGTGTAGGTTTCCATTTTTTCTCAAAACAATCAGACTATTCTTCTGAATAATGATCTAGGTTTTGTGCTCATCCTATATCGTATTTCCATAAAATTTTCAAGTTTTAAATTTCATTATGTATTGTAGAAGTTATCTCAATTTTAGTGACTGCCTATATTGTGTAGAATTTTTTTAAAAAAAAAATTGCTCATATTATAAAGGATGCATTTTCAGTTAAAATCGATGTCTACTTCTATGGTTTTCATGGAGCTTCCTATTTTATCTAGAGTTAATCTCACTAGTGCATTAATTCAACTTTGATAAATTGGTACTATTAGGGAATATCAGATCGAGTTTGAAATATTAACCAATGACATCTCCACTACATTCTTCATTCATTGCTTCATCAACAGACTTCAAGATGATATTCGAGTAGAGGTTTAAATGTAGCAATCTTAATCCATAATGGAAGCACAAGGATTAGTCAAGCTCGCTGAAGATCATATCAATTGGGCACTCTCCAATACATCTTCCTTCCAACATCCCAACATAATACCACCTCTTCAAGCCATCAATAAACCAAACATTGATTCCCTTTTGGATGCACCTCAGTAGGTTCCAGATGATCTCATTCAAGAAATCACCATGCTCAAGTAGGCCCCTGATAAGCCCAAGTCAACAATCATAGATCTCAAACAGGGAATCGAGTCTTCAAATCCCTCGAAGAAAAATGCTAAGGGGGATGGCATGTATCCTTAATTCATTTATCAAGATGAATATTTTGTGTACCCTTGCTCTCACTTTGAGGATATTATCATTATGATTCAAATTACACTTTAACCTTTAGTTATAGTGCACATGTTCACCCTATTTATGTACATGTTTATATCCAAGCACAAGCATAAAAAATAGAAGCAAAAAATGACACATGGATGTGCCTCTATCTGGTCTTCAACATATTTTTTGGTATGACCTTCATTTGGTCCTCCTATTTCTTATCATGTTTCGAGGGTGAAACATATTTAAGGGGGATGGAATATAATGTACCTAGATATGGGTATAATAGTAGAATATCTTATTGAATAGTGAATAGTGGTTTAGTACCATATGTATAAGAATAAGGAGTTATGTAGATGAGAATTAGTATACATAGAGGCGTATAGGTTAGTGTTAAGTAGTGAAGAAGTTATTTGTAATTGAGCATTGTTCTTAAGGAGGTATCCCCCTCGAAGTGGCAAGTGATTTGGAATTATTCCTTCCATAAAAGCAATACAATATAATATAGCATCGATCCTTTTCCATGTTTTATACACATCTAATCCATGTATAGATATACCAAGAGTTGCATTGATCCATCACCTAGGTATCCCCGATCTTGTTTCACATGTTTCAACCACCTAGATAATAGCACAAGCCCATTAGTTTATAATGCAGTGCATTATTGGTAAAGGGGAAACATTATTGACCTTTAACTTCCTTTACCCCTAACAAATATCTTTCCATTACCTGAAGCATCTTAAGGTCATCTTAGGCTCATTTCATGTCTTGATAAGCATTAGAACACTATATAAAGACCACTCTCTTTCATTTATCCCTGAGATGGAAATTTTCATGAACAAACTCAAAAAAAATTGTGCAAATTAAGGTTATCAATCCTTATTTAATCCTATTTATGCATACATCCATCTAAACAATCTAGATCTCAATTTTACTCAAGTTTATAGTCTCAATTCACAATCAAAGCATTCTAATTGGCATTCATACTTTGGCATACTAACATCACTCTCACTTGTATGAGCACTTAGATTGGGAGAACTACATTGGGATTGATCCCATTTTGAGGTATGGGTATGTAGGCAACACTTATCACATGGGGTTTTGAGGTCACACCCAACCTACCCTAGTAACACCACTCTTCTTCCACTTGTGATCATCAAAAACCCTAGCGAGCATGGAGATTTAGGGTTTCATAGTGAAATCAGTTAAAGCACAAAATAAACAATGATCTAAGTTTTGATCATATATGCATAGGCTTCCTAAAACAAAGTGAAGGTCTGCCCAAAATTTTAATGGTTCACCTACATAGGGTCATTATCACATCACAAAAGGTCAATAATGTAGTGTGATATTGGCAAAGAGGGCCACACTACTATCCAAAGAGGGTTTTAACACCTATTCTCTACTGATGACACTCTATGTTACTCTTGCATCACTTCCCTATCCACCACTTATTTGTCTCAATCATATTTTCTAGATAAGTACACCTTTCTAATTCATTACTATTGATAGAATATTCACATAAATTAATTATTGTATAAATCAGTGGCTATTGATGCTGTAATATTTTATTTCCTATTTTATTACTCAGTTCTTTATCAACCTAGATTTACATTCCATAATCCTAAAAAAGATAAATCATTTGGTGAGCTTGACTTACTTTGAATAGTACCCAAACCCTAGCCTTAGATGCTCTTTAGGTTTGTATCCTTTTGTTGTCTATTCTTAGTAATTAATTTCAAACTCTCAAATCTGATTCATTATTTTATTTCTGCAATCTTTCATAGATTTAATTTCTTTAAAGATTCAAAATATACAACTTTTTGTTTTCCTACTTTCTAACCTATAATGATAGAATTCAATAACTCATTTGATGAGACCGATAAGAGACAATTACAAAATTTCATTTTAGAGCATTCAAATATGCAAGATGACCTTATCTATATTATTCAATAAGAGTTTATGAAGTCCATTATGGGTCAATATTTTAACCCCAAAATGCTAATATTGTTACACCTGTAGACATCTAAATCTGGTGACCGATAACCTCTAACTAGGCTTTTGACCAATTTCCATCAAAGTGCACAATTTGGTCTAAAAACACTAAAGCACATTAAATGAGTTGAAATTGATATATTCAAGTGCCAATTTTGGCCAGAGTATCATTAAATGGGGCAATGCAATTTATGGGCCAGCTAACTTTGATCAGATCATTTCGAGTCAAAATGCCAATTTTGTACCTAGGTGCTCTGGATTTTTATTTTCTATCAAATTTATTCTATGATATGTGTCTTTTTTATTTAATGTTTGCAACATCTTAAATGGGATAATGGATCCAACACATATAATATTGACTTCCGATTCTAATCCAGTCAAATTTTGGACCAATAACAATGCATTCTAATCAATTTGAGTAATTTGTGCATAAAGTGCTTAATCATGCTTAAGAGATAATTAATCCAAATCAATACCTAATTAATAATTCCATGGAAACTTATTGAAAACTTGTTTTTAGAAATGCATATTAAATATCTGCATCACCAGGTGACCTCATTTCTTGGGAAGACATCCCTAGGCCATAAATGCCACAAATATCAAGATTATGGGTCTCCTATGCCTCTTTATTACCTCCCATGCCTCATAAATGTCCCTTCTTCCAAAGTCATGATGAGGATAATTATAGATTTTAATTACATAATTCAATTAATCCATGACCACGCATCTCAATCTTGAGATGGATGGTCATGGTTGATTCTGGTCATTCTTAAAAATCTATAAATAGAGAAGCCATAAACATCATTTTTAAGCTTAATTTGTGAAAATTTATAATTCAAGATTGATTCCAAAAGCTTCATGCAAACTAGTTTTACTATGCCAGATTGATTCCAAGCCAAGCCAAGCCAAGCCAAAGCCAAAGGTGCCAAGGAGAGATGGAGGTAGCCAAGCTTCCATTGTCAAGGACTTCATGAGAATAAAATCAAGCAATCCACTACTACAAAGGCATTTAGAGCCTCCAAGGAAGGTGAAAAAATTCTTATTTTTCCTTACTTTTTAGTTGTGTTTGTCATTAATTTTTGTTACTAAGCTCACCCTAGTAACTAGGCATGAAGATATTAGTTTAGTGTGTTTTTTATTTGGTTTCATTCAATAACACGATACTAATATCCTCTTCTTAGTCAAATTACTAGTTCATATAATGGCACACCCGATGGGATTATTCTTCACGAGAGCGCAATCCATAAACTTTTTTTGTGTTTCATAGTTTTGATTCTTTTTTTTTGTTGTTTTTGCTTTGAGTAAAAATGGTCAATAAAGAAGTCATAAATTTTTATTTACTTAATATTTTTATCTAATTTTTTTTATGAAAATATATAAATATGTCATTGATATTATCTAAAAATTTCACAAAAAAAATCTTTATATTTTAAAAGTTATAGCTGTTTGAGTAACTGCCACTTTCTATTTTTTATTTTTTTGATAGAAATGGTTAGAACAAAGTTCATAATTTTTTTTGTATTGAGTTTTTGGACCTAATATTTTTCTCAGATATGTGAGGCCTATAGTTATTGACAGCATATCAATTTTTTTTATAAAATTGGTCTATATTTTAAAAGTTATATTAAAAATACTAACTGTAGGTTTTTATATTTTATGTGCAGGATTTTATGTGTGTTGTGTTATATTTTATTTTTAGCCTTCTAATTTATTGTTTAGAGATGTTCATTTATTTAATATATATATTTTTAATATTTTATTTATATTTGTGTTAACATTTTATAACCTAACACATTTTATTTTGGGGTGATGCCTTAAGGGTAGACAAGTAACCGACGGACTTTGAATTTGTTAAAACATGTTTTAGACCATCTTTTGCATACTTTTAAAATGAATTAGGAATCTTGTTTTTGGTGCTTATTAAAACATTTAGGTGCTTAAGTGAATGTTTTTATAAGTTAGGCTTTAAAAGTTACAACTTAAGACCAAGGGGCCAAAAGAACACCACCACATCTTTCATTTGGGGTTTTAAAATTGAACACACTTGTCAATTCTTGTTTTCAATAATTGTTTGATTAAAACTTGTTTGGCAAAGAGAAGGTTTGTGCATATATTCTCTTCCATTTGTCTCCTTTAGGGAACCTTTAAAATCAAAAGTGCCATCCTTATTGTAAAAATCCTAGTCTGAGGCATAGAAAGGATGTCGTCTAAAGCACTCCCTAAAAACTCACAAAAGTATTGGGTGACCTTGACAATGACCCTAAAGTATTTTTATTTTATGCTTTCTTTATTTCATGTAAACTTAGCTTGCGAAGAGGACGTCATTACGTCCCACGAGTTCTTTAGGGAAGCTTTGACTTGGGGTTTCACCTACCATCATTGACTTCATTTGGATCCATATTGGAGTTGCACACAGGACATAGTGGCACTTTGGACATCACACTACATTGAGTGAACAACATGATGTAGTGGTTGAAAAAAAGACTAGACCTTTTTCCAACAAGACAAGTGATACAGACCCAAAATCCATGATTATTTTTGCATTATTTGGTGTGAAAGTCATTATGTGATTGATTCCTTTAGAACATTCAAAAACTTGTAGATCTTAGAAAAAACCCTGCTTGCCACGAAAGTATTGTTAGTGCAAGGTGCACCTCAAGGTCCATGTTGCAGTATTGCCATTTGAGAGAAGGGGGGGTGTAAAAACCCTACTATGTAATGCGCATTTACTTTTGGATGAACACTTTAAAATCCTCTCAAATGATGTATATTGACAGATTCCAACAATACCAAGCAACCTTGTCAATTTAGAGTTTAAGAGTGATTAATTAGTTTATTTTGTCCTATATTAAAGTCTTGTTTGGAGTCAAAACTTGGTGTAAACAAATGAAATAAACCAAAACACATGGTCTTCATTTTACTTTGAACAAAGAGGCATTATGTTTCCCATATGAAGTCATCAAATTTGCCTTGTTCAAAGTCCATCAAAACTTGGGAGTCATATCATTCACTTTGGCACAGTTACGTTGCCCAATTGAGTCTAGACCTTTGACAAAGTTTGTTTAAGTCCTTCATTTATAATCTAAATTCAAAATTGCACCTTAATAAGTTCATAGGGTTGATGTGTTAAGTGGGTTCACCATTTACACTAAACTTGAGGGAACTTAGGTTCAATTTCTAATTTGGGTTGAAGGCTATTTTAGACTCAAGATCATTATCACCACTTGATAGACTTAAGCCATTTTGTGCTAAACACTTTCACTTTGAGTCTATGCACCGTAACATTTTGAGTAAAAAAAAGTAGTGTTATATTGTCAAATTTATGTGAAACTATCTTTGCCTTAGAATTTTTTTGAAACAAACATTTAGCCACACATTTTGGGTGGTGTAGCATCGTTATGTTGCCCAAAACATTTCAAATATTGTTTCATAGACTCTCTTGCATAGAGTTCAAATTTGTTCCTACATTTTCAGACTAATTCAAGTGTACATTTGTGATCCTTTGTCTAGCACAGTTATACCATTCACTTTTCTCTAGCTTATTTGTCAAAAGAACCAAGATTTATACCATTATTTGTGAGAAAATAAACTATCTCTAAAGTGCCTTTTGTTTCATACCTTATACCTAGTTAATCGAGTTCATGTCCAAGAATAAAATGCCTAGTGTTTGTTAGAAGTGTTTCAAATCCATTAGATTAAAACTTTCATCTATTTTAAAGTCTAGCTTTTGACATCATTTAGCCAAGAGTCCTAGCACATGCCTTTTTTGAGCTTAACTTTTGATGTCGCATTTGGCCAAAAGACCTAGCAACTTTTAATTTCCTAGATTAGACTGATTTGAAACACTTTGACCTTAGAGTTTGGCATTTTGATTTTTGGCCTATTTATTTGCTCATCTTTGTGTGAATAGTGTGACATTGCACATTTAAAGCTAGTTTGTTTCTTCACTAAATCTTTGCATAAACCTTTTGATCCTTTTGATGAACTAGACCAAGTTTGAACATCATCTATTTTAGACATTAGCCTTTTTAGAGTTTGTGGAATTCTTTGACCATTTTATCACAAAGGCATTGACTACGAATCCCAACATGTATTCTTTCACTTGTAGTGGACTCATGTACAATCTAAGGATTAGTAATGTGGTTACGTAGGAATAAATGATGCAAGACCCCTACTCAGATAATATTCCTTATGAGATGGATTCTTATCCCCCTCATAATACTCAATTAGGGGCACAAATCCAAGATCCATTAGCTAATTATTTGGTTAATACACTGCCTTATTCAGAACAAGACCAAGAACAAAAAGCATAATACCTAAGTACAATACCCATAGCTAATGAACTAGTTCTTCAATAGTCATATTCTACTAATACAACTTCTACATATGATCCATTTTTGTTTAAGTGTCATTTATTAGAGAACAAAGATGAGATTTTGGTTAGAGCCATATTGGTAGGGGCCAAGTTTCTAGTAGACCTCCATCATGAGAATTTACCAAGCCTAGTAAGAATCCCTGACAATATCATTTATGATCAATAGTATTCTTCTACCAATCCTTTGGCTCTAGTCCAAACAACATATCAGGACCCTAATATACCTAACATAGGCAAAAACATCATGGAAGACCACTTTAATCAAATGCAAACAACATATCAAACCTACCTAAATCAAGCACATAATTTTAATTAGATAAACATGGTGAGCAAACCTCTTAGTGACTTAATTCCTTCAACAGGAGTTTTGATAGAGTCAACTGGTCAAGAGAATCAGATTTTAGACACATTAATACAAAACACTTCGGTAGACAACTTGTTGCATATACCCATTATTGAAGAAGTGTCTTCTGCTTCTATGTAAAATAGTGAGCCAAATATAGTGGACAATGTGCAAACAACATCCAATCTCAATCAAAGTGGTACTAACTCATAAATAACTAGTCAACAACATGTGCCCATAGTTAATACCATGAGTGGATCACCATACCAAGGAATAGGAGCCTCTATACCCTGACCTTCATCATCTATTTCTCAACCTCAATCAATTGCTTCATCAAGTTTGTAACCTATGGGATTAGGTAGTCAACCAACAACCAGTGTCATGCCTCAATAATAAAATGTAATAAATCCTACTCCTCCTCAATAAGTGACAAGTAGTATTCTACAATAATAGGCACAATCTAGTGTACCAATACAGCTAAGGCCGAATGTATTGCCACCTTAGCAAGGGGTAACTAATGTTCTACCTCACCAAGTAATGACAAACATACCTCTTAAGTCTTAGACTAGTATACCAATTCAAAACCAAATAATGACTAGTTAACAACATGTAAATATTGGTCAATGATAGATACCAAATATTCAACCTAGTTTCACTTCCCCATAGGTATTCATGCAACAAGGAAGCTCCCATGTTTCTCAAGTACCTACTAGACAACAATCAATTCAAAATATGCCACAAGTTCAGAGACAGGGTCTTGGTCCACAAGTTCCTACTCAACAACTAGGTTTGATTAATTGGCAGCATGTCCCTTTTCAACCATAATAGGCACAATATAGTTATATCCCTCCATCCTAACCACAAAATCCTCCAAGTCAAACCTTCATAGCCAAACCAAACCAAAATATTGCATAACCAAATGTGCAATTTCAAGTACATTCTAATCCATGTATGCATATTCCTAGTCCATTTCCCTACCAAACCAATATACCCTAATAGATATATCCATCATACCCTAGTCAAAGTGTCCCACTTGTGACCTCCCAACCATCTACCCAAACCAATATTCTCCCTCAAGCTAATGTTCTTTCTAGTTTTTTATCCCAATAATTACAACAAATGAAGGATGCAATTGTTGCTATTCAATATGGAAAATAGACTAAAATTTTTAAGTTGGATGATGTGTGTTCTTATCCATTCAACATGAAGTACTTGTAGATACCATTTCCTCCAAGATATGAACCTCCAAAGTTCAATAAATATAAAGGGAAAGGTGACCTTAAGGCCCATTTAACTGAGTTCTTTGTCGCATGTCAACCAATGGCATATAGTGATATATACCTTTTGTTGTTGTTTCCAAGGAGCTTGGCTAGAAAAGCCTTGGAGTGGTTTTTAAAGTTTCCAAAGAATTAAGTAACATAATTTGATGGTCTTTCTGATATATTTGTGCAACACTTTTCTTATAATCTTGAATATGAGATTTAATTGGTTGACTTAAGACAAGCAAAGCAAAAAGCTAGTGAGAGTTTTGCAAGTTATCTACAATGATAGAGATCCCTTGTAAGCCATTTCACCCAAAGTTTACTAGATAAAAAATTAGCCGTTGAGTTTACTAAAAATTTGCATAGTGAGATAGCTTATTATTTGGAACTACACTATGCACATACTTTCAAGGAGATCATTGATAAAGGTTTGTTCATCGAGCGAGTGCTCATCAATAAAGGAGTCATCAAGCATAATTTCACTTAAAAAATCAAGGTACCAATTAGGGAAATGGCCAAAATCAACATCCCATTCAAGCACAAGTATCACAACCGACATAGGCTAATAACTAAGAAAGACTGAAGCAATTCAACCGTAATAGGAATGTTGTGGGAAATGGACTAACCAAATCATGTCAAGTCCAAATGGTGTAAACATCATCTACACCACCTTTTTAGATTACTCTTACTGAACAACCTCTCCAACCAATGTCACAAGCACAACAACCAAGACCTGTGCAATAAATACAATAGCTTTTACCATTGCAAACCCCTCCTCTAAGGAGAACTATGCATATGCATCATGTCTTTAGTGATCTAGGAGAGCCTATTGAGTCTATATTTTGTAAACTTGCCACTGCTAATATGATTCATTGGCCTATACCAAAGTATTATCCACAAGGCATTCCTTACCTTGATTGGTACCATGAAAATGAAATCTATGAATATCATCAGGTCAACAAGCATAATCTATGAAGATGTGTGCAAATCAAGTATTTGATTGAGAATATGTTGGAGAATAAGGAGATAACATTGGATAATTGTGCTTAAAACTCCTATCAAACTCTTGGGATTTATCAAAACCCCTTTCCCCAACATAACACACAACAACATAACAATTAGCAACAACAACAACATTGGCTAGTGCAACAACAAAATCAACAGTATCAAAATCAAAAGCCAAACCAGTAAAATTAGCAGAATCAACAACAAAACCCACAACATCAGAATAATAGACAAAACCAAGGTCAGAATGGTAACAACCAACAAACCTACCACATAGTTACACATGACTACAATAGGGTTATAGGTCATATTGTAGGGGGCAACAATAATACCATCTCCATTAATCCTAGATTGAGCACTAATCAATCTAGACCATTGCTAAACAATACCACTCAACTAAATTACATGGATAATCCTTCTTTGACTTGGGATTGCACACATGCAAACCAAAAAAATTAGGACTCCCACTTTTGGACCATATACCGATAAGTCACCCTTACCACATGACCATATACAAGTGCACCAACAACCGAGACTTATCCTATCTAGTCCCACACCATTCCCAACATTTGTTCACAATTATGGTCCAACATCTAATCTTGATTGTACAATCACAACTTAGAGGTCAAAGATTACTATCCCAAGTCCACAACCATCTGCCACTTTGCCTATTATCCAACCAACCATTCAACCTCAAAATAAACCATTCACCATTGACCAAGATAAGAAGTTTGATATTGTGGAACAATTACAGAAGACACCAACACAAATTTCTATTTTAGATTTGCTGTGAATGCTAATAATCCACAAGAATATTTTGAATGAGTTTTTAACCCAATCCACTATTGCTAGTGACATATCCCTTGATAAAGTTCAAGCTTTGGTTGGACACCTAGTTCTAGCCCAACAAGTCACATTCAACCAAAGTGATATATCTTCCCTTGGCCCGCTCCATAATAATCCATTGTACATAGAAGTTTATATAAAGTGGCATAAAGTGAAGCGTGTCTTTATAGACAATGGATCAGGCCTCAACATAGTGTCTCTAAAGCTCATCAAGCTGCTTGGGTACACAATGGTAGATCTCCAGCCATAAATGATAACTATCAAAGCCTATGATAATCAAGAAAGATAATCACAAGGCACCATTAACTTACCAATTGTCATTAGGCCTTTGACCCATGATACACTTTTCCATATGCTTGATCTTGAGTTATCATATAATATGCTTCTAGGTAGGCCTTGGTTATTGGAGATTCATGCGGTCCCATCAACACTACACCAATGTATCAAGTTCTCCCACTCAGGAATGAAAGTGAATATTCTAGGAGATTTACACCCATATGAACACTGCAAACATCTTGAGGCTGAATTTCAAAGCTATAATTACCAATATGGCATGAATCCAAGTTCCAAGCAAGATAAAGGAAAGGCCATACTTATTGATCCTCCATAGGATAATTACATAGATCCTAATACCTTGGATTCCCTTTCCCACATACCACCTCTTGAAGCTTCCATCATTTCACCATTTTAGATAATGGTTCAGGGGAGTATGTGACCCATGATACCTTCCATACTGCCAATCTTCCTCAAAATTGAAAGACCTTTAGGTGACCTAAAAATACCCCACACAAGCATTGGAAACAAAAAAACAAAGATAAGGGCCCTATCATTTTTATACCTGTTGATCATTTTGGTCCTACAAGCCAAAAATTGGTCTCTTTCTTTCCCTGCTGTCTTGAGCCATCCATCTTGGATGTATTCCCCCTACTGCAATTATGCCATTTCCCTTTGTAGTAGGCCTGTTCTGTAAAGAGCCAAGTGACTTGAGCTTTGTAGATGTTTCGGGTTGATCCAGAGGTGTATTTCACTGTGGGTAGTAGTTTTCATAAGCCTTTTAAGCAAAGGAATGGGCCAACTTCAAAGAGATATAAGTATTTTACAAAGCTCCAAAGATAAAGTGCCCTTATGGAGGGCAGTCAGGTTACAAACTAGACCATTCCAGCAGGTTGTGGAGGGGAATTATGGACCCAAAAGTTCCCTTGTGGAGGGCAGGGAACACTTGCGGAGGGATCAAAGAAGGCTGAAAGGTAGGTTTTCCTTCAGAGAAAGACCAAGGCCAAGGACAAAGATTTCCTTCAAAAATTTTGTCCAAAGGAAATCTAAAGGAAAAGATTGAAAGAAAGGGTGTCAACTTTAAAGGAAAGACTTCCTTCGAGCAAAATGTCCAAAGGAATTCCTTTGGACATTTTGTCCGAAGGAATTGAGAAGATAGAAAGTCTGAAAAGGACATGCCCTTTGAGAAAGTTGATAGGCCAAAGAGAGAATTCCTTTGAACATTTTGTCTAAAGGAAATCCAAAGAGGAACACCTAAAGAGCGAATTCTTTCAAACATTTTGTCCAAAGAAATTTTGACAAGTGAAGGAAGTCTGAAAAAATTTGGTAGGCAAAACTCTGAAGGGTAGGTGCCCTTGTAGAGGGAACTTAGCCTTGAAAAGAGGACCTTTTCATTAATTTTGAAGGGTCACTTTCCCTTTGGAAAAGTCCATTTACAAAAAAACTGAAGGAATTGCCAAAGGGGTAACAAGCCCGTAGATGTCAAATTCAAGGCAATAAGATAGCCGTTGATCTTCAAATGTTTAAAGACGGGCCCATACATGGAAATAGGTTAACAGTCAAAGAAGAGCCTGAAAGAGCTCCTGATCAGAGGCCTGAAGGAATTCAAATGGGCATAAGACCCATAAGTAAACTTGATGACCCATTGAGAAAGGAGCTCGAAGAGCTAGGAAAAGATGAAAGATATCCTGAGAGCCGAGTTACTAGGAAAGAGACAAAAAATAGTGAAAGCATGACCATGCACACATAAGTCAAGCATAGAAAAGAATAGAGTAGCCCATGTGGCACATAGAAAGCATTGGCACAGGGAATTATTGCTATGGATGAGACAAAGCAACCCATACTTTTGCAAGAACATTTAAGACGGTTTAAGCTGTAAAGTCAAGACTTGCGACATATACAACATGGTTCTTGCAGGCCATTTCTAGAAGGATGACACCAGCATGAACAAGTTTCTTCTTTCTAATGCATTCAATGCAACATGGGCTATTTTTCTGAAAGGCACCAAAAGTCTTCTCTTTATGCTCTATATTATAACCTCTCAGTAGAGGAAGATATCTCTTAGCTTGTATGGCGAAGCCTTGTAGGAATTTACCTTGTATCAAGACATAACATTTTTACCTCTATTTGAGTTTGAAATTTTGTATGTGTCTATGGTTTTGTCTTATGTTATGTCATCTTCTTTCATGATTTCATAGAATGATTCCAACATGTCTAGTGTATTGTGATTTCTTCTTTTGCAGGTCAGCAAGAAATGTCCACAACAGAGTATAGGCGCATGTGAATAGGCTGCCATAGTGTGTCTTAGAACACCTCTGGTAGTTCTTCCTCCCTATATCTCTAGAGGACCCTAATTGAACACTGATGCAAAAGAGTTTCTCATGTCAAATGAAGTGTATATCAGCTTATTCTTGGTGTAAAGTGTATGTCAAAGCTGAGTAGACCAACCATTTTGGTGCATCACCATTTTAGTTTAGGTTCTATTTTTTAGTATTTATCTCCCTTTTCACCCACCCATTGTTAGTAGTGGGAAATCCAAGACTTCATAGATGCATCAAAGGGAGCTAGCCCTTATCTAGAGATTTTCCCTTCAGTTTTGTTAGACCCATAGTAAGATGGGAGTCTCCATTGTGCCGTGTGGAAGAGAGAAGCCCAACCTTCTTTCAAGGGTGCAATCCATAGTGTCAACAGTTTTTGGCATGCTTGGTGGGACACTTTTTGGTGTGTTCTTCAACCAATCAGCCTTTGGAGGCATTTCAACCAACATCAATGGTGACTCTAAGTTGAATCAATTAGTTAAGCAGTCCTGGAGCCATCAAGAAATCACATGTTGGTATGTATAATCCTATTGCTCAGCAGTATGGACCTTGTTTTCATTCATATAACTTTGATCAAGCTCAAGTTTTTCATGACATCACCTCAATCATCTCTCCTCATTGCCCTTCACCTAGTGTAAGGGAAGTAATGCTAGAATTTGAGAAGCAAGTGATGGAGGTAAATAGATTCGAGTAGTAGAATAAATATCATCAAGAGCTTATATACAAAGAAGAGTTCTTGTTTAGACAAGCCCATGCCTTGCAATCCATGAAAGAGGAAGTAGTAAAATGGGAGAGTCCATTCATTCAAAGCAATCAACCTTGTGTGCCTTCACCTATTCTAAAGCAACCCCCTCCTATTCTAAAGAAATTCCCCTCTTATGCACCAAATACTTTCTACCAAATAACACTTGCTCACTCTAGCTCATTTAATGGAGTTTCCACTCCTGCTCTTAATCCCTTGCACCTAGCTTTCCAACATCAAAGGGCATTAGAACAAACTCTCATGGAGACTACCCTTCCTAATTCCTTAGATTGTGAATCCTCCTTTGAAGGGAATCATCCTATGCCTTTTGAAAAACAACATGTCTCTCTTTAAGAAATTCTTCATGTGCATCAACAGTCTCTTCCTAGTCTTCCTCAACCTCCTCAAGTCTTTCAACATGATGTCAAGATTCCAAGTTGGAGGAGGGAATACCACAAACCAATGTAGGGCCTTGGAAATGATGAAGCTATCCCTACTCATGGTGATCCTCACGACCTCCAAGAAAGGCTCTTCTAAGATAATATAGCCAAGCAAATTGTAGAATTGGAGTCCAGAATGAGGTTCCTCAACCAAAGTGTGATGGATGGTTCAAATCAAGTAGAAGATCCTACATTTGAACACACCCCATCTACACCCCTCCAAGAGAGCTATCAAGCCACATCTAATATAGATGAAGTGTTGGCCAAATGGAAGGAGGAGAATCATGTATTTTTAGCTCAAGGACTGCCTCCTCTTCCACATGAGTTTAACCATCAGCCTTCCACTTCATCCTTTCTCAAGGAGGAACCTATTTTGTAGGAGGCAAGTGAAGAAGAGAGGATCCAATTTGCAGTTGCCCAAGAGGCTATCATGAGTGGCAATGAAAATGAAATCATCATGGATGATCCCTTTGAAGACATCATCAATAATGGAGAAGACACATGTCATGCATACATGCGGATGTTCCAGCAATATGAAGAAGAAGTTGACAAACTTTATTTGTCAACAATAGATGATGAAGAAAGTAAGCATGGTGAAATCCTCCCTCCCTTGTTTAATGAACTTCCTTGTTGCTTTGATGAAGAAAATGACCATCCCATGGAACCCAAGTTGGAGGAGAATCAGGAGGATGTCTCTGAACAACTAGAGACTCTGGTTTTTGAGCAAGAAAAGGAGAGGCCTATCCATCTTGATGAAAGCTTTGAAGAAGAGAGCCTTGAGCAAGAAGGTGATGTTCTATGGGATGAGCAAGCAGTTTGTGATCTCATTTTAGACATCACAATAATCACCCTTCTTCAAGAGAGCCATGAGGAAGCAAAAGATAAGTTTGATAGTCTCTTCAATGAGGCAAAAGGGAACAAGTCAATCCATGATGCATATCAAGGGGGTTATGAGCTAGATGATACCTATGGTGATGATTTAGTAGCCATTGACTTCTTGGTGAGATACACTAGCATGAAGGGCCAACATGAGGCAAGCTTCCAAGAGAAAGATGAATACATATATGTTGGAAACATGTTTGACCTTGATTCATTTGGATATAAGCCAATCAAGGTGGCAGACAAGAAGAACAAGTCACCAAGTCTCCTTTCCATTCAGCCACTTGTTTGGCACCATAAGTTTTCTTGCCATGAAGGAGAATTAAGAAGTTTTCCCTTTGATCTAGGAGGGAGGAAAATGTATCTTTTTAGTTGTACATAGTATTTTGCTTTCAGTTATGTGTCTTTTGTTTCCTCTAAGTGCTGTTTGCATGTGTGTGTAGTTTTTTAGCCTGTGTTGTGTGTGTGTTACCCTTTATGTTTGATGTAAAATCTTTGTTGGTTCATAGTTCTTTACAAGGTTGTTAACTTCTCCAAGATGCATCCTGACTCCATGCCCAATTGACTTTGAGGCTACCAGTCTTTTAAAGCATAGCAAGCATGCTTCCCCTAGGAATCACTAGATTTGTTGACCATTTTGGTCCTACAGGCCAAAAATCAATCTCCTTCTTTCCCTGTTGTCTTGAGTCGTCCATCTTGGATGTATTCCCCTTACTACAATTATGCCATTTCCATTTGTAGTAGACCTGTTATGTAAAGATCTAAGTGACTTGAGCTTTGTAGATGTTTCAAGTTGATTCAGAGGTGTATTTCACTGTGGGCAACTAGTTTTCACAAGCCTTTGGTAAAGGAATGGGCCAACTTCAAAGAGAAATAAGTCTTTTACAAAGCTTTGAGGATAAATTGCCATTGTAGAGGGCAGTCGAGTTATAAATTAGACCGTTCCAATAGGCTATGGAGGGGAATTATGGACCCAAAAGTGCCCTTGTAGAGGGTAGGGAACACTTGCAGAGGGATCAAAGAAGAAACCCAAAAGGTAGGTTTTCCTTCAGAGAAAGACCAAGGCAAAGGACAAAGATTTCATTTGGACATTTTGTCCAAAGGAAATCCAAAGGAAAAGACTGAAAGAAAGGGTGTCAACTTTAAAGGAAAGACTTCCTTCAGGCAAAATGTCCGAAGGAATTCCTTCAGACATTTTGTCTGAAGGAATTGAGAAGATAGAAAGCCCAAAAAGGACTTTCCCTTAAGGAAAGTTGATAAGACAAAGAGAGAATTCATTCAGACATTTTGTCTAAAGGAAATCCAAAGAGGAACACCTAAAGAGCAAATTCTTTTGGACAAAATGTCCGAAGGAATTCCTTCAGACATTTTGTCTAAAGAAATTCGAGAAGTGAAGGAAATTCAAAGAAATTTGGTAGGCAAAAGTCCAAAGGGTAGGTGCCCTTGTGGAGGGAACTTGGCCTTGAAAATAGGACCTTTTCATTTATTCTAAAGGGTCACTTTCCCTTTGGAAAAATCCATTTGCAAAAAAGCTGAAGGAATTGCCATAGGGGTGACAGGCCCACAGATGTCAAATTTAGGGCAATAAGATAGCCGTTGATCTTCAGATGCTTAAAGATGGACCCACACGTGGCAATAAGAAGACCCTAAAAGAGTTGCAGATCATAGGCCCAAAGGAATTCAAAGGGGCATAAAACCCACAAGTAAACTCAATGACCCATCGAGAAAGGAGCCCGAAGAGCCAGGAAAATATGAAAGATAGCCCAAGAGCCAAGTTGCCAGGAAAGAGATAGAAAATAGTGAAAGCGTGACCACACACATAAGTCAAGTGCAAAAAAGAATAGAATAGCCCATGTGGCACACAAAAAGTGTCAACATAGGGAGTTATTGCTATGTATGAGACAAAGTGACCCATGCTTTTGCAAGAACATTTAAGATGGTTTAAGATGTAAAGTCAAGACTTTTGACATCTACAACATGGTTCTTCGGGGTTATTTATAGAAGGATGACACTAGCATGAGCAAGTTTCCTCTTTCTAAGGCATTCAACACAGCATGGGTTGTTGTTCTAGAAGGCACCATAAGTCTTTCTCTTTATGCTATATATTGTAACCTCTTAGTAGAGGAAGATATCTCTCAGCTTGTATGGTGAAGCCCTGCAGGAATTTACCTTGAATCAAGACATAGAATTTTTACCTCTATTTGAGTTTGCACTTTTACATATGTCTATGGTTTTGTCTTGTGTTAAGTCATCTTCTTTCATGATTTCATAGAATGATTCCAACATGTCTAGTGTATTGTGAGTTCTTCTTTTGCAGGTCAACAAGAAGTGTCCACAATAGAGTATAGGCACATGTGAACAAGCTATCATAGTGTGTCTTAGAACACCTCTGGTAGTTTTTCCTGCCTATATCTCTAGAGGACCCCTTATTGAACACTGATGCATAAGAGTTTCTCATGTCAAATGAAGTGCATATTAGATTGTTCTTGGTGTAAAGTGTATGTCAAAGATGAGTAGACCAACCATTTTGGTGCATCACCATTTATCTTAGGTTCTATTTTTTAGTATTTCTCTCCTTTTTCACCCCCCATTGTTAGTAGTAGGAAATCCAAGACTTCAGAGATGCATCAAAGGGAGCTAGCCCTTATCTAGAGATTCTCCCCTCAGTTTTGCCAGACCCACAACAAGAGGGGAGTCTCCATTGTGCCACGTGGAAGAGAGAAGCCCAACCTTCTTTCAAGGGTATAATCCATAGCATCAATAATACAAGCATCTAGCCTAGAACTAGACCCTCTTGAAGGGGATGAATCATAGTTGTACAATGATAACCAAGCTGATTGTTATAAAAGTGCAAAGTATCTTATTCCCAATAGGATCATGGAGCATCAAGATTATGAAGGAATAGGCCTTAGACTGAATCAATAAGGAATCGTTGAGCCAATTTTCATGATTAAGTACATAAGACCCTATGGACTTAGATTTAAACTGCCTAGGGATGACCCCACATATCTTATTCGAGTTCCATCACTGAAGGCTAGTGATGATGATGTCAACAATGAATCAGAGTCTGATCATAGACTCACCTTTGATGACCTAGTTGAGACTAACCTATTTGATAAAACTACCAAATGTACTTTTACCCTAATCATTTTTCACAACCCATTGCCATTATATTATTTCCAACTGATAGATTGGGAGTAATAAGAATCCAATTTGCTAATTGATGAGTTTCAAAATGATGAGGCATTCTGTGACTTTTTAGGCCTTAGAGATAACATTTTGTTGGGAGATCATAAATTAGGATTCTCCATTTCATTGGATCTTGAAGCCTATTTTGGAGAGCGGGTGAACACCCTCAGCCAAAAACAAATAAATAAAACATTGAGGTCCCCAAGTGAAAACCTCTTTGAGGTACTTTCTGACTAGGGAAAAAGTAAAGATAAAGACCAGTTTAGGGGTGAAAACTTGTTTTAGGCACCATTAGATGGGGGTGTTCATTCTTCTTCAAATTTAGACCAACAGACTATAATGATGAACTTGCCTATGGATCTGAGTTTAGTTTTGTGCAACAAGTATTTGATTAAATCTATATCATGTGCCAATATATGTCATATATTTGATTGCTAAATCACTTTAAATCTTTGAAAACATATACTATGTTACATATTTTTATTTTTTATTACTTATAATCTTTGAAAAACCTGTATTTTATATTTTTGAACCTTAAATCCTTTTCTAAATCTGATGTTTATCTATTTATGGAGGCTTCAATATCTAAGACAAGATAACTATGACTCCCCCTTTTGAGATGAGGGATGTGTCTTGCAATTCACTCATCTCAAAAGAAGAGTTGAATATATCATGTGATAAGGATATAATCATGTACTAATGATGTCATCATGTGGAGAGTGTGTCATCATAGAAATCTAGTTCTCATTGAAGCATGTATGTAACATATTGAATGTGAGGTATACATGTGTCATGTCTAGATATATTTATTAAATAAGCATGTAGCTAAGTAACCATAGTAAAGGTGAATGATCTATATCATGTAATCACTAATCATGCTCAAAAAACACAAAAAAAACATAACACAATGTTATACAATGTCGTATAATAAGGCTAAGGCCAATTTACAAGGGACATGTTCAAATTTTATACAATCAAATATCACACACATAGGGCCAAGGGCCACAAGATATGGACATGTTCAAATATCACATTAACTAATGAAATTATCATAGAGATGTTCAATCAATTTTCACACAAAGGGGCCAAGAACTACACACAATATGCAAACAATGAGTATCCTATCAAACAACATTGAAAGAGCATAAAAAGTGTGAAAAATAGTCTATTCCATCTATAGGTATTAGTGACATATTATAGTAAGGTAACATATTCATGTAACACAATGAAAGATATAAGTGATTAGCAAGACACTTGTAATATATGTAGCTTGATATTGCATTTGAGGTTATAGATACATATAACTTGTTATAAGGTAACCTATAGAATTAGGTTCCCCTAACATAGGCATGGCCACTAGGTAGAAGGGAATGCAACATATAAGAGATTCATGTACGATGTATGTCCTATATCACACTCATATACCTTAAAAATTCATGTATGTATAAAATATAATATGCTATCTACCCAAAATATGTGATAAATGTCATGCATAGGTTGTAATTTGTTTTTTGAGATTTTTGGAGTTTTATGGTATTTTTTAATATTTTTAAAAGGGAACTAACCTATGATCCCATAAATGAAGGGACATAGTGCTTGCCTAGATCATTAATGTCAAAGACGACTTTGCATTTTTAGAAAGGGCTACTTATAGATGTATGTAAATTTGAAAAAGCATCAAGTGCTATAGTGTAACTATCTTGATCACTGCGTATAGAATAAATTTTCACATGTGTAAATTAAGAAGGTTTAGGGTTTGGTGGAGCTTTTTTATAATAGGAGTAAATATCCTTTCTCTTACTTGCTATGGAACATGCCAAATTTTCCTACAAGTTACCTTAGTATGCATCATATAATATTTAGATTTACTATGACTTTGAGTAACTTTCTGATATGAAGCTTGAAACTTAGGAGGGTACACCAATTTACTTTTAACTGACTATATAGAGAGATTTTATGTAAGTGCAAAAACTGATCATACACTATGATCTTGAATGAGTGATTTGATTATATTTGTATTATGATTTTGAGTAGGTTCCATGATTATATTTTTATGGTGCTCTTGAATAGGTGCCACAACCAGATATGGTGTTGGTTGGGGAGGAGGATGATTTACCATTGACTGTAGAGGGTAATCATATTGAATTCCTAGAAATATGACCACTTCAGTACAATGTATATACTTGAGGCTAGTATGCATTGTAGATGGAACTACATAAAGCTTATATATCCATGGATGTCTTAATAATTGTTAGCTATCCATATTTCACCCTAACTAAAAGGAGGAATGTTCAAGTCCTAATTTTAAACCTAGACTAACATGGGAATGGTCTAAGGATATGGGTTGCCTATAACTAGTTCAGACCTATAGGATTTTTTATGAGGCTAACTCCTCAAATTTTATGATTTGGACCTTTACTCCTAAAACCTAAAACTATTTGGGATGAAAAGGGGCAAGATATTTGCATAAAGTAAAACCTATTCAAACATGTGGTGATGCGCCATGAATATTGTCCCTCCACTCATACTTGAGCCCCTAAAACACTAGTGAGATAGAAACAAATAACATGATCTATGACTCCAAATGTCTGCCATGCATCAACATTTCATGTAGAGGTTCATCAAGTGGGCAAAACCTAAGGGAGATGCCTAGTTCAAGGCACTAATCTAGTCAAGATGTCCACTTTTGGATTCAATCAAATGAAATTGAACACTAAACATAACCTACATAACCAAACAATCTACCAGCTAGGTGAAATCAGGACTTGGCAAGGGAGAAGGCTTTACCACTTATACCAATCAAACTGACATGAACACACTAATCTAATATATGAAATCTAAATATAGTCATCTCATTTATATTGAGAGGTTACAAGGCTCAATATTGGTAGAGTCTAGTCATGCCCCAGAGAGGGATCTAAAACAATAGCTCAAAGGTTGCATTTATAGAAGGCAAGAATCAAGAGAGAGGAAAATTTGGTTCTTTAAAAGAGAAACAAAAGAGCTCAAATCCTTCCTGATTGGTCCAGGTCACTCCAATTTATTGCATCATTAAAATATCCTCTTAGTGATGCTCTATGGTGGCTGTAATGGCAAGATCAAGTTGTTTATAGCTGGGTCTAGGTAATAATACAATTACAACACTCAAGTCTATAATTTAGAATCATATATGGTTGCAAATTATTTATAACTATTTGTCGAGTACAAATATTCACGTGCATAGTGGAGAGAGAGGTCACTTTCCTATAGCTAGTCCATATGATAAACTACTAGGGTCCACTTATTTGACTTTGTGGCACCCTTTAAAATATTAGCTCCTTTTGCTAGAAATGGTGAACACAGTCATAAAAGGGTCCCTTTATGACACAAAAATATAAGCCAAAGGTCCACATTTAGCCACATTGGTGGTCCATTTACTTTATATCAGGTTTGAAAGACCTATTTTTCCTTTAAAGAGCTTTAGCAGTAATGCCTGGTCCTTTTTACACATTGTGGTCTAACTTAGATTGTATTTGAGCTCAATTTTATTTATTTCCACCATCTCGGGTCATATTAATTGGTTTGCCCAAGTCGAGCTACTCCATTGACCTTAGTCAAAAATGCCCCAACTTGGTCCTTTCCCATTATTTTTTAGTAATCCAACTCAGATCATTCACCCTTGACTCAACTCACTCCATTGGATTACTAGGTATGAATGAATGTGAGCCCTCAAATCTATCTTTAAATTGTCAACCTTGTCCCCACTTACACCATGTGTCAAATGTGAATTATTCCTCAGAATCGTGTTATCAGTCTACTAACGTACATGCTTACACCATGTGTCAATCTCTTGAGCTATTTGACTATTTGACTCATCTCACACCGTTGGATTAAGATGTATGATCAAACAAGGACCATTAATCTTATTAGGACCCACTATTTGAAATCTAATGACTAGTTCATGATCTTAAATTTGACGGTCTATAGGATGTCAAATGATGTTCGTATGACTGTCATTGATGGTCATGTGATCATAAATTTTTATCTCAATAGGATTTATCTTGCTTTGTCTTAAAGTTGACATCCTATTGACTATCAATTGACATTCTATAGAATGTAATTGACATCTCACAAACCATCAAATTTAAGCATAGATAGTTTTTTTCCCAAGCTTTATTTTTATGTTAGTGTCAATGTCTTATGTTGTAGGTCCATTTTGACCAAATTTGAAGGCTTGAATCTTGAAGTGTGAGAATCATGGAGGCACGAATATTTTAGGAGATGCTCTTGTTACCAAAAGGGATGAACCCATTTGATCCACTCATTTCAAGAGCTTCCTAAGTGAAGATATTAAATGCTCAAGTTGATTGGTCCATTTGATCATGCATGATGTCCTTGCTTAAAAATGGCTAAGTATGAAAACTTGGCAAATTCTATTTCAAAAGCCAAATTTGAACTTGCATAACTCTCACCATACTTTGATGAAGGATCTAGAACTTAGCACGTAATAACTAGGGACCATGATGAACAAACCCATGTGACCACTTTACCCTACAACTATCACACATGTGAGATATAGCTTTATGAAAATGCTCACTTGGCTCTGCTAGAACCTCTTCAAAATGGCTAAGTATGGGTAAACACACAGAAAGTGATTGAAGATCCAAATTTAGATCTCCATAACTTTTGATGTGCTTTGGTAGATGACCTAAAACTTGGTACATATAAACTTGGCACAAAAGTGAACAAACCCATATGACCAATTTTCCCTAACTCATCCACATGTGTGAGATATGACATCAACAAAGTGCCTACTTAGAAAATCTACCACTAGACCCAAGATGCCTAAATAAACATAATGAAGAACCAGATGGATCCCTTACACTTCTAATCCATTCCAAGCATTCTTGACATCCCATGGGGGATATGCAAATTTGGTCCTGTCCTTAGTAAATGGAAATTCAGACTTTAAGTGAACCTAAAGTGTATTAAAATGTTTGTGATCAAATTGAGATCCTAGACTACTTCTTCCATTTGTCTATCTGCTCATCCATTAACAACCTAGTCTATCTAGACATAAGCTTGGTATGTGGGCAAAAATGACCAACACTAACATGTTAAAGACCTCTATGCTTGATAAGATGAGAAATAAAGTAGCCACTATTGCTAAACCAACTTAGGGAGGTAACATTGTATGCCTCAAACTATTTTGTATATGACCATATAATGCTTTGACTATTCTTGATGTAACTTATATATATTGCTTTGTGTATATAAGATTGTTAAGGAGTGTCATTTTACATGCATTTTTGCTTGATCGATTGTCGATCATGACATTGTGTCTAGGTTGCTTTTTAATGTATGATTTAAGAAAGAGTGCATGCCTATATGAATTATCATTATCAATTTTACTAACATCAAATGTGATTTCTAGGCATTGTGTAACTGATGTACCTATGAATGTACCAATAATTTTGTCTATTAATGGCCATATGTTTTAGGAAGAAGAAACACATTGTAAACATGATGTAATTTTGAATTGTTTATTTATTGCATAACCATGATTTGGAAAAGGAATAGTGAATATTTTTAGCTTTGGATTATCAGTTAGTTGTGGTCCAACTTCCTCTATGGGTGTGCTCACCTCAATAGTATTATCATAAAAAATATCTTGTATCTTATACAATAACCTATCAAACTTGTTTTTAGAATGCCATATACATATTTCGTAGTAACAATATTCATTAATGTCAAATCTTTTAAGTTTAGGATTAGTTAAATGAAGCTCAAATGGTGGAGGTAGAGATATGAGATTATAATCAATTAATTTATGTAACAATATATGGGGAGGTTTGGTTGCCTTGTAAATTGTTTCCTTGGTGGAGCTATCAATAGAAACTTGTTTGATGGTTGTGCTATTGAATTATCTATTACATTTTCTTCATTCTTATTTTTTTATGCTTGAGATTGTAATTGGGTTTGATTTGAATCTTGACATTTGAAGTAGATGGAATGCTTGGTGTATGCTTTGGCTTGTTCAAAGCGATGAGCTTGACTTATCTTTCTTTGATTGTGTAGCATAGCTCATCAAAGGATTTGAATTTATCAAACATGATTTATCTATAGAGTGGAGTAAGCTTTGGGTGAATATTTATTTTAACTCATTATTTTATAAATAGTTTGTAATATTAGCTAACACACTTTTGTACTATAGAACATATTCACTTATTTGATCATTTGACATTTACTTGAGTTTAATAATTTGTGCATAAGATAGATTTTCATAGATGTTGATAGAAAAGTGTGATAATAATTAATATACTAAGGGGTTGAATGCTCTAATTGATTGAAGATGGAGATCATAGACCATCATAGAGTATAATCTTTGAGGCTTCTTGGAAAGATCTTGGTGAGCAATTTATCATTGTAAGCATAGTTTAAGCATGCTAAATAGAATAATCAAAGATATTGTTCAAGATCATCTTTACCTTCATAAAGTGGTATCTTAGGAGCTAAAAAGTTTTTTGGTAGTGGGTAAGAGGCTATTTCAAGTGCCAAAGGATTTTGAAGCAGAGTATAAGAATCCATTGAGTGTGTAGCTTTAAAAACATCTTTCTCTAATTTAAATTATTAAACATGTAAGTCTATGCCAATTTTCTTAAGAGAGGAATTAGGTGAAGTTGGTGATGGGCCTTGTGTGGTAATTATATGAGGTGTATATGATGCCCTTGTACAAATAGGCATGTTAATATATTATAAATCAAGTGATTCCCCCATACCTATGGATGTTGGCACATATGTAACTGTAGGTGTTGAGGTAGGAATGGAAACAATAGTGGAAACTAGAATACCTAAAATTATAGGATTAACAACTTTGAAAGGATCCTCTTGTTCTTGTGCTTGAATTTAAATAATATTTCTTAATGTGTAGTATTATATGATAAGAGTAATTGGATAATATTATCCATTTGGTGGGGACATTGTCAAAGTCCTTGATGTAAATTGGATATTTCTTTTAGTTGTTTAGGATCAACACCATTGATTCCAGTTGGATCAATTCTATAAAAGCTTTTAGGATTATCTTGCATATTTTTATTATCTTGATTAACATCCTCATCATTAACATCATCTTTAGTGTGTACATAATTTTGGAGGGTTGCCTCATCCTATTGATCAAAAGAGTCTATATTATCCATTTTAGAAGAGACCAAATGAATTTGAATATGCTCTATAAGAATTTTACCCAGTCTAACACTATATATTAAAGGAATAAAGGAATGAACCTTTTTGAGTGGCACATAAAGGTGTAAAATAAAAATGAAAATGGGTGCAATAAGAAATTGAATTTTGGAACTTTGAAAATCTTAACAAGGATTAAGGGTGCAACTAGTCAAGGCATGTTTGCTTTGTATGCTCTCTGATAATCTGATCCCAATCATAAATAGTAAACATAATTATAAAGGCTCTAAATACAGATGATTCCAATGTTATTGTAACCTCATTATCCCATATCTAGGGTAAATTCAGAGTAAGCTACCATGGCTAACAACTTACTAGTGCATTGCACGAATAAATGATTGAAGGCTTCCTATGGTTGAAAATAAAACCTAAATGTTTCTGATATATCATGAGGTATATGGAAACTAAAACCCATATATGGTGTTATCTAATGGTTTGATTATTGGGGTGGTACCCATCATGCCATTGATCTGGTAAAATAGACGACCACTTTACCTATAATGATAGCTCTTATGAGTTTTAAAACTGTTGGAACATAATTTATAGGAAAATAAGAGAAAAATAAATTGAAAACTAAATCAAAAAAGCAAGGGCTTGAAAAATATGTATGGGCTCACCAATGTGTTTTACCCTATTTTTAATTAAACAAGTAAACGTTTATGTGATTATATAGGTGTAAAACTAGAGAACATTAGAATGTTAAAGATGTACAATATTTAACAATTTTGATTTTGATAAATTTTTAAATATATAAAATTGTTATTTTTGGAAAACACTAGAAAGAAAAGTACTTAGCTTGTACACATATTTATGTTGATTGTTTTAGATATTAAATAGTGAAAATTAGTAAATAGGTGACTTGTAGGCTTAAAATCAAGAAATAATCATAAATAAAGTTAAAACAAGTCTATTATAAGGGGAGTATAGTGTAGGTTACTCTTATCCATTGATTTCAGACTCATTCCAATTGATTGTGTTGATTGACTAATAGGAAAATACATAAATAAAAAAAAACATAGAAATGATAGATCAACAGTAGAAGTAGAGGATGTTTATGGACATAATTATTTTAAATGTATGATAGAATAGGCTACTTGATTTTGTTGAACATGGTCATGTCCCAGTTGAATATGATGAAAACTAATTGCTGCACCATCTGCACTAGTGTCTACTGAGCAATCTAAGATATCATAATTTGAATTATGTCATGCAAAATTCATTATTTGTCTTATTTTTCCTTTTAAACCCTATGGGAATTTATGATACCTTGAATACTTAAGAAAAAAGGGAAGTGTAATGGATTGAGATGACCTCAAGCACCCTTTGATGATTGAATGCTACCTAAATATCCAATACTCCAAGGAGGTAAATCAATCCCACATAGTTCTCCCTCCTAGAGTGATTATGAAATTTTCACTCCTTGACTATGTGTATGTAGCTAGAAAATGGCTTTGATACTTGATAATGATAACTCTTGACTTGATTTGGAATACTCTTGACTTGGATTATGGCTATTACTTATGAGTGATCCTAAATTTGGAGATAATAGGGAATATTTATCAATGTATAGAAGCATAATTCTCGAACCAAGTGAAACAAAAGTGGTGAATTTAAATGAATTTTGATGTGCATTTAAAGGAAAACATTTTCATAATTTCCTTTAGCAAACCATGTGAAATGTGTGGGAAAGGCCCAATAAAATGATGTGATTTTAAAAAACTAGGCATTATTTGGCTTAGGATGTAGTTGGCTTAAGTGGACAGGAGCATAAAGCACTCTTGTTTGCCTAGTAAAAACTTGTCTAGAAAGATTAGGGACACATGTCCTAGGATGGAGACCATCTAAAATTTATTTTAAATAGCTTGAGTTTTTGACATTGAAAAGTATATTTATTACATATGACAAATATAAATTTGAGCCCACATATTGATGAAAGGGTTAGAGTAATGGTGAATAATAGTCATATAATTATGTGCAATCCATGTGATTTAAAATGTGTCAATAATTAAAATTATCAAGTACATGTGATCTAATTTATGTGTCTATACTTGCTATGTTTCACTAGCCTTGACCATTTAATTATTGAGCCTATTCTTAGTACTTACATTGGTTTCCCGATTATGACAACACATTTATCAATACATTTGGTTGTAGCATGCATTAATTCATGAGTGAAGCTATAAGTTGTTTAGAATCCTCATATTATTCTTCCATTCACAAGCCTTGCTCATATCTTTTCATGTTCAACATCATGCCTTTTCATGTTACTTTTATATTCTTATTCTTATGCATATATTACTAAAAAATAAAAACATGGATTCATACATGATCATATATTGAATTATGGGGGCATCATACCTACATGTGTTCCTTATTGATTATAATTACACTTTTATTTTCTTAATGGGGGCATGGTACCTATGATTTATATCTTATATACATGTTTACCTATTATCTTATGTTAAATGGGCTTAATAGATAAATACACTAAGCAATTAAAACTGTTTGAATGCAATATTATAATATTCAAATCTAAACAATGTAATATAATTTTAAAATAATTCATAAAAGCATGTGAAATAAATACAATAATGATTATATAACTATGTGGTTAAGGGTTAGAGGAAAGCATATATTATTTACTTTTCAATTTTAAACCACCTCTTTTTCTCAACTTCTTTCTAGTCTTGACACTCAGCTCTATGTTCCATTTGTTCAGGGTTTTGAGTGTTTTCCTTTGTTGGACTCTAATGTCCAACTTTGGGCACTTTCATCAACATTAGTATCCTAATTCTTTACTAAGTGTATAGACAAAAATATAGACTCTTTTTAGAATTTATCAATTGTGTTTTTATTGGTTTTTTGTCACCTTTCCTATTATGTATTTAGATCATCTACAAGGGTTGTCTCTCTGTTTGACTCCCCGTTTGAACTATTGGAAAGCTAAGAATAAGGGGAACATCATGAGATGGCACAAAGATCTAAATGGTGCATTTTGACCCTTGAAAAATAAATAGAAGTGCCCCAAATTTTAATTTTAGTAGTGTAGTCTAAAAATAGTAAGTTTTTAAAATTAGTAATTCCTCAAATTTTGTATAGTTGTAAATCATGGAAGTCAAACCACTAATCTCCCTCGAGATTGGTGACCTTATGTATCCTCCTCATACATTCAAAACATGTATAAATGAAGATGTAACTTGAAATGGAAATTAGACATCTCTTCTCAGAGATAGGCATATGTTTGGGTCTACAAATTTACTGAATAAAACATCTCTTCTCAGAGATAGGCATATGTTTGGGTCTACGAATTTACTGAATAAAACATCTCTTCTCAGAGATAGCATTATTGTTATTGTGTTGTTTTTATTTATTGAATTATATTTCAACTAAATCTTTTGAATTTTTGATTAGTGGTATCAAAGTGGTTTGTATTTAGAGTGTATGATCCTAAGGATGAGGTTAGATTACAAAAAGCTTGGGTCAAAAATAGAACCAACAGACTATCCACCTATTCTCTCCAAATGACTTCAAATGGTGGAGAACACCGAGACATCCAATCCTTTCAAGGAAATGGTGAATGAATACCTCTAGCAATAACAAGCATAAATGCTACAACAATTCACCCAAATTCTCCAACAAATTTTGATGGGAAATTTTGTCTCCTCATCTGTAACCCCACATCCTTTTAGTGCCTCAACACCCTTCAAAGTTTAGTTGAATTTTGATATCCCTACATTTGAAGGCAAAATCAATGCTGATGTAGTAGAAAATTGGTTGGATCAATTGTCATCTTATTTTTCTATAAATAAATTCACTGATAAAGAGAAGATCACTTTTGCTCTTTTGAAAGCATCATTGCCTCTCAAAAATTTGTGGGAAGTGTACAAAAAGAGATTCAGTATGGATGATATTGGCCTTGAGGTAGAACCTACCTAGGATTATTTTATAGAAGCTATAAAGGAAGAATACTACCCCATTGGAGAATATGATGATTTGTATATAGAGTGGCAACAACTTTGCCAAGGTAAGGAATAGTCTATTCAAGATTACACTGATATTTTTCATTCTCTATCTACGAGATTGGGCATCCAAGAAAGTGAGACACACAAGGTTCTCAAATATCATGGTAGACTATAATGGTACATATGGGGAGAAATAGAACTCTTAAATTTGGAAACCCTTGGTGAGGCGTACAAGTTTGTAGTGAAGATTGAGTAGAAACCTGGAAGAATGAATACAAAGAGTCAACCTTTAAAATGAAAAAGTGACAAAGAAGGTCAAACATGAGGCCAAAATTGGAAGCAAAAGGAAGGAAAGACTAGGAAGTGGTGTGATTATCACAAATCTGGAACTCACTCCAAAGAAGAATGTGACAGGACCTAGGTTCTCTAAAGCTCTGACACAACTTGTCAGATTTAAGAGCACATATGATTACCAATGTATAAGCAATTAAACATGCGGAATTATACCAGAAGTACAAGTAACTATCAATGAGAAACATCACAGAATATGAGAGGCAACACACAATTGTATTCAACTCATTACAAAAGGAAATTACAACAAAGAGATCACACTCTTTCTTCCACTTCGTGGGCTTACAATAATCTTCCCTCAAGAGTAATCTTCACTCAATACAGGTCACAACATACAGCTAACACAAGCTATTGTTCACCTCATTGTATGCCAGTACAATCAAGTACAAACTGGTACTCCAAGTAGATCTCACCATGATCTTGCTCCTTGATGTATTGCTGTCACCTTGGATCTTGCTCCCCTGTAGATCTCCTTTTGACCCTCGCATACACACATCCCTGCAGACCAACCTGATCTTACTTATCACATGTAAATCTCCTCCATGATCTTGCAACACCCTGCAGACCAAACCTGATTTTACATACCTGGAAGAACCCCTGTGATTCTTCCAGGGGAAGAACTATCCAAATTCTACACTTAACAATACAGCCCATGAGTCTATTATATAGATCTCATGCATACAATGATTAGACTTGCGGCTCAAGACTTGAACTAGTCTTTATCATCTAAACAACCCGTTCACTTAACTGACTGTTCGTCAACAACAATTTTGAAACCGCACATGCGACCGACATCGGTCCCTGTCTGACTGGAGGTGACCGACGTCGATTGACTGCTACCGAGGTCAGTTTCCTTTTGCACTGTCCACTGACCGACGTCAGTGATCCTGCCGACGTCGGTGACTATCACACTCAGAACCTCCATGTTTGCATCCGGGTGAAGCTTTTAGCTCCACACCCTAACATAATGTTGAGCCATCAAGTCCCTATTTTTTGAGTCACAATCCTCAACATCTTCTACTCTACCTCATACATAGCCTATAGTTGAAGATGATGAAGAAGAGATTGTATATGCTAAGCTCATTGCCATCTTTGCTTCATCATAGACCCATGAGGAGATGCCAGATGATAAGGAAAGGTTGTTTCATTGTAAGTTATGGGTGAAAGGTAAGCCTTTGCAATTTTATTCTTAATAAGTGGGAGTCAAAAGAATTTAATCTCTACTAATGTTGTGAAAATCCTAAATTTGTCCATGAAGCCTTTCCCAAAGCCATACAATATTGGATGGTTGAATCCAAGCAGAAACCTTTGTGTCACCCACCAATGTCTTCTCTCATATGTAATAAAACCTTTCCAAGATGAGGTCTTATGTGATGTGGTCAATCTAGCTTTTTGCAATGACCTCTTTGGTCAGTCATTCATGTATGATTTGACATGGCATCTATGAATCAAGAACTTGAAGGATCACTCTCACTCTTAGAACACGATGCTACAGGGTACGAGAGGTACCACCTTCTACATCTATTTCCCTGATTAGTGTCAAAGAAATTTGTTCTTATGGTGGGTCAAGCCACAGTAATCCAAAAGGGCTGATGGTTGTAGCCTTGAATACACAAAAAACACAATAACAAAAGCTGATAGATAAAAAAGATGAATAAGTTCATGACCTTCCATCCACAAATTAATGGTCAGATAGAAATGGTGAACAATCAGACCCTACATAGCTCTACAAAATACAATGCCACAAAGCACAATCCATTCCAAGTATGCATCAAGAATCAAATAAAAACAAAAATGCCACACTTGATGACAAATATTGATGCAATGGGGACCATTAATTCTCAAGGAGGGAGGAATGATCTGAGCAACATTTCAGGCAAAAATTTGGGTGATGGTTCTACCCCAATTGGTGGCAAAACTTTTTAAGAGCCATAAATTTTGCACCATAGCTCTATTTGACTCCCAGTTTAAACCATTTGAAAACTAATAATGAGAGGAACCTTGTGAGATGGCATGAGATTTGGTAGATGAGTTTTGAACCCTAAAAAACAAATAGAAGTGCCCTAAATTTCAATTTTAATAGTGTAGTCTAAAAATAGTAAGTTTTTAAAAACAATAATTCCTCGAATTCTATATTATTGTAAATCATGGAAGTCAAAACCACTTAATATCCCTTGAGATTGGTGACATTCCACATCCTCATCATACCTTCAAAACATGTATTAAATGAAGATGTAACATGAAATGAAAATCAGACATCTCTTCTCAGAGATAGGCATATGTTTTGGGTCTATGAATTTAATGAATAAAACATCTCTTCTCAAAGATAACATTATTGTTATTGTGTTGTTCTTATTTCTTGAATTATATTTCAACTAAATATTTTGAGTTTTGGATCCGTTTTGGGCATGAAATTCTAGGGAGATGAGAGATAGAGGTGGTATAGGATCACTAGTGAACATACTCATGATTCAACCATAATGAGCAAGACCATGGATAAGTTAGGCACAACAATAGAGGATAGCTCAATTGAATGCCAAGAATGGAGATATGGTAGATGTGGAGATGGTGGGGTGATGAGGGTGAGGGAAAGGTGGTGGATACTACTAAGACACAAGATGTATTATAGGTTCTCCCCATGAACATGTGAGATGTGGAGACATTATTTGGTGGTGTAGGGGACATATGAGGTAGTAGCTATATAGGGAAACCCTTCAGTGTAGGCTAGAGAGAGCTAGGCCATAGATAGAAAGATACGATTAGGACTTCATACATTCATGAATGATAACTCTAGGTTTTATAGCTACTTAAAGGTAGACTATAGTAGAGGTATTAGGAGGTCATGCCAGTGGGGAGAACATGGTTGGTGACCACTGATGTTGGTAAGTAATGGTTTGTGTTTCGAGTATTAGATAGATCATTAGATATTTAGTTTTATATTTTTTTAATGTAAATAGATGATTTTGAGATTTTGATGTGTGTGTGTGTGTGAGAGAGAGACGAGATGAGAGAGAGAGAGAGAGAGAGAGGAGAGAGGAGGGAGAGAGAGAGAGAGAGGAGGGAGAGGAGAGAGAGAGAGAGGAGAGAGAGAGTGAAGAGAGAGAGAGAGAGAGAGAGGGAGAGAGAGAGAGAGGAGAGAGAGGAGAGAGAGAGAGAGAGAGAGGAGAGAGAGAGAGAGAGAGAGAGAGAGAGAACATACACCAAGTTTTTATTTTGTAGATATTACTAAAGAGGATTTCAAATGGGGTGTAGTAGTTTGAGTTGTACATCATGATATTTTGGATGGGTGTTGTTGCATCATGATACTACTAGCACATGTATACTTTATACTTGTATTTGATATTGTATTATGTTGTATCAGACTATTGATATATATGGATATGGACATTACTTGGCTTATGATTTTTTTTTTATATCATGGATGTATGGATGTTTGTAGTTATTTTCCTTATAGCCACGTGTTTTTAGTTTTGATGTATATGCTATGGGAAAATATATGGTGTTTGATTTATTTTCTAGCATTATGTAAGACACATGCACAGTTAAAAAGAAAATGTAAGATTTGAGAAAGTAATTAAACAATCATAAAATGTAATACACATTAAATCATGATGGGAAATGTGTAAAACAAAATATGAAAATATAGTAAATGGTAAATGTTTGTAACAATGAAAGAAAAACATACCAAATTAAAACAAGATAAATCATACTCAGTCAAGATGGGAAGTATGAAAATTTGTAATAAAATGAAAAATGTGTTAAATTGAATGTTGGAAAAGTAATTGCATCAAATTAAAACAAGGTAAATTATACTAAATCAAGATGGGAAGTATGAAAATTTTGTAATGAAATGGAAGGCTTTAGATATCAAAAATGTTTAAAAAGTAATTGTACCCAAGTTAAAACAAGATAAATCACACTAAATCAAGATGGGAAGTATGAAAAAATTGTAATAAAATGGAAAGCATGTTATATCAAAAATATTTGAAAAATAATCACACACCAAACTAAAACAAGATAAATTATACTAAATCAGGATGGGAAGCATGAAAAAATTGTAATAAAATGGAAATCATGTGAAATGAAAAATAAACTTAACAAACAAAATTTGATAGTTGGTTATGTGACTAATGGTATAGAAGTTTTTAGGAATATTTTGTGAGGAATGCCTAGTCCTATCCATGGTCTTACATTGTAACTCACAAAGGGAACACCATTGAGGTGGAATAAGGAATATGATTATTAGGGAATAAGAATAAGTTTGTGAGGAATACCTAGTCCTATCCAAGGTCTTATATTGTAAGTCATAAATGGAATAACTCTAGGAGTATGATTAATTAACAAAGCATATTCATTAAGGAGGAATAGTTGGATTATGGCAGGTGAATGAAAGGAATGGAATAATCATAACATAGGTGTTTGTAAAACCTTAGTAGACTTGAGACATACTAAGAAAATAGAAATGCACTTATGGTTTAGTGACCCACAAATGCTAAAGATATTTATTCACTAAAGACACAAAATTTTATGTAAAAATAAGTGGAATACTAATATCAAGTCATGAAGGTTATATATACAAGAAAATTAAAATGGACCTACCTTTTCATGACATGTTCCCTGTTCCTCAGGACCCCTTATAGAGTCGTTGATATACTATGAAGATTGGGTACTTGTGTGAGAAATTAGGTATCACTATATAAAATTTTAAATTATCCTATCCATATCTATTGGCCTATCTCACCCCAATGGATTTTTGCTCTAGTATGAGGCCAACTATGGAGTTTGAGCTTCGATTAGGAATAAGAGAAGTTCTATGAATCAAATATTTTGTTGAGATGTTGAATTTCAATCTTTATTTTTGCCTTTTTATCATTACCTTTTGTTTGAAATTGTTTGGATTTTAACTTTTTATGGATTTTGTGGATAACCAACATGAATAACAAAAGTGACACACCTAGATAAGCTTTGGGTTTTGGTTATAGGAAGTAAGATATCTAGAGAGATGATTGACTAAATAATTTGGCTTACCTATAAGCTAGTATGTGATCTCAAATATCAACCATATATGTACTTAAATATGAGATGGAAAATAAAGGGGATAGATATAGATCAAAAGATATATGTGTATATAGTGCTAAAATGAGAATTATGCTTGTTAATTGATCATATGGTAAAGAATACTATGGGGATGTGGGTTTGATAACCAAGTCACAATAATAACTATCTGTATTTGAATTGAAGATATCAAGCAATCATAAATGCATAAAGAGAGAAAGAGAAAGCCACATGAAAAGAATAATCCAAGAATATAAGCTAGTAAAAATCCATATAAAAAATAATCCATAAGAGAAAAATAAAGATGTATATAAATGAGACCCAATGAAAAATGAAAATCAACATATCCAATATATAAATAGTCATAAATCAAGGCCCAATCATGTCATAATATGATAAATAATGTGATAAAACACCATGATGAGTTCACAGGTACTGATAAATATCACTACAAATACCATCCATAACATCTAATACATCCTTATGTAGTTTTATTCTGACATTAATCAGAGTCTCATCAATCTTCATAGAGATTCATGAGAAGAGTTCCTTTCATATCATCTCTACTTAAAAATTAGGTGTGGTATAAGACTGATGATGCTCATGAGGTACCTCCTATGTAGGATACTCAATGCTAATAATGCAACAAATGTCCTAAAACCTATGATGAGATGTAAGTGGTGGGGAAGGAGAAGCCTTAGCTTACAGATGAATTAGAGTGGGAGGTTGAACTGGTGAAGGTGTAGGCTATGGTAGACCTTGAAAATGCTACTGAAGTACTTGACATCTATCTGTATGGTATGTAGTGTACTAATGCCAAAACAAATATACTTAATCATATTTAGGGATATACTCTAGAAATGTCTTAGGAGGTGGTATAATTTTGTCTTTAAGTTATGCTATTATTGGATGTAGTGTGTCAATATATTTCCTGATCTGTTGGTAATTGGTATAAGAATGGTTACACATATCATGAAATCAAAAAATGCATCTATTAGTAGATGGTAGAGGTTTACTAACTAGAGTGGTATAGGAAGAAGCCTACTATTACTAATATATATGACAATCCTTGGTCCAGTGACCAACAACTCTATGGATATAAAAATAGGGCTCATATTCCCATTGGGTTGGTAGCAGATTGATATCAGGTAATGGTATAAAACCATCACCAAGAAAGGGAGAAGATGGATTGGAGTCTAGATTAGGATCATCCATATGTATGGTTGTCTATGTAATGGGTTGAAGCAGAGTGGCTAACATATGAGGAAGATTCAAACTATAAGGATCATAGTATATAGAAAAATGATAAGGTCCTATCATGACATGATCCATAAACATACTCCTGAGAGGTTCAATAGTGACTAAAGGTGTAGTGAGTGTGTCTTACATATGTAAACTATGAATAGTAGAGGAAAAAATAATATTATGTACTATAAGAGAAGGAAAGATTGAAAAAGAATTGAGAGGCTGCAATAAAGAAGAACAATATCTAAAGAACTCTAAATTTTTATTGTGAATGAATACGGCTAAAAATGGGTCATCTAGAGAATATCCATCATCATAATCTCATGTATATAATTCAATAGTACATGCATAAACTATTTTATTGGATAAGGAAGCATGGTGAATAGAATGTGTAGTTTTGGTTATGGTAACTGGTAGTTCATTTAAAGGTTTTTGATGCGAGCGAGGTTAGACAAAAGGATATAATTGAGAAATAATGTTATGGGAGAGATTTAAAGTTTTTATCTTTAAGCTTATCTCATATGGTTCATCATTGTCTGAGTCTAGGAGGTTAGGAGGTATTTTCCTATTAATTTAAGATGACCATGATAACCTCGAGTAGAGTTGATAGGATAGTTAAAACATTGTGAATCATGAAATGAAATGTTAGGTAAAGGTTCAAGGATAGGTATTTTGAACACACCTCATTCTTGGAATTGTTAAAAATTCTAAGGGGTTATATCACCTTGATTCTTGTAGATAGCACCATTTTGTGGAAATTTAACACATTGGCATGTAGATGAAGCAACTATTCTCATGCGATGTGTCTAAGGTCATCTGAGTAATATATTATAAGAAAGTGGAAAGTTAAAGATCATAACTTTCACATGAAAAATGATGGGAGAGATGGTGGTAGGAATCCAAACACAATCTAGAGGAGGCATTTGTATTCTATCATATCCTTGGCATGTACTTTGTGTGGATTTAATATTACATCTAGAATATCCAAGTGTTTTAATGAAATCAAGGGAAGCAACACAAGTGTCTGATCTTTAATCGGTTAAAACAAATTTTACTTGGACGTCTCCTATTTGAATGCTAATAAAGAGGGGAGGGTCATTTGTACAAAGAAATATGTCATCAAGAATCATGAAAGAGATAGGAAATTTAAGTGAAAGAGAAGTGTCAACCATTTCATCAATGTGGATAGACATCTCTTCACACTATTGGAGAATGCTATCTTCCAATTCAAATAATGTAGCTTCTTTCCCCATAGGTGAAGCATGAGGGATGTTCATTTTGAATAGTAATTGCATTAGGTGATTATGATGATGAAGGGAAGTTTGTATAAGTTCTAAGAAATGAATTTAGGATAGAATATGGGAAAGTTCTATAATAGGATCCCATTCATCATAACCCATTAGAGGACTAGTATATAAAAGTGCATAATGTTGTAATAAATATTTTGAAGGGGGGTTGGATGTGATGTGAAATTTAGGTTGATAATGTATATTTAGTTTAGGTTTTGGTTGGATTAGTTTGATCTATCTTAGGTGATGTAGTTGTATTGTTAAGTGTTGATTGTGTTTGAATGGGAGAAGGTTGATGTGAAGTGTGAGGGATATCTACTTGAGGTATCATAGTTGTAGGAGGAGTATAACATGTATCAATGATATAACAAGTATGGTCTATTTGCATTTTTAGAGGTAATACTTGGGTGTTTGTTGGTTCCATATGCCCGAATTCTATGAAATGTGATGGGTAAGTATCTTAAACAATGCAAAATGTCAGAGAGTTGTTATGTTTAGAGGTTGGATATGGTTCAATATAAGAAACTATACTCATATTATTCATGTTGACCACATTCTCATCATTAGTATTAGAATCTATGGTACTTTTGATGTTATGGGTGGTAAGGGTAGGTTGTTTGGTGTTATTTGATGATTAAGAAGAGGATATTTATAGATAGCTAGATGAACATTAGCTTGATTTAAGGCTTCCTTTTTAGTTTTATTTTTGTGAGACTTAAGTACTATTTCATAGGCTTATTGACATTTACATATAAGTTATTTGTAGATAAATTTGGGTCGAAGGAGAAAATCCATAGCAATATTTATTAATTGGTGATAAGTTTCATGAGAATGACCCCAATTTACATGAAATAAATATAATTTGTTGGGATCATACCAATGTTTCATATGACATATAGGGTCAAGATCTCATGGTGAGGGGTCATGGAAGATGCCTTTGAATTTTTTCTAAGGAAAAAGTTTGGTTTGCATTTGTGTTATATTTTTGAGGCAATAAGGAATTATGATGAGAGTTATTATTAGGTGGTATAGATGGAGTATGCTCTGTTGTAGTGTTTGGATTAATAGTCAAGATGGTGCATATGGTGTCACAAGTATTAGTAACACCATCATTTAATGCATGTCAGTTTTTAGAATTTACAAGCATACAAGTTCCCATTGGAGGGTGGGAAGGTTCGAATTGGCATGTAAGGAAATCATGGCATTTAGATTGGTTAATGGCCTCTTCCAAAGATTTTAGGGAAAGAGTCCTAATGAAATATTGTAATTTAGGATGAATAACATTAATGAATAAGTGGAAGAGGTTCTCTTCTACCATATTATGCTTAGATTTATTAGACAAAGCTTTCCATTTTTAATGAAAACTTGTATCATTTCGGATTTTGTTTTTTTGTAGTTAATAAAATGGGCTAGATTATTTTTGAGAAGATCATAAGTTTGGAGCTCTTGAACAAATGTAGTGAACAAGTCCTCTATAATAGTGATGGAATGGGTTTTAATTTGATTATACCAATCTAGAGCATCTCTAGAGAGAGTTTTAGCTAGGATTTTAGTTATAGTGAAGGTATTCATTTTGACCCAATCTTTATATAGGTTTCCAAAAGTTTTTAAGTGTAAGGTAGGATCTGTAGATACATTATAAGTGATGGTGGGAATTATACCTCTCATGTCAATGTTTACAATCTGAGGTACAAGAGGTTCATTTTATAAATGTTTAATAGTTTTATTAATAAGTGGGGGTTGACATATATGGTTACCATGTGCTTTCATAAGGGGAGGTGGGGGGCATTAGGATTTGGTGCTACCCATTGAGTATGTTGAGGTTGATTTTGGAGTGCAATAAGTGGTTTTGCATTTGCATCATTTGGTTTGAAAACTAAGCATTTAGTTGAGAGTTTGTAATAGTAGTTGATTAGTTTAAACACTATTTTGACTAGTATAAGCAACTTTGGAAGAATTATTGTGTTGTGAGGTGTTAAGAGATTGGGATGTACTAGCAACATGAGGAGTGGTAGGGACAAGATAAGTCGTAGTGGCATGTGAAGTAGTAGTAACATGAGAATTACTAGCTAGAATAGATCTATTATGAGGTAAATGAAATTGGTATTAGTGTGTATATTTGATGTAGACCCACTAAAAGATACACCAACCATGTTAGTATAAATAGTTGGCCTAAAGGTGAAAGAATACATGGAGGATGATGTCACAGTGTTGGAAAGAGATATTATAAAGGATAAAGGAGTGGAGGAAATCATTAATTGACTTGTCATAAATCTTGTGGAAAATCTAGGTGAATGTGAATGGGGATCTTCAAAATGAGGTCCCATCTTGATATTATATACAACTACAGGATCCTTACCTCTATGTTTAGGATTTTCATTGATTAAAAAAATCATTTCACCCATGTATTCAAGATCATTTTCACCTTCCACCATTTATATAAATAAGGGATTAAATGATGGAAATCTGTAATTGGTAGTTCTAGTGGTGACATGAATATTACTTTGATCTAGGTTAGTTACCAAAAAAAATCATGTTCGATTTATTTTGCTATATGGAATTATCATATAAATGTTCCATGATGAAATGGGGAAGCTAGAATCTTACTGAGAAAGAGGAAAACTTGGTTCTTATATTAGTTTGAATGGATCAATTTTGCTATGTGGGAAGACAAACAATACAACTAGTAGGAAACAGAGTCAAATGGGTCGACTATGTTCTATGGAAAGACCAATAGAAAGGTTCTATAATAGACTAAGTCAACTGAATTGACTATGTTCTATAGGAAGACAAATAAAGCATCCTATAATAAACTAAGTCAACTAAGTCAACTATGTCTTGTAGGAGGAGAAATAGGATAGCCTATAAGAGACTAAGTTTGATTGTGTTATATATGTAGGAAATATTTGGAATGTTGTAAGTTAGATGATTGAGTAGTAATTTTTGTAGGGAAATAAGCTAAAACCATAGGCAAATAGTTCAATTAAGTCAATATATTTTCATCACACATCAAAAACCTGATACAAATAATGGCTAATACAAGTGTTGTAATACAAAATATAATTGGAAAACAACAAGAAACAAAACTGAAATGTAAATTCTCACCTAAAGAGTGAGTATTCATATGTTTTTAAAATTAGATCATGTTTTAAAATGTGATAGGGTATTTGGATTTATAAAGAAGCTAAAAGAGGTAAGCTAAAGTTGGTTTCAAGTATGTTAAGGTTGAAAGGGATTTGTATTAGTGATGGTACTGGCTTGGTATTGGTGTCTACCCCCCCATTTCATAATCCTACAATGATAAGGGTGTTAGGTTCTTTACCAATATATACCATTAAACATATATTTATACGCGATAAAATTTATTTGGTTTCCCCCTTGGTGATGAAATCCAAGTAGGTAGACTTGGGTAGAAGTGTTTGAATGCTTATTTGATATTTTGTTATTTGGTAGTATGTGAAGAAAAAAAGTGACTAATTAGGTAAATTAACCTTCTTAGTTAGATTGTGTACTAATCTTAATCAAGAAAGCAAATAAATGAAAGGTGAATTAATTACTATGAATGTGAGTTAATTTCCTTTACATAAAAAAAAATGGTACTAGGTTGATTAGATCAACCGAGTATGCAAATAGTATAGAGCAAAGTCAAGCTTGTCAACTTTGTCTGTTATAAAATAGTCCAGAGAAATGGAGTCGAGCAAATCCATTAAGTTTCTTGGGGAAAAAGTAGTTACATAACTAAGTTGAGCCAATCAACTTAGTTAATTCTAAGGTGATAGTTTTGATAGGATTGAAAAACTAGAAAAATAGAACTATAATTAACTAAAAATGAAATGGCTTAGTTGATTAGAATGAATATGAAGTTGTTTTTATCAATTTGATTTTTGATTGATTTTAGCAATTTACTAAATCTGATAAATTG
This sequence comes from Torreya grandis, assembly GCA_037957365.1. Classification (NCBI taxonomy): domain Eukaryota; kingdom Viridiplantae; phylum Streptophyta; class Pinopsida; order Cupressales; family Taxaceae; genus Torreya; species Torreya grandis. The sequence continues at coordinate 2,216,110 of JARHVA010001478.1, forward strand.
ATATTTTGAGCTATGTTATCCATATGAGGGATTGAACCTAAAAACTAAAATGTTAAAACAAATTCAAACCATTTGATTGAGTTTGTATAAATTAAATAACTAAAAAAACTATAATTAAAATAATTATGTCGACAAGATCGATCTAGTATTCTAGATAAAAGTTGGAAAATTTGAAAAACATGATGAAGAACTAAATTGATGGGATCAATCTAGCATGCCAAGGAAAATATATAATCATAGAGAGCTAAACAAAATCAATAGGTTTACCTTAGTTTGAACAACTTATAAGCTGATACCTTAACTATGTCAATTAGATCGATCTAATTATTTGTATGAGAGAAAGTCTTGCACATAGAAATGAACTAAGTTAATTGGATTGACTGAGTCTTGATACACACATAGAAGCTATTGTATTAAGTTGACAGAGTCTATCTAATAATTTGAAAGTGAAGGATGAAAACCTGTAAGGGTTAGTTCATGTCAGGTTCACCAGAATGTATGAAAGTGAAAGTGAAGCTGATCTATAAATCAATCCTAGATCAAAGAAGATAAATCAACTATTTATACTACTAGCAATACATTGATAATCAAGGTCATGAATAATATGTATCTGCTAAACCTACTTAACTGATATTTTATCATATGACATGGCTAGAGAGGGTTTCAAAGCCTCTAGTCAAGTAACACCACACAATAACCCTAGTTAGGTCTTGGTATTTCAATGCAATAACAGAGTAAAGTAAATCTAATCTAGTGCTCACCAAATCTTGTGGCACAAATTAGGGATAAACAAAAACAATAAACATGTAAAAAATAATTCTACTCAAATTAATATAGAGGTAATCCTAAGCAAGGAGAGACAATACATTCATTAACCATTATACATGCAAATCTATCTACTAACAAAAGAGGAGTAATATTTAGGAATACTTACCTTGAATATGAACCCATCAAGTCTCAATCTCTCCCTTGGCCAATGGTGCTTTGCAAGAGTCTATTTTGGTTCATAAGGATCAAGATACAAGACTTTTTCCATGCATCTAAGACACTTTTGCAAGACAAGATTCTTCTCCAAGTAGTATGAAACCCTAAGCAATGAATCCTCAAGTATAATGATGGATAAAAAAATAAAGAAGCACAAATGAATGATTCTTTCTATTGGAAATGGTGTGAAATATGTGTATATATAATCTGATTTAAACCTAAACCCTTATAGACTTTTAGCTCATGCAGTTGGCCCTATCGACCTAGTTAGTTAGGTAATCAAAGCAGTTAGGTCTCAAACTAAGTCAACTAGGATAAATTAGTCCCGTAACATGCTCAATTCTTAGAATTGAGTTGACCCAATTGATTATGTTTGATAAGGTTGTAAAAAGAGGTTTTGGCTTCGGTAGGGGATATTTGAGGTAGTGAATTATTTGGGGAGGAATGTAAGGGAGGCATCAAAACTTAGGAAAATATACATGAGAGGTTTGTATTGGTTTTAGGTGTAGGTATAGGGAACAATAATATTTTGAAGTACCAAAGACCTACCCACCCCTTTCCTAGTGCACCCTTTAAGGCATGCACTCGTAGAGGTTAAGACTTGATGGGTTCCTATAAAAGAGAAAGCATTAGTAATTGATAAATTTTAAAAATATTATGTGTATATAGAGTGCTCTCTTAGTGACTAACCTATAATCAAGAGTATGTTACAATATATAATCAGTGCCTATAATATACAATTTAAAGAATTTGAAATGCTTAAAATTAAAAAGAGTAAGATTAGGAGTACACCTATGTATCGATGCAACCATCTGACATTTTAGAAAATTGATTTGAAAAGATGTTTCAATATGAATCATTGGAGTTGAGATTAGGACAATTTGAAAACATATAAGTGCATATATATAAATATTAGAAGACAAATTTCCCTTGACCTTGGAGAAAAGGTGAGTTTCCACTCAACAATTGAGATTAACTCAACAATGCAATCCAATCATACTTGTGAGTGATCCAAGTCAACTGACACTATAAATATAGTGAGGGTGGATGATTTAATCACTCCATCTTATGAACTTGGTAAGATTGAGTGATATAATCACCTCAACCCTGCCAAAACTAAACTAATTACTAAAATAGATTGGCTTAATAACAATCCATAAAATTTTATCCTCATGTGTGCTAAATTCCATATATGTATTTTAAATATAAAAGCTGATTTTATTTTGTTATTTAAGGTGATATTTTTCATGGCATATGCACCTCATATATGTCTCAAGCTAAAACATGGGTATAATAATGGTACCAATGTATAGAATGCTCCCACAAATGTGTATTTGAATTATATAATTGTGCAATTTGGCCAAATTAAAAATTTTCAAGCATGGTAGATAAGTTTCCATGACATGCCCCACTAAAATCTAAAATTGAGAATTGGTATAAGTGTGGAGAATATGTTTCCATAATATGCCTCCATTGTAATATAAAAATACTAAGTACTAAATAAGTGTGGAGGTCATGCCTTTTTTTCATGCTCCCATTAAAATATGAAACTATGAAGGTGTGAAAGCCATGCCAATATTATATGCCCCCCTTTTGAGGTGAAGGGGAGTAGAAACTAGTCGTTACATTACCTAAAAAGGATAAGATAACTGTATAATATGTGTATAGATCATGTAGCATATATAAGTAACATCTCTAGGTAGATATATCAATGAGTTACATAGTATGTGATCACATCAAGTCCTAAGATGCATAATGTAAATCATGGCAATGTCTAGATAGTAATAGTACAAACTTAACAATAAATCAAACACACACACAAGAGCACTCAAAATCAAATTAAAATATAATGGTGTAAAGAGACCTCATACAAGTGGCATGTTCAAATATTGCACAATCCAAGGGACATGCCTTGGTCAAATGTCCACAAGAAAAGCAATGACATTAAAATTTTGATACAATAAGTAATGACATATTTAAATGTAAAAATAGGCAATAAAAGGCATAAGGGATACAAACAATGGATCATATTCAAATTCTTGAACAAGCACGGCAAGAACTCAAGGAAGTGCATAAATAGAAAGCATAAAACATAATCAACTAACATAAACATATCATACTAGTCCCTGAATATATTTGTTAGCAAAAAATGTTAAGCACATGGCATATCAAGTATAGTGTGAAAAATATAAGCATGGATAAAGGCATGTGTAAATATATAACTTCAAACATGATACTGGAAAATGATCATACAATGATATAACCTAGGTTTGTCATGATCAAAGAAGTAGATACCCCCAATGTCTAAATGACATGAGTAGACTGACATCTAAAAATGCATAGATCATGTGCCTAGGTATGCCTATATCACACTCAAAAGATGTGTGAAACACATGTTTATATATAGCTAAATGTTATGTTATTTAACAACATGGAACTAACAACATAGATGCCAAGGAGCCAATAGAACATGTTAAAGTTGTTTTTTTAATTTTTGATTTTTTTAATTTTTATTAAAATATTTAAAAATAAAAGAATATCCTATGATCTCATCCAAAGGATGCTCATAGGTATCTTCCCACTAGGAACCTAGTGCAATAAACTAGTGATGTTGCCAAAGAGCATGTATAGGTGTAATATTTAACATCGTAGGATCTGTAATGCTTTATGTATGTATAATAAGAATCCATGGCCACGAGGAAACAATAGAAGCCATGGGGGTTCATGGAGACCATCCTTAAATGCTTTGTGGTTTATTTTAAGTAGAGATAATAGAAACATGTTTAGGTGCTTTGGATATCTGAATATGGTGTGTAGTATAATTAATAATTGTATCATGATCTTTTGGTAAGTTTGTATTTGGTATCTTTTCTTCACATGAATGTGTAATTTATGTATACGTTACTTGAACTTATTTTGTGTAATTGATATTTGGATATGATAAACTACTTAGAAGTATGAAGTATTTAAATTTAATGAAACTTGTAATTCAATGATAATGAAGTAATCACCATATGCAAGGAAACCTGACTAGAAATAAGAAAGATCAATTGTAATGATCATGTGGTAATGGAACTTATGGTTTTGATCCTATCATTATAGCTGATGTATCCATATAAATATCCCATGAATATGTATGTGCTATTTTAGGTACCCAATTATGATGTATATGCATGCCCCGTCCACATGTCCCTCTATTGGGAGGTTGACCAACCAATAGTTCCTTGGTAGGATCAGTGTGGGAAAGATCAATCTTGGTAGAGGGAAGACTAGGAGAAGGACATCAAAAAGTGGTTATCTTCTACAAAGGTAAATAGACCACATGTTCCTTAAAAGGAGCAACATGAGATGTCTTGACCCTCTTAGAATAGCTTGTAAAATAAGTTTGGGAAATGGACTTAGATGTATCTTTTCAAAATGTAACAAGTCCTAGATCTGCGAACTAATTAAGTTTTTTCTTGAGAGCAAAACAATTATTATCATGGTGGGCATTTATAACATGACAAGTTCAAAAGTGTTGTATTTTAATCTTTTCAAATCTATATGGTTGGTAATGAGAAGTAGGAAGAGGTTTTATCATCTATTTGTCCAATAACATATGCAATATATCTTGTGGTATATCTCAGTACTAATCAAACTAAAGTGGTTGCCTTTTTATAGATGCATATGGTTTAATTGTAGGAGGCATTATGTAAATATGTTTGTTTCCTTTGTTCAATACCTTTATTATTTGTCTTTGGTATGCAATGATGATTCTGAAAAAGGTTTTCGAAGTGGTTCATGGCCCTTTTTGGGTTGTTTATTTTCTTTGAAAGCATTGTTTGTACCATTTTTATTTTGATGTGGAGAAATAGGTAATCTAGTTCTAGTATTTGTTAAAGCACATATATATTTATGCATATCCCAATATAAGGTTTCAAATGAAGCAAAGGCTTGTGAAACAATATTTCTCTTAGTGGAGAAAGAAGACCCCTAATAGTATAAATTTAACTTCCAGATCAGAGGGGGTAGAGTTTAAGTAAAACAATATATTCTTAAATATGATAACATAGTCTTGAATGAACTCATGCTCATTTTGTGTTAATACTTACAAATGCTTCAATGGTAACTTAGGTAAGGAAGATTAGTGAAAATTGGATAAGAACACATCTTCAAATTTTTTTAACGTTGATTAGGAACCATTTGGGAGGCTATAGAACCAATCAAAAGCCTCCTTAGCTAAACTTCAATAGAAAGCCTTTAATAGTAAGTGTCCATCCTTAGCCCAATGTTCAAAGGAGAGTGTGTATATTGTTTCAAATGAGTAGTAGGATCCCCTTGACCATTTTAGGAGGAGAAATTAGGCATGATAAATTTTTAAGGATAATGATATTCAAAAATATATCGAGTAAGAGGTTGTTCTTCTAATTTATTCTTCTTAAAGGTAGCCTCATGAGAGGAAAATTACAACATAAGGGTATTCACTTGTTGTTAAAGATCTTCCATTGTAGTCATTATCGATAACATATCACAAGTAGATATTGGTAAAGAGGTTGGAATTTTGCTTAAAGGTTGTAAACTACCATTCATATGAAACATAAGAATGATAGACTCTTAACCGCCCTATAAAATAGGATCATTACATGGTTTTGAAACATTTCGTAAAGAGGAAAGTATATCATTTTGAATATCATGAAGGTTGATATCATTATCATTGTAAGGTGTCACATTACTTGAAATTTCATGACATACAATAGGAGTAGGAGAAATAGTTTCACTTGTAAAACCATGTTCTTTTTAGCAAAAAATGTAAAGCAGGGAGGAAAAAACATTTTACTTCATTTTCAATATTAATCAAATGAAAGATACAATTTTCACTTTCATTTATACTTTTAAAATAAGGGAGATAAAATGCAATGATACTTTATAATTTTGGTATATCATTATCATGTGAGAAAGAGACATCTAATGCAACATTTCACTTTTTATCATGCAATGCATTTTTGATTTTCTTTGGTTTATAGGACTTGATTTTGAAAGAATATGAATTACATGTACTTTAACATTGAACTATATCTCCAAACCATGCATATTTAATAATAAATTTCTTACGACTTTATTTTTCCATTGAAATAAAGATAGGAGAGGAAGTAGTGCATGCATTTTGATAATTGGAAGTTAGAGAAAAAGGAGTAATTTCACTACTTTCATTTAAGTAATCCAAAGAAGGAACAAGATTTTCAATATTGGCATAATTTTGAAAAGGGGAGACACATCCACATTTTTAAGATTTAAATTATTGGAAATAACAAAATAACACTTAACTCTTTCAACATTTGCATCATTAGGAAGAAAAGAGGGGCATTCAATTTTTGATTCATCTAGAGACTATATATATGAAACTTTTTGACTTTCAACAACATGAATGCTAACTTCATGTGTATCTATTGTATCATCCTTATTTGAGGCACTAATTAAATTGATCATTTTTAACTTTTTAGGCCTTTCATCATTATTAAAAGAAGAAAAAGGATAAATAAGATCCTCATGTTCACAATCAAGAGGAAAAAAATCACACTCATAACCATATGAAATCATGCTATGATTGTCAAAATTCATTTAAAGTTACATTTTCATCATTAAATTTTTCATTAGCATCGTTATAAGTAAAGGATGAGTATTGAGCACCTTTTTGAGATGCCATAAGATCATCATCGATAATGCATTATTAATCAGGAATATTAAACCAGTGATCAAAAAAATGGGGCTTCTTATGGACTATAGTAGAAGTAAACATAGTGAGGAAGGATAAAAATTTGGATGCCGCCACATAGAAGAGAAGAAAAATGCCCAGAGAAAAAAAATCAAACATTACTTAAGTTATGTCTATGCAATAAATTAGATCTAAAAATTAACAACAATAAAATCTTTTTTTAGGAGAAAGCAAAACCCTAGATTACAATCTAGGGCTTGGTTCAAACAAGTTAGAGGATGGGATCACTAGATGTTTTATGATAAATGGGTTCAATAGATAAACACTCAAAGCAAATAAAACTATTTGAATGTAGTATTATAATATTCATATCTAAGCAATATAATATAATATTTGCAATAAATTCATTCAAGCATTTATGATAAATATAATAATGATTGTATAACTATATGGCTAAGGGTTAGAGGAAATCATATATTATTTAATATTTAGTTATAAATCATTACTAATTTTTAACTTCCTTATATTTATTCCACTCAGCTCTATGTTCCATTCATTTAGGGTTTTGAATGTTTTCCTTACTTGGACACTAACATCCAACTGTGGACACTTCCATCGACATTAGTGTCTTCATTTTATACTAAATGCTTAGACAAAAATAATGACTCTTTTTTGAATCCTTTAATTGGGTTTTATATGGTTTTTATCACATTTCATTTGATGTATTCAAACCATCTGCATAGGCTATCATTCTTTGTCAAATAATCAAAACCCTAGTTCTTCATATTCATAGTGTCTTTGGAAAAAATGGGTTAGTGGGCATGTGATGTTGAGTTGCCCTAAGGAATCCTCTATAAATGGTGTTTCATACATAGCCAATACTAAAAATAAGGCCTTATACTTATGTAGTTCTCCCCTATTTTTTGACTTATGTGTGCATAAAGATGCAATGTGTGACAAGCAAGTACATAGAGTGACCTAGCTTGTAACTTGGAAAATATGGTACATGGAGTGTTCTTTTAGTATTTTAGACCTATAGATGGGATGTCCCTATGAATGATATTGAAATAGGAAAGAATAGAGAAGTTTTGCTTACTTGAATTCTTGATTGAATGATTTTGGTAAGTTTCCTTGTGAGTTTCTAGGTCTATGCTAGGTGAGGAATGAATGAGGATTGATATTATATATATACAATCCTTTTAAAAATATCTTACATTAAATCACTTATGCTAACCATTAAAATATGTTTAATTTGAAAATTTGATAACTTTAGGGAACTGAACACTTATATTAGCACATGACACTAATGTTTGTGTATGTGTCTGGTTGGGACACAAGTGTTCATGAAGCTAGAAAATAGTTATAGGTCCAAAACTTATAGAGGATGATAATAAGCAAGTTTATAGAATATTCATAGTATAGAAGGTCTGGGCATCATAATAACTTATGGTCAGACTAAGATATAAGTAATAGGTAAGAGAGATAGTGGATGTGAGCTTTTTAGTAGTAGGAAGGTCTTAAAAGTAAAGGGTACAACCATGATAATTACTTTATAAGTATACAAGACTGATGTACTACATAATTTATATTTAGTGTCTATACCTATTGGGGCATTATACACAACATGTTTCTTATTGACATATCCTACATATGGATTCTATTATAAACCTTTTGATTATATGTCTACATTGCTTATTAAAATTCTAGATCTTAAATGGAACATGATACATGATAGGTCATCACTTATGGTGCATTTATTTACATAAAATTTTACTATTAAGTTCTCATACATTATGGAGAATTTTATTTCCCTAAGCATATTTACTTATGGCCCATGTCACACATTCATTTATATCATGTGATCATGACACATTACCATTATCTTATCATTGAGGGTTATTATACATATTATTAGTTGAAAATTTTCTTAGCGAAATAAATAATGGGTTTTAATTAACAGTGTGGGGATTGAGTCCTTTTCTTATTGGAAGGTGGAGCTACCTTTATTGAAATGTAAAGATAAAACTGAAAATGAAAATATTTACAATAAAATTTTTATCCTTATGGGGGGTTGTAATTTTAACCTAATAGTACGAAAAAAGGGCAAAAAATAAAATTGAGAGGATAGGAGGTATTTTTATGGAGTGAGGAGAGAGAAAATAAAATGAAAGCTTTAACATTTTAAACACATACATTTTCTATAACTACCCAAAGCTTTAAAGGATAAATTGTCAATATGAAGATGGAAACCATTCTCATCAAAAAAGCAAAAAAGATAAGCTCTAAACATAAAAATGAAGTCCATACACTACATATATATTAAGCTTAAAAGACTTCAAAACAACCATGTATTATTTGTGAGAAACAAATTCAAATTTATTTCCTTAATTTCAATTAAGTTTCCTGATTTTAAATCCTCTATATACATTCATAAATATTTTTACATAAAAATGCCAAATCTTTGATGATTCAATAACAATGTTCTAGAAGATTTTAAATAAAATAATTAAAATGATGAATAAACTCACACATTATTTATCAAGAAAAATCCATAGCAAAAAGTCCTACAAATTCTTCTTTTATTGATTCCTCATAGAGCTCTACATATAAAACTCCTCTTTCTCCTTTGCCAAAATTTATGTGTTAAAAATCCCTTAAATAATGAACAAAACTCATATTTATATGCTATGAAGGCATAACCACCTCATAACCACATTGCAACAAACTCATATGAACCTTTTCAGTAAGAATTTTCTATTATATAGTTCACTTTTACTTTATGACTTCAAAAACTGAAATACAATCTTTTTAAGTGATTTAAAAAAGTATAATGGAGAAATAGAAAGTTAGAGAGATAAAAAGGTAGTTAAAGAGTTTATGAAGAGAGAGAATACTCCTTTTCTTGAGAAGAACACTGATCTACCACTACAACTAGATTTGACTATTTGTTCTGAGAAGATTTGAGCTTATTCATTCTGAATCTTTGAAAAACTTGCATAATTCCTATAAAGAGTGTGAAGCACACATTCACATGTTCTAATCTATCCAACTGAAAACTAGATCACTATCTCGATCATATGAAATATGAACATGAACTAGTTGGATAGATCATTTATTTAAGAATTGTTGCATATTTCAATCTGGGTAACTGATAACCAGTTTGCCACTCTCAATCATTTTAGAAATGAACATGACCTATCGGGCTAAATCACGTATTCTGACTATTATGCATGTTTTTATTCTTGCTTGAGGGGATGCATGAGAAGATTTTATTATCCATGTGACACCTTCAAGATGCTTTGGAGTTAAAAATCAATTTGAAATGGATACCGGGCTGTTGAGAGCATTTGAATGCATGAAAATGATGTTTTAACTCAAAATGAGCTTCACTAAGTTACAATAGGCTCTATGTTGAGTTTCAATCATTTATGAATAATTTTAGATTTTACCTTCTCCAATTTGAGCCTTCAATAATTGCATTGAATTATGCAATATTCCAAATTTTTGCATCAAGTTTATTGTTTCTCAATTAGGATTCGAATCCTATTTTCAATTATTGTGAAAGCCTTCAATTTCACTTGTTCACAACTTGTATAATTTGAGTTTCCATACTCAAAACTAGTAGATCGACCTTATCCTATACAATAGTATTGAATTCTAGGATGTGAATCCTATTTTCAATTATTGTGAAAGCCTTCAATTTCACTTGTTCACAACTTATATAATTTGAGTTTCCATACTCAAAACTAGTAGATCGACCTTATCCTATACAATAGTATTGAATTCCATCATCTGATCCATCTAAAGACCATACAAAATTACCAAGAAATCTCTGTATTTCTCATGTTTGTGACCATAAAGACTATTTTGACTTTGTACAAGTTTAGTTATCATAGAATTATCATTATCAATCTTTACAACTACTACTGACTTATCATGAACTTTCTCTTACCAAGTCAAATTTTAAATCTTCTCAATGATCAAGATGAGTTAGGAAACCCATTCAACACTTATGGCAATCTATTAATTCTCTTGTTTGGGTTTTGAATTTCTCCAACATAATATGAAAATCCACATATTCATGCCAAGTTTCTTATTATCAAATCAGGGTTTTGAATATTGTTTAAACTTTTTAGTAGTATTTTATTCTTCTAATGCAAGTTATAAAATAATTTTTTACATACTGAGATGATTTATCCACATATTTTGACACATTCTTAAAATTCATTGATTAGCCTGTGTGATTAGAAGGAGGATTTTACACTGTGAAAAGTTCTATTGAAATTTGATCCTGCAAAATAGACTCTGAAATATCATTCAAAATGTCATCTAACAAATTTTAAGATCCAGTAAACTAACTATAAGATTATATGCAAAATTGATTGAAGGAGCACACAAATGTAAAGCAATGGTAATAAGGCCACATAAAACAAGTTTTAACATATTTTAGAATCTAAATAACCACCTATGGGATTTGAAACTTCACTTTGTATGCAAAAAATGATATTGAAATCCATAATGTGAAATAGAATTGGCAAATCCACTCAAAACTACAATTGATATTTTTTTGAAATCTCTGCTAGGTATCTTAGTGAATTTGAGAGGTGCCATTTACATGATTTTTTTTAATTGAAATCTGATTTATTCAATAGCATATGGACCTTACGTATGTATTTTACATGCAAAATATGACTTTAAAAGTCGAGTTTGTAAAATGGATTTAAAAACTCCACACAAAACCATGTTTGATAAGTTTTAGAATCCATTTACTTCCTTGTGGGATTGAGTGAAGAAGTTCGCTCAATACAAAATGACTTTGTAAATTATTTCATCAGTTGCATTTAACAGTTTATAAAATCCGTGCTAGGTGTCTTGGTGCTCCTAAAAGGTCCTTTTTACCTGCAAAGTATGATGGGAGAATCCGCACATGAAAAATAGAGTTCAAACATCCACTTACAAATACAATTTATGTTTTTTTAAGTCTATTGTAAATGCATGCAACTTTTAGAGGATTATTTTACAATGCAAAATGATTACTCAGAGCCCTAAACTGTTTAACAACTTTTAGAAATCCGCATCAAATAGTGTGCAAGTAGAACCATTGTTATGGAGAAAGAATTGTGGTTTTGAAAATAATACCTGCTCTTAAAACCACCTTCTTGATAGCTGTTAAGAAAGATGCATTTATGGAAGTCATCAACATGAAATTGATTGCAATTTACTTGAGGATTTAAAAATTGTTTGCATGGATATTCAATCCACTTCGCGTCATTATGCATGCTATGTTATTGGAAAAAACTATTGAAACTGATTAAGACCGACATCAAAATAATCTGAGTTTGAAAGCCATGGAAAAAGAATCGATTCGATCTTTCTCAGATGTACATCACTTATGGAATTGTTTTGAAATAACACGATCATGTTCAAGCATGTTTTAGCCATTTATAACTATTTTCGGACATGTAGAAGTGGATTTGGCAATGTGAGAAGGTGATGGAGTTGCCATACATCTGTTTAAACTAAAAAATAACTGAGCGACTTGGAGAAACCACGTTGGAGTATTCAGGATCTGCTTGAGCTTCTAAAACTGGTTAAAATATGTTTAGTGAGCCTTTTGAAATCATTATAATTGTGTATTAAGGCTATCAAAGTCGTGAATAAAGATGAAAATAACTTCAATGTTTTGGAATGCTAGATTATGGTTAATAGATTGTATTTTATCTTTTTGAGACTTAGCTTGGATTTCAAAACTATTTATAACTACTTGAAATAGTAATCTCTATCAATGCTTTTCAGTTGGAGGCTAAACACGTTCCTTATAAAATTCTTTATCACCTGAAACATTATTTACTTTGTTTGGGTTTTAAAACCCAATAAACATTTGATATTTGCTTCATTTACAATGAGAAAAACAAAGCCATTCAACTTTGGAAAAAAAAATGTTTTGATTCTTCTAAACCTATTAGAATTTTATAAAGGGCGAGGTTATTTTTTAGGACTAAAGTGGTTCCAAATAATTTCACATAGGTGACTTTCAAAACATAGAGCATTGAACAACTTTTAACACTAAATGAATTCATTTCAACATGCAAATATACCTCAATGAGACTTTTAAGGTTGCTTAAATATTGGGAAAAGGGTTGACTATCATCAAGAAACTGAATGAACCCTGTAGACCAACTTGAAGAATTGAAGATTGACAATCATGATGAACTAATTTTTTTAAATGCTTAGACTTGATTAACTAAAGAGATCCAATTAACAAAGAGACATTATGACTTGATAGGAAAAATAGTGCACAAAATTGAAATGTTTCAAAATTTTAATTTTAGTGATAACAATTAGCTTTGACTGGGGACTTTGAACTTCAATGTACGAAGGAGAATTTCATACTTTGGTTTCGCATACAAGTGCCTTATACATTGGGAAAAAGAGTCATATTTTAAGCATAACAAGGACTTTGACAGAGGTACTCTGAGAAAGATGAGGAGGAAACAAACAAGAGACTGTAGGAAATAGGAAATAAAAACAAAACAACATAACAAAAAGAAAGGAAAACAGAGAAAAACAAAATCCTAAAATCACCTATTTACATGCAGGGGACAACTTGCTTTTTATTAAAATAATGATTTAAATATTACTCACAGTAAAATAAGGGAAGGTGTGTACTATCTAGGTAATCTAAGCAGAAGGTATTTTCACCACAAAATTGTTTGATTTTGAATGGGCCCATCCACAATGAATTAAACTTTCCATGGCTCGCTTTGGGTTCCCTTTACTTGTCCCACAGAAGTACGAGATCTCCAACTTGAAAATTGCTTTTATTCATATTCTTTTCAAATAGTGTTTTGATTTGAGCTTGGTGTTCCAAAATCCTATCGACAACATGCATTTTATCCATGCATCTTAGGAAGAATCCATCAATATTATTTTTGAACAAAGTGTCATCCTAGATAACATATTTACATGCTTTGAATTTGATTGATATCCATTGTTTAACATCCATATGTAGTTGACATTCTCCATATGTTAGGAAATATGCAATATTTGAATGCCATTCATTTATAGAGTCAAAAAATACCAATGACAAGTTATTTGTTTTGTGATCACCTTTATCTATTGGAATAATAACTACATGGTTATTAATCTATTCTACCATGAGATGACACAGTCCCTTACCTCAGACCAACTTATTAGGCTTAATTTCAAGATATTATTCTTAAAAGTTTACAATCCAATTACCTCTCTTCCATCCAAATACTTGTTGCATCAAAATTGATTTCACAACTATTTAAGGGACCATTATGACAAAGTGAGAATTTAAAATATAATACTTGAACTGTTTCACCAGTTTGACAAATACATACACATGCTTGTCAATAAGAGAATATTTAAGTTCATAGTATTTGAGACCATAACTCATGAAATAAATTTATGATTTGATCCCTTCATCATTATTCTAAATCAAAATGGATGAAAGAGTGTGATCAGAGGAATAATATTATATGATGAAATATTTTTTGAAATCAGGACACACCAAGGTGGGTGTGTGAGTGATTTTAGTATTTATATTTTCAAAAGCACCATTCCCTTCATTTTTAAATAAGGTTTACCTATCATAATGCCAACAATATGCCTTATGCATTCTATGAAGTCAAGAATGAACCTTCTCAAGAAGTTTAATTTACTGAGGAAGGAATGAACACCAGGCTTACTAGTTAGAAAAGATAATTTGTGAATCGATTAAAATCTCTTAAGATCATTATTGATTCCTTATTTGAAACAATATACCCAAGAAACTTACCTTTAGTTACTCCAAGTACCACATTTTTTGGATTCAGAGAAATACCATGTAGACAACATTTTTCAAACACATTTTCTAAATGCTCTTAATTATCTTCCTATGTTAGAGTAGGGGTTTATTATTTTCCCATATTTATTTTTTATGGGCTTTTCCCCCTTACTTGGAGTTTTCCTCCTTTCATGGACAAGCTTGCTTATATATGCTTGGGGTTACAATTTGATAAGAGGAATTGGAATAACTCCATTGACTGGTTATTCCAGCTATGGGATTTACTCTTCTCTTCTTGCCTCTTTGACCACTTTTCATGGAGCTTTATAAGGAGGAGTTAGGTATACACTCCCCTATATGTACATTTCACATTTGTGAGATTTAGTAATAGAAGATTGGCTTTTACATCTTATTTTATTTTGTGAAATATTTTCATGTATGTGATTTCATTTTGTTTGTAACTATTATGTTGAGTACTATCTTGTCTTGTGCCTATCACAAATCTATGCACTTGTTTGATTTAGAGATCCTAACATCCACTCTAATATGGTATCAAAGTGCCAAGTCGATATACACTTGTCTAGTTTTTAATTTTTGTTAGTTTACTTGAAATCTTGAGTTTATTTACATTACACTATGAGTTTTTTCGAGATTTTAAAAAAAAAATGTAGGGGGAGGTTTTTAAATTAAAATTAGGGGTATTAATGTTTTTAGAAGTTAGATTTTATATAGGTTTGGTACTTTATTCTACAACCCTTTTCTATATAGTCCAATAATTATTCTATGACATTAAAATGACTCTAATTGAAGTTGAATACTATCTATTTTATTTGGAATTTTCTTGATAGCTATATTATGTGATATTTCTACATGGATGTCTCACCTTCCACATTGATTGATGGTTTAGTTGATTCTCACCTTATCATCCTCATTAACATCAGATTTGACTCACCTTTTCTCTATCATTTAGCTACCTCCATGCCACATGGCCTGTTTATCTCCTACCATCCACCACATGACCATTCCATCACTTGGTAGTAGTCACTCATGAAATATGTTTCTTTCAGCATGCCTCATTGCCTATTCACATGTTGGTTGATAGTGGTATTCAAAACCACTACTACATGGTCCTTCCAAAGCCTATGTTTTGCCTACTCATTCTTGGATAACATGGATTCATTATTCTATTGGTCTTTCTTCCTTGGCATGAGAAGATCTCTAATGGCATGAAATATCCTCTCCATGGTGGCACCTCACTACATACAGTCTTTCAAAATAAGCTAAGTTTATAACATATTTTCAATAAAAGTTTTTTCAATATTGCATTTTAAAATTACTTTTAAAAAATATTGATTTAAAAACAAGAACAAATAGGTTTTCCTTCTTTGTAAGGCACATGTAAAATCATAGGAGGATTGATTAAGTCTTACAAGGTGCTTTAGAGAGGTCACTAGTTCAATTCCATCACATGTATGTAAGGCTATATATTTTTAATGCTTTCGTCCATTTAAAATTTGTGCTTCTTTAATTAAAATAGGCCATTAAAGATGAAAAAATGATATATTATGTAACTTTTGATCGGTAATTTAGAATTGAGTATCATTTTGTTAAAAAGTGCATATTTTTCTATTCCACATCTATTTTTATCATCTATTTTATAATCACACTAAAATTATAAAGTTCCAAACCAGGGGGGTTGATCAAAATTAATTTTGGGGGGGGGGGTTGTTTTGTCATGGTGCATATTCTTCTATATTTCTTGTAATTTATTTTTTATGCAACAAAAACTTCAAATACTACTACAACAAATTTATTTATACATAATGGATATAAGTTCAATTAATATATAACACCATTTAACTATCATGAATGGAAAATAAAAATGCAAATTATTCTAAGGAGAAATTTTTTACATCACATTAC
>JARHVA010001478.1:2237500-2352500 GCA_037957365.1 Torreya grandis
TTTTTTGGGACTATTTATTTTACCCACCTAAGTTATGCTTATGGGGGGGGTTAGAGTAGGGGTTTATTATTTCCCCATATTTACTTTTAAGGGATTTTCCCTCACTTGGAGTTTTCCTACCATCATGGACAAGCTTGCTTAGATGTACTTGGATTTATAGTTTAAGTAGAGGAATAGAAAGTAACTCCCTTGATTGGCTATTACGAGTATGGAATTTACTCTTCTATTCTAACCTCTTTGACCACTTTTCGTGCATATTTATAGAGAGGTTTTACACATGCACTCATTTATGTGTACATCTCACATTTGTGAGCTTAAGTTATGAAATATTGGGATTTGGTTCTTATTTTATTTTGTGAAATATTCTCATGTATGTGATTTAATTTTATTGTAGCTATTGTGTTGGGTACTAGTTTGTCTTGAGCCTATCACAATTTGATGCACTCACTTGATATAAAGACCCTAACATCCACTCTAATACTTTATTCATTGAGAAAACTATCAAATCATTCATATAGACCACAATTATTTTATTCTTTGGATCATTTAAGGTGAGTTCCATTTCCATTTGAAACATTGCTCCCACATTGATTAGGCTGAAAGGCATTCTATGATATGTAAATGTACACCATAGAGTAGTGAAGGTAGTTTTATGTTGATCTTCTTTGGTCACCTCTACTGATTATATCCTAAAAACCATCCAACATAGAAAACATTATTGAGCATGTGTCTACCGGAATCACCTATTCCGTAATTAGAAATAGATAGTTATCATTTAGAGAAACTTGATTCAAATCTATATAGTTCACATATATCCTTATCTCTCTAAGTTGAATGATGAATGGGAAAAATGATTTGTGCATTCAACATTTTTTGAACCTCCTTGAAAATAGTCTGGGCTATCTTTAGATTTTATTGCCTTTCCTTTTGTTTGAAAGGTTTTGTATCAGATTTGAGAGGTATTATATGCTACATATCTCTTGGCTAAAATATTTGAGATTGGTGTAAGAATAAGCAAAAATATCAATGCACTTTTGAAGAAATGAAATAAACCTTATTCATTCTTTAGGTGACAACACTTACCAATGTTCACCAACCTTGATTTTTATTGATATATGATGTTCAAATTTTCATAGTTAACTGGGTTGAGAGAGTCTTTATGCATTTTCTTTTTAATAAACTTGTCATGTTTATAGAAAATCTCTTCTAGTGAGTCTAAACCTTTAGGAATTTTGTTACCTTTAATTTTAATTACTTCCCCTTCATTTTTTTCTCTATAAATTCCCTCTTTCTCAATTTGCACTGAAGACTCCATGTATGCCAAATCACTCCCTTCAAAGCACACATTTTTGAATATATCTATTTTTTCAAGAAAAGTGATAATAAGTTGATCATTGTTGAAACCTACCAATTTTTAAAATTATATAGCACTTTGGATTTGTACACCAATTTCATAGTGTATTTGTCTTTTCCAATATTAGAGGGTGGAATCAACAGGGAACCATATATAAAAAGCGTGTCTACTTTTGAGTTATTTTCTTTAGGTATAACTATAATGGAGAAAGCTTAAATGTTATCCAACAACTTATCTTGATAATGATTTAGATGATCATTTTTCACTTGATATTGGACTTTGATATGCTTCAGAATTAATTCTATAACTCCCTTACTTTTAAATTCTTGATTCACATCTCTTTAGGAACCTATAAGAAAAGGAGTAAAGCTTCATATTTAGTAGTATTTTTGGGACATTCAAGCTACACTTTATATGAGAAATAAAAAACTTCATTGTTTGGAGACATAATAATGGATCTTGCACCTGCACCAACTGAGGAACAACTTTCATCAAAGTCAAGAACCCATCTACCATTGGGATTGATTTGAATCACTTCAAGAATGTTGAAATCTTCCTCTGACATGATCATATAGTTTTCTATCCCTATCTCTTCATATAAATTATCAGCCCTTGGATCAAGAACCTTTTGCATTATATATTTAGTCTTTAGCTCAATTTATAGGTGTATCTTAAGTCATTTGATTAGAATTATAGCATAAGACAAATCCAATTGAATTTCACCACTTAATTGTTTGCCATATGTAGCTAATATATCTACCACTAGGATATAATCATCTAGATTATATTTTGGGAAAAATAAACTAAAGTGATATGGGCATCTTTGATTTGACTGATTAAGGGTACCTATTTTGCTTTCATGGAGTAGCAATAACTGAAGGTTTTGGTACAAGTTGAACCTAGGGTGTGTGAAAATTTTAATAGCATTACATTATTAGAGGCTTTGGTATCGATGATAACATTACTCATTTTGTACCCTTTGAGTTAAAGGGAGATGTAAAATGGTTCTACCTTACTGGACTTGGTAATGGCAATGACAATGGAGTTAAGAGCACTAAAAAATGGGTTTCACAGAATGGCTTTAACATTCATTTTTTAGGCCTAGGTTTTTACCTTGATAAACTCAACTATCCTATCTAGCTAATCAAGATTTTATCTTAGGTATTTAGCTTGAGACATTTGAATTTTGGTCTTATTTACATGAATAATAATGTCAAAATCTGATAGACAAGTGGGAGAGGAATTTATAATATTTGTAATAGGTTGAGATGTGTTTAAATCATTATTTGAATGAATATTTGATTTAGGATAAGTAGGAGATGAATTTTGAGGAGGGTTATATCCCTTAGTCACATGTTGTTTTTCTTTTGCTTGACTTGGTGATGTAGTATCTCAAAGAAGAATAATTTTTGGAGTTTATTTTTGCTTGTTGGATTGTTACTTTTTCTTCACTTATTCCTTTTAATTTTTTGCTTTGGTGAAGACTTCAAATGATTGTCCATTCACATCAACAATAATATAAACATATTGATCTTCCCCTATATCATATTCTAGGTATACATTAGTGGATTTACCATCAGGTTCCTCTATTTCAAACTCTCGAGGACCTAATTTTTTATCTTAACTTCTTCTTCCTCATATCTAAATACCTCTTTTGTTTCCAAAACAAAATTCACATGTGTATTTGCATTCAGATTTGGAGGTGATTTAATGTAAATATTATTTTATTGGCGAGCTTTCAAACATGGGATCTTTCCTTCATAGGGAACATAGTCCCATCTTGGAATGTCTTGATAAAGAGGAGTAATGTATTTTTGAGGCAATTACATCTTTAGTTACGGTATGTCACTGGCCATTTTTCGAAGAAGTTTCTCAATGGAAGACTAATTTAAAATTTATAATTTTGATTTTGAAGTTTCCTTCTTTACTTTCCTAACCATTATCATATCATCTTCAATGTCGATGGATAATGTTTGAGCTAATTCTATATCAACTACTCTTTCCCTTCTTAACTAATATCTTACCTCAAAAAATTATGAATTTATGAAAAAACACTTTTTATTTTTCACCATTGGTATGACCATTGCCAATATTTTATTCAATAACTTATTGAACTTGGCTATGTACTCTCTCATCAGTATGTATGCTTCCTTATTCATTTGGGTCGGCTGCACGAATAATGCATGTGCATATTCTATTACTTTAAATCAACTTTCAAATTTAGTTTTCATTCCATTATAATTAGTGATGGAACTCAAAGCAAGGTGATATAACCAATAAACTACTCAATTTAGAAGAGTTTCTATAGAAAAATTAACTGTAATGTCCTCATATTCCACTCCTATGATTCCACATGCTAAAAATAAGGATGCAATATGCTCATCTAGATGTTGTTTACCACCACCTATTTTTTAAAAAAATATATTTCATGAACCTTTGGGAAGTTCATGCAACTATCTTAGAGCCAGTGGCCCTATCACATTTCCCCATAGTACTGCTATGTTTAGAAAAAAATGCTTGCAAATGTAGAATGGTTCTTGAGAAGACAAGAACCATACTAACTATAAAACCACCTTGTTGTTGTTTCTTTTTTCTAAGAATTGATGGGAGATTTACTGATTTATTGATTTTAGTTTTATTTTTAGGACATAACTTAAAATTATATTTCTCTTGCAACTAATAGAAGGGATTTATATTTCTTTGAGATTTCTTACTTTGGTGAATCTTCTTTCTATCATTTGAAATAAAAATATTGCTCATGAGGAGCAGGATGAAATTGAAGTACTCTTTGAGCTATCCTTCTTAGTTGTGTTCTTTGTACAACTAATGTTTCATATATTTGTGCAATAATAACATGATTATCTTCATCCTCAAATATTCCAACAACTATTCAAAATTAAAATACACTAGTTATAGTTTCCCATGAAAATGATCGCAAGTCTAAGGAAATGTATTCTTGTATCTCATGTATCCAATCAATATTCAATTGATATATAAGAGCTTAAACTGCTAGAATGGTCATGTGAATAAATTTTACTATCTGGGAAGAGAAGGTGCTCTATAAACCACTCTAACTTTGATTAGCACTAGTTTCCTTCTTGAAATAATTATTTCAAGTTTATATTAGAAGTAGGATATTATTCTTCATTTAGTACTAGTACAAATCTCTAAAACTAGGTATTACTCAGTATGTTATCCCAAGTGAGTTTTCAAAGACTAGAAGTAATATCTAATTCTATAGTTTTTATGTAGTCAAGACCAAGTTTTTGAATATGATCTTGGTTTCTAATAGTAGTCATGAGAAGTTTACTATTTAGGATTGTGAACTACTTGATGAGATCTACGAGTTATTCTATGTTCAATAATTCTTTGAGCACATTTAACATGGTCTACTTCCCAATTTAATATATTCAAAATTATTTGAAACTAAGTAACATTGACTTCATTATATTCCCATATGCATTGTTTAATGTCTGAAGTGATATCCAATTACGTAGGTTTTTCACATTCAATTTATGGTTGGTGGACTTGTCCTTGAGACATTGGGAGAACCATATGGAATAAAATGTTTGCATGTGAGTTTCACTGAAACATGCCCCATGGTGGGTGCCAAAAATGTTGGGTGAATTTTTTTGTCGGGGAGATAAATAATGGATTTCAGTCAACAATGTGGAGACTAAGTCCCTCTCCTATTGGAAGTTGGAGCTATCTTTATTGAAATTAAAAGACAAAATTGAAAATGAAAATATTTACTATATAAATGTTGTCTTTATTGGGGGGTTTGTACTTTTAAATTAAAAGTATGAAAAGGTGGCATAATAGAAAACTGAGAGGATAGGAGGATTTTTTATGAAGTGAGGAGAGAGAAAATAAAATGAAAGTAAATAAAAAGGATATATTTAACAACTTAAACACATAAAAAATCTATAGCTACCCTAAGTTTTATAGGATGGATGTTTAGTATGATGATGGAAACCTTTTTCATAAAAAAAGAAAATTAGATAGGATCTGAACATAAGAACAAAGTCCATACACCAAGGAGATCTTAAGATTAAAATACTTCAAAACAACCATGCATTATTTTTAGGAAACAAATAAAAATTTATTTCCTTACTCTCACTTAAGATTCTCGATTTTAAATCCTTTATAAATACTCAGACATATTTATACATAAAGAACACCAAATCAGGGGATGATTCAATAACAATGTTATAAAAAATTTGAAATAAAAGCATTAAAATGATGAATAAACTCACACATATTATTCATCCATATAAATCCATAGCATAATTTCCTACAAATTATTCTTATATTGATTCATCATAGAGTTGTACATATAAAACTCCTCTTTCTCCTTTGCCAAAATTTCTCTATGTCAAAAATCCCTTAAATAATGAATGAAACTCATATTTATAGACCATGACAGCATAACCACCTCATAACCACCTTATAATCAAACCATAACCACCTTTTAGTAAGAATTTTCTATTTTATTGTCCAATTTTTCTTTGACTTAAAAAAGTGAAATACAACCTTTTTAAGTGTTTTAAAAAAGTACAAAAAAGAAAAATAAAGTTGGAGAGATAAAATTTTATTTGAGTGATTATAAAGAGAGAGAATACTACTTTTTATGAGAATAATTTTGAT
The DNA here is from genome assembly GCA_037957365.1 of Torreya grandis. NCBI lineage: Eukaryota > Viridiplantae > Streptophyta > Pinopsida > Cupressales > Taxaceae > Torreya > Torreya grandis. The sequence goes on from JARHVA010001478.1 coordinate 2,243,502, forward strand.
AAACAACTGCAACTAGATTTGACTCCTCATTCTGAGAAGATTTGTGCATGTGCACTCTAAATTTTTGAACAACTTGCATTAATTCTGTAAACAATGTGAAACAAACATTTGCACATTCTGATATGGGTAATGGAGAGGTTTATTACCTATCTCAATTATATAAGGAATTAACATGAGCTATTAGGCCAAATCACTAATTTCAAAATTGTTTCATATCTCAATTCATCCAAATTACAACTGCCACTCTCAATTGTAAGAAAAATAAACATGAGCTATTGGGTGTAGATACTAAAACTAAATATTTATAGCATCTTAGTCTTGTACATTTGGCAAATATAAAGTAGGGATATACCCTTTAGTTATAGACCTCCCTTCTACTGAAAGTTTCACATTCACCATTTCACTATGCCTAAATATTTATCTCTTAGTTTGATTGATATTATTTTGATTGTTAAGGTGTGGAGCTAAGAGCTACACTAGATGAGAAAAATGCAAGGTTGCTGGAGTTACACAGTCATCGACGTCGGTCAGGGTCGACCGACGTCGGTCAAGTGTCGACTGGGAGCTGCCAGCATCAGTTATGGATCAGCTGACGTCAGTCATATGTAGGCAAACAGGGACCGATGTCGGTCACCTGTGCGTTCCAGAATTCTATTTTTGTGGGATGAATGGATTGTTTGCATGATAAGTTGAACTATTGGTTGTAAGTCCACATTTCTATTTTTGGCAGGACTGATTTGGACCTTTGATTAGGAGGTGTAGCTAACAGTGGAGAATGCATAGCTCATGATCCCTAATTCTTTATAATAGGGATAGATCTTCATAGCTTGTATGATGTAGATTCAAAGGCTGAATTGTGTTTGTAATTGTGAGAGAGAACTCTTGAGGGAAAGAGATCTGTACATCTGACAGGTGTGGAAGAAAGAGAGATTTATTCAATTGTATTTCCTTCTGGAAGAGTTTAATACAAGTTTTCATTGTTTCTTGTATCTCTTGTTCTTTGCTAATTCTGATTTCTAGTTACTTATTCTTCTGATTAATTCCATGTTTAGTTGCTTGCACAACAGTAATCAATTGTTCTTTTTAGATCCTAACAAGTGGTATCAGAGATTGGGTTCACTAACAGGTGGTTTAGATCTGTTTAGTGTGTTTTGATTATAGGTCACTCACAGGGGTTTCTGTTTGAGTGGGAGTAAAGCAATGGGAGAAGAAAGTAAACTAAGAATGGAGAAGTTTAATGGCAAGAACTATTAATTATGGAGGATGCAGATAGAAAATTATCTATATCAGAAAGATCTATACTTACCATTGGGTGGAGTTTCAAGCAAGCCCATAGATATGGAAGATGAAGAATGGAATGTTCTTGATAGAAAGGCTCTAGGATCTATAAGGTTGAGCCTGACATCTTCTGTGATTTCCAACTTGTCACAGGCAAAGTCAACAGTAGAGTTAATAGATACTTTAGCAAATTTATATGAAAAACCCTCAGCTTCAAATAAGGTATATCTTATGAAGCAATTATTTAATTTGCATATGTAGGAAGGTGGATCTGTATCTACTCATCTAAATGATTTCCATGCAATAGTAAATCAGTTAAATTTAGTCAAAATAGGTTTGATGATGAAATTATGGATCTCTTAATTTTATGCTCTTTACCAGAAAGTTGGCATAGTTTGGTAATGGCAGTTAGTAATATTGCATCTACTACAAATATCTTGAAAGTAGATGATGTTGTTAGTGTAATCTTGAATGAATAAATTCACAAGAAAAGCACAGAGGAGACATCAGGTAATACTTTAAGTATTGAAAGCAGGGGAAGGCAAAAAGAGAGGTGCAAGCAAGGGAGATCAAGGTCTAAGTCAAAGATGAGCAATAGATCCAAATCCAGAAATTGAAAAAGAAAGATAACCTAGTAGAATTGTGGAAAGAAAGGGCATGCAAAGAAAGACTGCTGGTTGAAAGTTAGAGAAGACTATTAGCATGAAGGTAATGAAGAAGCAAAAGTTGTAGGTATTGTTGCACAAGATGCTTTTACACTTTCTTTGGATAATAGAATAGAATCTTGGGTTGTAGATTCTGGTGCTTCTTTCCATGCTACCCCAAATAGAGAATATTTCAATGATTATGTCCAGGGAGATTTTGGAATAGTTTATTTAGGGGATGATGAGCCTTGTAAAATTGTTGGCAAAGGAAAAATGCAATTGAAATTTTAGAATGAAAACACATGGGTGTTGAAAGATGTCATGCATGTACCCATCTTGAAGAGGAATCTGATTTTTGTAGGAAAGTTAGGGGATGAGGTTTGCACAGTAACTCTCATAGCTGAATCTTGGAAGGTTGTCAAGGGTGCACTTGTATTATCCAGAGGTAAGAGAGTAGGTACTCTCTATTTATGTAATTGTATTACTAATTATTCTCCTTCTGTATTATCTACTTCAGATGTGGATGCAAAGTTGTGGCACTGTAGGCTTGGCCACATGAGTGAGAAGGGAATGAAAGTTCTTAAGTCAAAAGTTAAGCTTTCAGATTTGAAAAGCATAGATCTAGATTTCTGTGAGCATTGTATTTTTGGAAAATAGAAGAGAGTGAGATTTCTCAAGGCTGGGTCAACAAAGAGGAAGCACAAGTTGGAGCTTGTTCACACAGACGTGTGGGGACCAGCTCAGGTAGCTTCTATTGGAGGATCACAATATTATGTTACTTTCATTGATGATGCTACAAGGAAGGTATGGGTTTATTACATAAGGAAGAAATTTGATGTTTTTAACACTTTTAAGAAATGGAAAGCTTTGGTTGAGAATGAAACAGGTTTGAGATTGAAGTGCCTTAGATTTGACAATGGTGGTGAGTTCTGCAGCAATAAGTTCAACAGTTACTGTTCTATGAGTGGAATACATAGGGAAAGGATGGTTCCAAGGACACCTCAACAAAATGGAGTTACTAAAAGGATGAACAAAAAAATACTGGAGTGTGCATGGAGTATGAGGTTGCATGCTGGTTTGCCCTTACAATTTTGAGAAAAAGCTGTAGACACTACGGTTCCCCTGATTAACAGAGGACCCTCTACTGCTCTGGATGGTGGAATTCTAGAAGAGGCTTGGACAGGTAAAAAGGTAGATCTTTCATTTCTCAGAGTTTTTGGTTCTAAATATTTTGTGCACATTGATAAGGAAAATAGAAAGAAGCTGGATGCTAAGTCTATGAGGTGCACTTTTATTGGTTATGGCTCTGGAGATTTTGTATTCCGGTTGTGGAATCTAGGAACTAACAAAATTATTAGAAGCCGTGATGTTGTTTTCAATGAGAAGGTGATGTACAGTGATCAACTCAAGAAGCTAAAGAATTTTGAGCAGGGCAATGTTGAATTGGATGAGGTGATGATCCAAAATGAGCTCACAGGAAAGAATTTTCACACTCAAGAAAACACAGACACCGACGTCAGTCAGGAAGGAACTGACATCAGTCATACAGGAACTGACATCGATCAGACAGTGATCGATGTTGGTCAGGAAGGAACTGACGTCTGTTTGGAGGAATCGACAATAGTCAGGTACAGACCAGGAGATGACCGAGATCGATCACTAATAGAGAATTTGGGTAGATATCAAGCTAAAAATGAGTCTCAAATGCCCAGGAGGAGGTTAGAAAGGGTAAGTAAACCTCTAATTCGATATTCCCCTTCATTATTCTACTTATTGCTCACTGATAGTGGAGAATCAGAGAGTTTTGATGAAGCAATGCAGGTAGAAACCCAAAAATAGTGGGAGCTTGGCATGAATGAGGAGATTGATTCCTTGAAAGAGAACCAAACGTGGGATTTGGTTGAGTTGCCAATTGGAAAGAGAGCACTAAAAAATAAATGGGTTTATAGGTTAAAGGAAGGTGAGAATGGACAAATGAGACATAAGGCCAGGTTGGTAGTAAAGGGATTTACACAGAAACTAGGTATTGATTTTGGTGAAATTTTTTCTCCTGTAGTAAAAATGACTTCTATTCGGACTGTATTGTCTTTAGTTGCTATTGAGGATTTGCATCTTGAGTAGCTTGATGTTAAGACAACGTTTCTTCATGGAGATTTGGATGAAGAAATCTATATGGATCAGCCGAAGGGTTTTGAGGTCAAAGGTAAGGAGAAGCTTGTGTGCAGGTTGAAGAAAAGCTTATATGGTCTTAAGCAAGCTCCTAGACAATGGTATTTGAAATTTGACAGGTTTATGACTGAGCATGGCTTCAATAGATGTCAATCTGATCATTATGTTTATTTTAAGAGATTCGATAATGGTAGATATATTATCCTGTTGCTGTATGTAGATGATATGCTTGTTTCAGGTTCACACATGTAGGATATTTCTGAGCTTAATGTAAAATTAGCTCACACATTTTCCATGAAGGATTTAGGAGCAACAAAGAAAATCCTTGGCATGAGTATTAACAGAGACAAAAAATCACAGGTTGATTTTGTCTCAAGAGGATTATGTGAACAGGGTGTTGGAGAGGTTTAATATGCAGGATGCAAAATCGGTAGGCACACCTATGGATGGACACTTCAAGCTAAGCAAAGATCAGTGTCCTAATTCACATGATGAGGTAGAGTACATGAGTAGAGTTTCATATGCTTCCGCAGTTGGGAGCTTAATGTATGCAATGGTATGTACTAGGCCTGATATTTCACAAGTAGTGGGAGTTGTTAGTAAGTTTATGGCCAATCCAGGGAAGGAACACTAGAAAGCAGTTCAGTGGATTCTCAGATATCTGAGAGGGACCAGTAGTAGGCATTTGTGCTATGGTGGGTCAAATACTTATCTACATGGATATGTAGATGCGGATATGGCAGGTGACTTAGATGGTAGAAGAAGCACCACAGGATATGTTTTCACTATTGGTGGAATGGCGGTTAGCTAGATTTCAAAGTTGTAGAAGGTTGTTGTCTTGTCTACTACAGAGGTAGAATACATTGCAATCACAGAGGCTAGCAAAGAAATGATATGGATGACACGATTCATGGAAGAGTTGGGAAAGGAGCAAGAGAGTTGTAGATTATACAGTGATAGTCAAAGTGCAATTCATTTGGCTAAGAACTCAGCCTTTCATTCAAGAACCAAACATATATAGCCTAGGTACCACTTCATTAGACAGGTATTGGAGGATGGTGAGTTGAAGTTGGAAAAGATCCATACAGATAAGAACCCTGCTGATATGTTAACAAAGCTGGTAACAAAGGAGAAGTTGAATCTTCATTCAAATTTTGTTGGTCTTTAAAATTATGCTTGAAGATGGAGGAGAAGCTAGAAGATGTTGCTGTATAGGTACAGGTGCAGCTGTTTATCTCCAAGTGGGAGATTGTTAAGGTGTGGAGCTAAAAGCTACACTAGATGAGAGAAATGCAAGGTTGTTGGAGTTACACAGTCGTTGATGTCGGTTAGGGTCGACCGACGTTGGTCAGGTGTCGACTGGGAGCTATCATCATCAGTTATGGATTGGCCAACATCAGTCATATGTAGGCAAACAAGGACTGATGTCAGTCACCTGTGCATTCCAAAATTCTATTTTCATGGGATGAATGGATTGTTTGCATGATAAGTTAAACTATTGGTTGTAAGTCCGCGTTTCTATTTTTGGTAGGACTGATTTGGACCTTTGATTAGGAGGTGTATCTAATGATGGAGAATGCATAGCTCATGATCCATAATTCTTTATAATAGGGATAGATCTTCATAGCTTGTATGATGTAGAAGACAATTCAAACGCTGAATTATGTTTGTAATTGTGAGAGAGAACTCTTAAGGGAAAGAGATCTGTACATCTGAGGTTTGTGGAAGAAAGAGAGATTTCTTCAATTGTATTTCCTTCTAGAAGAGTTTAATACAAGTTTTCATTGTTTCTTGTATCTCTTGTTCTTTGCTAATTCTGATTTCTAGTTACTTATTCTTCTGATTAATTTTGTGTTTAGTTGCTTGCACAACAATAATCAATTGTTCTTGTTAGATCCTGACATTGATGACCCAAGTCTCATGTTTTGATTTTTTTTTAAAAACATTATAAACATTCTTCACTATTAGTTTCAGATCAATACCTATTTTCTAGTGCTATGGACACTACCAGCCAGAGAGGGACACTAACACCAACAGTAGTATCTAGATTATTATCTAGTGTCCAGCTTCCAAAATTCATCCAAATAATAAATGATCAAATCCCATGGGTTAACCTAACCATATTATTTAACCCAACCATAAGATATGTTCAAAACATGTGGCATAAATATAAGTCTAAGCCTTATCATTCCTAATCTAGAAAATACCAAGAAACATTTATCAAAGCTAAATAAATCAACTGTAAAAGTACTTTATTCTTCCGTATTCATCCATATTTTCATTTTAAGCATAAAAATAATCATATTATAGGTCTAAGGAATTCAAAGAGTATCCCATTAGTGATGTTTGTCAAATTACATGTTAGATTACGACATGCATCTTCATATAGTATATTTCACTCTTGTGCACACACTTTCCCACACATAGGGGAAAAATACTTAAATATAACACCCTCATTAGAGTATTAGATATGTAGGCAATGCCTATTAATAGAGGGATCTTTGGGGTAGCTCGATATCATGATCGCACTAATCCAATTTTTTAAAAATGCATCCCAAAGGTGAAGAAGGGTGAAGATCTAGGGTTTGACCAATTCTTGAAGAGTGATAACTTGTATCCCAAATCTAAACACATCAGTAGAAAGGTGACATAAAAACCAAAATAATAAAGTTGGTCAAATCTAGATCTATTCAATATTCCATACTAGATACCTACATCATATTTAAACACTAGCATCTATAATAGTGTCCAAATCTAGTGATAGTGTCCATAGCCACAAAAGTATAATTTCCAAAACTAATGACTAATCTAGAACATTAATCATGCATAATTTACAATTATTTCCAATTCATATATGCTTACACATAGTAAACTAACTAAGTGTTAAGCACGGGATATACTGAGAGGGGGGGTGAATCAATATATCATATATCTTTTAAATCTTTTACTTAATCAAATTCCTTTTCTTTAACCACTTAATCATACATTTAAGATATGCAATAAAACTAAAGCAATAACATGCACCACACAAGATAGAGAGAGAGAGAGAGAGACACCATATTTTTATGTGGAAACCCATTGTGGGAAAAACCACGGAGAATAATCTCAAGTATATGAATGAGCACCAACTCAAATTACAAATTTTACAAGCACCAACTTGCAGGAGCACCAACCCATTTGCTGAGCACCAACACAATAACTATTTGTGAGCACCAACCCATAGGAGCACTAACCCCTCTTGTGTATAAACATAACTATCTCTCAATGTTGCTTTCTCAACAAAAGATAGAACTCTACAATATCTCTTTCTATTCTCTCCTCTTTTCCTATATAAAATAATTACAAACCATGCATTCTCTTGCATATTACAAATGGCTTCCCAAGCTTCCTTTTATAGCTTTCCAAATGACCTTTGGCATTCACCTTTTGTGACCCTTCAATCCACATAGAAAATGGTGCCAAAATTGCATGACCCTTCGAATCCTTTGATTCTAAAATTCACATGGTGACCGTTCATGAGCAAATGCATCCTTTCCCCTTTTGTCTTTATCTTGGTGACCTTTTGAATTCCTTAAGGTGATGTTTCATGGAAAAATGTGCCCTTCCTCTTTTATCTTCACTTGGTGACTCTTTGAATTCCTCAAGATGACCCTTCATGGGAAAATGCATCCTTTCCATCTTTTATCTTTTCCTCGTGACTCTTTGACTTCCTCATGGGCTCTCATTTTGACTTTATGCAACCAAAAATATATTCATTAATATTAAATAAATATCAACACATTTAGCCAAAATATGAACATTAAAAACACCTTTAGACAATAAATGCTATGGGGCCTTTGTTACCAACAATGCTAGACCTTTGATGTCAATGAAAATATTTTCAACACTAAGTACCCTTATTTCTTATTTATTGAAATATATTTAAATAGCTATACTTTATACTATTTTTAGTTATCTTAGTTGTACAAATTTAGAATATCTTTTATTTGAGTTTTCTATTGATTAGCCTACTATAAATTAGTTTATCACTCTTATGTTATAAATATTTATATATTTATTAAACATATTACCCATATTCTGAATTTAGGGTTAAACATTTTGTGAACCCGACCTCTATGTCTTTTCATGACCCTCCTAGTGTGCTCTAGGGTTTTTCTAAATTTTCTAATTCCAATTTGTTAAAATTTATTTAAAAAATTAGATCATTAAAAAAAAATAATGCATTCACATATTTTATTTCTTCCTAAATTTTGTGTACATCTCTTATCCAATTCTCATCTCAGTATTTAGAACATTTAAAAAGGATAAAAAGGAACATCTTCCTCTTCCTAACCCTAAGGAGGGTGATAACTACTATCCCTCTAATCAAGTCCATGTTATCACTATTCCAAAGTTTAAGGTGACCCACACTATGGTTTCAAATGAAGGTAATAAATATGTCCTTCCTAGATTCCCCCATACATCCCCTATAAATTATGTATATCCGCATATTCAATCTGAAGTACTTGGGGTTTGTGATTATGAAGCCCTAAAAGATCAAAACATCACTATGATAAATTCAATAGAAGTATTAATAAATCTTTACCAATATTTGAGCTCAAAGCATGGATCAATATAAAATCAACTTTCATATATGAAGAACTAAAAATGTGATAGTAATACACACACTTTTGTATCTTCTACCAATATTTTTCCTAATGAAGGATCATATCAAAATCAAGAGTTCCAAGAAAATATCTTTACAAAAATTGATTTACCTAATATGAAAAAGGCTAATTGAAGTCAAAGTGATATTATGAAGATGATTCTTAGATACAACTTGATCACATTACCTCCTTTACAACCTCTAATAATAACAAAATATTATTGCCAATATCGTAGAATGCATGGGCATCATATAAATCACTGTTTGGCTCTGAAGAAAAATATCAAACACATATTTCATAGTGGTGATCTTGCTATCGATACATCTTAATTTTACTCATAAACATTCTAAAATATTTTAAAAGTATAAAAAACTAAAATATTCCAATTTAAAAACATTCAAATAGCTCATATATACCAAAAATATTCAGCATTCCCAATTTTTACTAGCTCCTTGGAATCTATATTGTTTGATTTATGTTAGTAAATAGCAATATCATTTCATTCATATATACACATATGTTTGATGCATCTTTAAGTTTGATATAGGAATACCCAAATGCATGATATATGCATTTTTAAATTTTGGACCTTTCCTCTACTCATGTCAAATAATACATTGGGGGCATTTTCTTTCTTTGATCTCGATTGATACATGTTACATATCCTTTATGATCATTTCTACATTATCATGTTTGAGCTTATATGATAACACTTACGCACGTCTATATCCATGCTCATATATTTCAAAGTGTACTTAATATGCCACAATACATAACATTTTTTTCTAACACATATATGCAAGGACTAGTTTAATATTCTTATGCTAGTTGCTTATGAATCCTATATTTTTCACTTCCTTGAGTGCATTACATTTCTCATAATTATCTTTCTTGTGAAACATTTGAATATGGTCCTCACCTATTGGGCCTTGTGCAATTGTATGTTGATTATAAATTTAATATGTCATTATATGTTAGTTGGACATTTAAATATGTCATCCCCTTTGATTGTATGATATTTGAACATGCCCTTTGTATGAAGTCTCCTTAGACCATTATTCTTCATTACATTGAGTGATTTTGTGTGCATACTTGATTTCTTACTGATATTGTATGTTACCCTCAATACATTTCCATGATATATATCATGCATCTTATGACTTTATGTGACCACATACTGCTAGCCTATTTGATCTATATGTTTCTCCATGTTATCTTGATATGATACATGATTCATACATAAGTTATACAACTACCTTATCCTTTTGAGGTAAGGTACCTTCCAATTTCTATTTCCATCACCTCAAAGGGCATGGAATTTTAGTGGGGGCATGCCATAGAATGCATGACTTCAAAATTTTCATAGTTTTCCAAACTTTAGTGGGGGCATGTCACAAATGCATAACCTCCACACATACATTTTCAAAGTTTTTAGATTGCAGTGGGGGCATGTCATATCAACATGATATCCACACTTATACACATTCCTAGTTTTTATATTTTAGTGGGGACATGTCATAAAAACATGAATTCAAAACTTACACGCCGATATACTTAATCAATATCTCCATACTTTTATGGGGGCATGCCACAAAGACATGACCTCAACACTTGCACAATCTCCAGTTCAGTTCCATGATTTAGAGACACACTTGGGTTAAAATACTATATATTGCATTAATTTTGCATAAATTTGAAATAGATTTTTTCATATCTATGACACATACACTCCATATAAAACATATTATAGGTGCATATGCCATACTATTGCATAAAAAATTACAAAACTTACAAATTATACTACTCACCAAGATGCACCAATTACACTAGAATGTACTGTTATCAAGTCTTTTATATTAGAGTAGTGTGTTCATTTTATAGATTGGAGTGATTAAATCATATAATATCACCATATTTATAGGATGAGTTGATTAAATCACTCACCCTTACCATATTATGCATATTTACACCTGAGTTGTATGATTAAGATATAATTATCTTAATGGTCATGTCATAACTCATATTTACACCAAACTAGGGGTATAATACCTTCCAATCTTCCTCTTCAGATATCTAATGTCCATATCTAAACCTTTTTCATCTCCAATGCTTCATAAGGAAGCATCTTTACCATGTCAAAGCATCAAAAGGTAACATGGTTGCATTGAGACACATGTATACTCCTTTATTATATTTCTTTTTAAGCACTTTAATTATTTTAAATTTTAAATTATATGAATTGATTTACATTATAACATGATCTTGATTATAGGTCATACACCATAAAAACACTCAAAGTGGGCTCAAGGAAAAGTCAAGGGGTGTTATACACACCTAGGTACATATTTATTTCTTTTAATCTAGTAATTTCATCCTTATGCATTACTAGATTAAGAGGGGGCATTTGGGTAAAGATACTAAAACTAAATATTTATAACATCTCAACCTTGTACATTTGATAAATATCAATCGAGTCTATATCCTTCAGTTCTAGACCTCCCTACTATCAAAAGGCTCTCATTCACCATATTAATGTGCCTAAATGCTTATCTATTAGTCTGATCCATGGATAAGTGAATAAAATTGGGGGGCAAAGGGGGGCCTACCTATGGACATGTTTTCCTAAAAATTGAAAAATCTTAACTTTTGTAGATTATTTGAGATGGCTATGCTCAAAATTTGAAGATGGTACAAGAACATGAATTGTAGCATTTCGAGTCTAGTTTATAAAACACTTTTTTCATTAAAAAAATGGTTAATTATAAATAGGTAAAACATCTAAAATTTAAAGAGGAACTCCTATTTTTTAGGAAAATAGAGTAAATAACCATTTGTATAGTGTAACCTTTTTTAGCTAACTTTAGTATTTTTTGAAACCCTTTTGTATAAATTTAGATAAGATGACCTATATATTATTATTATTTTTAATGTATATATATACATATATACATACATATATACATATATATATACATATACATATATATATATATTGTTAAGTTGTGGAGCTAAAAGCTTCACTGATGCAGACACGGAGGAGGGTGCAAAAGGGTTGTTGAGTGCCACGGACACCGGCGTCAGTTAGGCCAACCGATATCGGCAGGAAGGAGACAGGAAGCAATCGACGTCGATCAGATATCGGCCTGCATCGGTGACCCCTAGGGGGACAGGGACCGGCATCGGTCGCTTGTGTGGTTAGACTGCGAGTTTATTACGTGCAGTCAGCTAACGAACCAAGTGTTTGCATGCTTAGTGCTAATTATAGACTGAGAGCTGCGAATCTAATTATTGTAATTAGATGTCTAATTATTGTTTGGATGAGATCTATATAATAGACTCATGGTTGTATTGTAAAGTTGTTCTAGTTTGAGTTGAGCAAAGTTAGCTCCTTTTGTGTGTGAGGTGAGCAAGGGTGTTCCTTCTAGTTCCACAGCAGTACCAAGGTGGGTGCTGGATTGGAGAGTCAGCTGGATTCTTCAGGTATGTATGATCTTGGTCATCAGGTGAGCATGGCCCTTATAGGAGATCTACATGGTAAGTAAGATCGTTGATCTGTAGGTGTGTGTGTGTGTGTGTGTGTGCAAGGTCAAGGTTCAAAGGTGTGCAGAACCAGTATTGATCTGTAGGTTGGAGATTAGATAAGATAGCAACACAATAGGGAGCAGAATCAGGCAGGATCTACTTGAAGTACGGTGTGTACTCATTGGTATGTACGTGGAGTACATGGAGAGCTAAGAGGAAGGCAAGGCAGTCCCTTCCATAAGTATGGTCTGTTGAATTACAAGTTGTTGCAAGTTCATGGGAGATCTACTTGAAGTACTTTGAGTACTTGTGGAGTGCGTGGAGCACTTGTGGAGTGCGTGGAGCACAGGTGTAAGGTGAACACCAACTCTGTGTTTGAGTTGGGTGTTGGGACCTAGTAGAGAGAGCTTTTAGGAGAGAATTACTATTCACTTGAGGTGTGGGAAACCTCTGAAGAGGTGGTGGAGAAGAAGTGGCATCTTCTTTATTGTATTCTTTTCTGTAAGAGTTATTAATACAAGTTGTGTATTGTCTCTCATATTCTGTGTTATTCTGAATTCTAGTTACTTGTTGAATCTGGTTTATTTCCGCATATTAAGTTGCTTGGCTTGGTAATCAACTGTGTGCTTTCAGTGTTTCGCACCCTGACAAGTGGTATCAGAGCTAAGGTTGCAGGAAGCAGGTTTTGTGTTTGGTTACAGGTCACTCTCAGGTGTTTCTAATTGAGTGGGAGCAGAGTAATGGCAGATGAAAGTAAGCTAATAATGGAGGAGTTGAAAAGCACAGATGGTCACTTAAGGTCCCATGGAAAGAAAGAGCAGGTAAAAGAACATTGTTGGTTTGTGGAAGATCAGCATGAAGAAACTGAAGAAGCAGATGTTGCACAGGATGCTCTGGGAGGTTTCTTGGATAAAGTTGAATCTTGGATAAAAGATTCGGTTGCATCTTTCCATGCAGCCCCAGGCAGAGGAGCTGGTAAGCCTTGCCAAAGAATTGGCAAAGGGGAAGTGAAGCTGAAATTACAGGCGGCCAACACACAGGTGTTGATGAAGGTCATGCAGGTCCCAAGTTTGGAGATATGGCTAATTTCTTCAGAAAGATTAGGTGATGAGAGATGCACAAGAACTCTCACAGCGGATGCACTTGAATTAGCTGGTGGTAAGAAAACAAGTACTCTTTATCTACTTGTTTATATTACTGATTCTTCTTCTATTGTGGAGACGTGGCTTCGTAGGCTTGGTCACATGAGCAGGGAGGAGATGCATGTTCTTAAGCGAAAGACAGATATATTTGATAGGCTTAAGAACTGAAAAGCCTTGGTGTTCTTGGAGGAGATGGCGGACAGAAACCTGTGGATGGTGTTGGATACTTCTGAGCAGGGCAATTTGGACATGGATATTGATTCAAAGGAGCTCACGGGTAAAAAGTCATCACTCATAGGCAAACACAGATACTGGCATTGGTCAGGAAGAACCAGCGTCGAACAGACAGATGCTGATGTCGGTCATGTGCAGACCAAAGCCAGTGATGTCAGGCAGGGTAAGACCGACGTCGATCAGAAGGACCGACGTCGGTAGTAGGTAAGACCGACATCGGTTAGGAGGACCGACATCGGCAAAAGGGACATCGATGATAGCAGGTTGGTAGTTAGGAATAGATGCATGGGAACTGACGTCGGTCAGATGCAAACTGTGGAGTGACTGAGGTCGGTCACTGTAACGGATTTTGGGTGGACAACATGCTGTCAAGGAGTCTCAAACACCCATACAGAGGACTGAAGACATAAGTAGGCCCTCAAATTCGTTGTTCCTCTTCTTTATACTTATTGTTAATTGTAGAGCAGGAAGGATCCAGGAAACAGGTGGGAGCATGGCAGGGATATGATGCAGAACCAAATGGGAGTTTTGGTAGGGTTGCCAGCTGGTGCAAAAGCACAGAGACGAATGGATTCCTAGTTGAAGAATAGAGAGAATGGACACGTGAGATGGAAGGCCAGGCATATGGTCTTGAGGAAGCTGTAGGACAGTGGTACATGTTTTGACAGGTGGAGGATGAAGCATGGCTTCAGTCAATGTCAGGGTAACTACTATGGTTTGTCTTACCAGGTGGATGATGAGTCATGACATCATTCTATTGCTATATGTGGATGGTATATTTGCTAGCAGGGTTTGTACATACAGGGTTTTGCTGAGCTAAGGGTAAGATTAGTTCAGTGGCATGTCAGGAGGAGTTTGGAGCAGCGAAATTCTTTGACATGGGAGGCATGGAGATCACAGGTTGATTTTGTCTCCAGTGGGAGCTGATGTGAATCAAGTGGTGGCGAGGTTTATTACGCAGGATGCAGAGCCAGAGCACACTAAGGGTTGGATAGGTACAGTGTCTGAAATCACATGAGGTCTGGTATAGACCTGAGTATTCCCATGCAGTGGGAGCTGTCAGAGAGTTAGGAGCCAATTCGGGGAAGTGGGTTCTCAGGCATTTGAGAGGGACCAGCAGCAGGGATTCATGCTATGCAGGGTCAGGACTTCACTACATGGGTTTGTAGGTTTGGATGTGGCAGGGTACTCGAATGACAGGAGGTGCACCACGAGATGTGTGGTGGTTAGTCTTCAAGTGGGAGCTTGAAGAGGGATACAAATTAGGAAACAGATTAGACGGAGTACAGGTACAGGTACAGTGCAGCTGTTTATCTCCAAGTGGGAGATTGTTAAGTTGTGGAGCTAAAAGCTTCACTGATGCAGACATGGAGGAGGGTGCAAAAGGGTTACTGAGTGCCACGGACACCGGCGTCGGTCAGGCCAACCGACGTCGGCAGGAAGGAGATAGGAAGCAACCGACGTCGGTCAGATATTAGCTGGCGTCGGCGACCCCCAGGCGGACAGGGACCGGCGTCGGTCGCCTGTGTGGTTCGACTGCGAGTTTATTACGGGTAGTCAGCTAACGAACCAAGTGTTTGCATGCTTAGTGCTAATTATAGACTGAGAGCTATGGATCTAATTATTGTAATTAGATGTCTAATTATTGTTTGGATGAGATCTATATAATAGACTCATGGTTGTATTGTAAAGTCGTTCTAGTTTGAGTTGAGCAAAGTTAGCTCCTTCTGTGTGTGAGGTGAGCAAGGGTGTTCCTCCTAGTTCCACAGCAGTACCAAGGTGGGTGCTGGATTGGAGAGTCAGCTGGATTCTTTAGGTATGTATGATCTTGGTCATCAGGTGAGCATGGCCCTTATAGGAGATCTACATGGTAAGTAAGATCATTGATCTGCAGGTGTGTGTGTGTGCAAGGTCAAGGTTCACAGGTGTGCAGAACCAATATTGATCTGTAGGTTGGAGATCAGATAGGACAGCAACACAACAGGGAGTAGAATCAGGCAAGATCTACTTGGAGTACGGTGTGTACTCATTGGTATGTACGTGGAGTACATGGAGAGCTAAGAGGAAGGCAAGGCAGTCCCTTCCATAAGTATGATCTATTGAATTGCAAGTTGTTACAGGTTCATGGGAGATCTACTTGAAGTACTTTGAGTACTTGTGGAGTGCGTGGAACACAGGTGTAAGGTGAACACCAACTCTGTGTTTGAGTTGGGTGTTGGGACCTAGTAGAGAGAGCTTTCAGGAGAGAATTACTGTTCACTTGAGGTGTGGGAAATCTCTGAAGAGGTGGTGGAGAAGAAGTGACATCTTCTTTATTGTATTCTTTTCTGTAAGAGTTATTAATACAAGTTGTGTATTGTCTCTCATATTCTGTGTTATTCTGAATTTAGTTACTTGTTTCGCACCCTGACATATATATACATATATATATATATATATATATACATACATATATATATATATATACATATATATACATATACATATATATATATATACATATATATACATATACATATATATATATATACATATACATATACATATATATATATATATATATATATATATATATATATATATATATATATGTATATGTATATGTATATATATATGTATATATGTATATGTATATGTATCTATATATATATATATCTATATATATATATATATGTATATGTATATGTATATATATATATATGTATATGTATATATATGTATATATATAACAAGTAAATATATCCTACAAATTGACAAAAAATGGATAGATGGTCGTACAACCTCCATAACTACCTCAAAAAAACATCTTTTTTGAAAGCATATTGAATTAGGCCTAGTTTTTGACCATATAATTTTTCACATTTGGATCAAGAAAAACAAAATTACTTAAACATATATATGTATGCATATTTATGACATGTAACTACATAAAAAACCCATAGTTAGAAATCAACATATATAGAAACCTTAAAAGGGTCTGAAAATTAAAAAAATCATGTATTTGAAAAGAAGAGAGCATTCTCGTCATTGTGGTAATAGTTTTATAAATTAGCTTGTTGAAATTCATAATATATTTGGTGATAGAAGTTGAATTTTCTTATTTCCTATCAAATATCTTAACTACGTGTTGATAGGTCTAAGACTTTGTCTCAGGAATCCAAGCCATTTCTAAGCCAAAAGGCTTAGTTTTTAAATTCAAACATAACATAACATATACATACTCTAATGCGTATGTGCTTTAACGTGTGCGCATTATGTTGACTTGCACACACACAAAAAAGGATATATTTATATGTGTTTATGTTTATGTTTATATCTACTCACATTCATAATTTTATTTTAATTTTTAAAGTGGAGTGTATCAATATATACACTATTACACTACCAAAAAAGGACATAATTGATATAGTGATGCAATTTTGGTGTGTTTACACCCTAGAAACATAATTTTGACTATATAGAATATGATTTATGTTTCAACTAGGCCCAATTTCATTAAAAAATGAATGAAAGAGTCAATTGTGACTATGTGATGTGATTTGGGGCTAGTTTAACTTAAATTTCCTGACATATGTAGTAAATGAGTGAATTGGTGCATTCAATGATGTAATTTGAGTGAAATTGAGCCTCATGAACTTAATTTTGACTATAAAGGATGTAATTTGGGGATCTCAACCCCAATATCATAGCAAAAAACCAAATAGTCTGTTGGTTCAATTCAAAGGCAATCAAGGGTAATTTGAACCCCTTTAACCTAATTGTGACTATAAAATGTGATTTGGGCCTTAATCAACTCTAATTTCATTAGAGAATGAAATAAATATTTTTTTGGTTCAATGACAGATGCAAGTTTGACATGTATAGGACATGGTTTGAGGCTCTATAAACTCTAATGTCATCATGTAATGAATGAAATAGTCAATTATTTTAAATGTGGAGGCAATTAGGGTCAATACAAGCCCCTTGAGCCTAATTTCAACTATATAATGTGATTTGAGGCTAAATTTGTTTTGATTTAATTATAGATTGAGTGAATTACTCTAATGGTGTAATCAAGACATGATTCTATAAAAAATGATCCACATTCAAACATAGTTTGAACTGTATATGATGTGACTTTGAGTGAAATTGACCCTCAAGTCATCATATAATGAACCAAATAATTGATTCATTCAATCAAGGAGGTAATTGAGGCCAATTTGAGCCCCTTCAACCTAATTATAAGATTAGGATGTGATTTGGGGATAAATTAGCTCTGATTATTTCATGAAATGATCTAATTAGACAATTTGTGTAATTATAGATGTGGTTTAGGCAAAATTAAGCTATGTGGACCTAGATTGTGGGTTATACCTTAAGATTTAGGGTTACAATTATTTAATACAAGCTGGATAAAATTTAACCTTGTGAACCTAATTTTGCTTATAAAGGATGTAATATGGGGGTCAATTGACCCCAATATCATAAGAAAATAAAGAAAATATTCCATCAATTAAATCATAAAGGAAATTTGAGCCCAGGGTTAGCCTAATCATAAAAGGACATGATTTGGGGCTAAATTACTAATGAGTTGATTCAATTAGTCAATTGGTGCAATTAGAGACATGATTTGGGCCAAATTGAGCCTCGTGAACCTAAATTATGGCTCAATCAATTGTATAGGATGTTACATATGGCTTAATCAACCTTTTAATTATATCACAAATGCAAATGCAGAGGTAATTGGGGCCAATATAAACCTATTGAACGTGAATGCAAGTATAGGATGTGATTTAGGGTTAAAAATTAGATCATATTTCCTCACATATCAGGTAATTAGTCAATTATTACAATCAGTGATGCAATTTGGATGAAATTTAACCTCGTGAGCCTTATTTTAAATATATAGGATATAATTTTGGGGTCAATCAACCCCATTGTCATAACACCCTAAACCAAATAGTCCACCTATTCAATCAAGAAGGAAATTAAGGCTAATTTGAGCCCTTTTAACCTAACTATAAGAGTATGACATGATTTTGAGCTAAATTTAGCTCTGATTATGTCATAAATTGATCCAATTAGTCAATTGGTGTAATTAAATATGTGATTTGGGCCATATTGAGCCCCACAAACCTAAATTATGTCTTAGGGTTACAATTAATTAATGTAATTTGGATGAAATTGAAACTTGTGAACCTAATTTTGACTTTATAAGATGTAATTTGTGGGTTAATTGACCCCAATATCATAACAAAATAAACCAAATAGTCCACCAATTCAATCATGAAAGAAATTGGGGCCAATTTGAGCCTCTTCAACATAACTAGACAAGAGTAGGGTGTGATTTGGGGCTAAATTAGTCATGAATTGATCTAATTAGTTAAATTATGAAATTATAGATATCATTTAGTGTTGATATAAGAGATAAATTGGTGTAATTAGAGATGTGATTTGGGCCAAATTAAGCTCCATGAACCTAAATAATGGCTTAATCGATTGTATAGGATGAAATATATGGTTAAATTGACCATATAATTGTATCACAAATGCAAATATAGAGCCAATTATATAGGATTTCATGACATAATAATATAACATAGTCTAGAATGCATCACATAATCATATAACATAATAATCATATACCATAAAAATATAATGTATGACTATATAGATATAGTAGATATAACACATAAGGATTATAATGTGTATGAGTTATTGGCACAATAAACAAAAATTTTTTTGTCCAAAATTTATTTTTAGGTTTTTTTAAGAATTCTAACCCCACTTATATTCTCTACATCATCCTTCATTTTTCACTATGAATACAAAAGGAATCAAATTAGTCTTTGGGACCCCACCATTAAAAGGATTCAAATTGTTCTATGTCTAGTCATGGGTGGTGGTTCTCATTCAAGGAAGAGGAATCAAATAAATCATAAAACACCAAAGTAATTACATGAGTTGAAAGAGAAATAAAAGTATGAATTCAAACATTTTGCTCAAGACAAAGTATAAAACTATCCCTAATGAACCAAATGTCATAGATAATGATGAATTGAATAACAATGATAAATTTTTACCTAATAGTCCAAATTATGTTGCAAGTCCACATTCAAAGTATAAAGTTTTTGATTTTATTGATGATGAATTTAGGCATGGTGATTTACCCCCTAAAAATGAATAAAATTTCATGGAGACACATAATGATGAAAGTAACAATGAATAAAATGCCATGAAAACACTAAACAATGAAAGTCAAAATGAAAAAAATAGTAGTGAACATAACGATTTTAAAACACCCTCTCAATAAATTCCACCATTAATAGCACCTCCAAGGATTGTTCATAGAAAATGCAACTACCTAATTGAAGATGATGACAATATTTTGAAACCAATAAATAAAAAAATGTCTGACCATCATTCAAGAAGGCTAGCTAAAGGAATAAGGATAATTTTTATATAAATTAGATTTTGATAGTCAAAAATGTCAATTATTTGTTTTGTTGATGAAAATTTTTAAGCTAAGACCTACAATGTACACCCTAGGGCTAAGAACATCTAACATGGATAATGAAAACAATGAAATTACTGAAAATATACATGATGCATATCATACTGTAGGCCCAAATTCATGTAACAAAGGTTGTAATATGATCCAATTTATAATTACCAATTGTGAAGTAAGTGGTCAAATGGGAAAAAATGATTGATTTCAAAACTAGCCAAGTACTAGACATAAATACAAAAAAATTAATGAAAGTGATTGGAAGATGCCAAAGACTTAATGATCTCAATACCACTGAACTCTAGGTATTATCTTGTAGACTTTCACAAAAGGACAAGGGTATAGCCAACTCTCTCAAAGATTTACTTGCACAATTTTAGAAAGACAACACAAGAGTTTCACCCAATACAAGAGATGTAGTGAAAATAATAGTTGGTTTTCATAACTGTGAACCACATATAAAACATTTATTGGATATGATGCAAACATAATTGTACTCTAAGTTTTTGGAAAAATATCCATAAATTTTTATTAGTAAAATATATTTTGAGATGGCCAAACTATTTTATATAAAAATAAATCACACATGAACCATTTATTAGTGTAGGCAACATGTTGAATTTTCAATGCACTATGATGGTTTTTTTCATATACATTGTAATTTTCATACTAACATCATTTTGCAAGAGTGCACCATAGAAGATTCACCAAAATCATCTAGGGAATTAATTCCAACCATTTTTTGTTAAAGACCAGATGGATAGGTCTTTTATAATAAAGCATTTTTGGATGTAAAATTCAACATTTGTGGTGGATTTCTAAAATTAAAAAAATGTATCCATGAGGAGAGTATAAGTGCAATTGGATAGGAATTAGTTAGTTTGAGAAAATACAAATCTATGACTTATCAACGAAAAAATGGCAAAGAATCTAAAAGGTGTGAGCTTGTTACAAAATAGATACATGTTTCATAATTTATGGTCAAATTTAGGGAGGAAATTGTTTATAAGTATGTAAGGCACACACATAGGGCTAGATGGTTGGATGAAAATTTGAAGTTAAGCAAGGACACATTCATACTTGGTTTTATTGTTTCAATAGTTAAATTTTATAGGAATTACACATTCAAACCACAAATGGAATTTTAGTCATAGTATTACAACTCAATACAATTTATTATATTCATGCATGTAACATTCATGCATGTGCCTGATAGTACAGAGCAAGATCAAAAATTATTAAGGGAGTACCATTTCTATGTTAGTGATGACTGATCACATTGTACATATTACCATGCAAGTTTGTTTTAAAATGTTATATGGATAGTCGATTGAGAGGAACATTAATTTCAATCAACATTAAATTTTGTTAGACAATTTCACATTACAATTCAAAAATGCATAAATGTTTTACTATTTGACCAAGATGCACATTACCACTGGCATAGAACATATTTGGAGTTTCACTAAGGTTGGCCATTGAAAAAGGGAACCTGATAGTACTGGAGCATGTTTAAAAAGAGTCATTTCAACAGATGAGTTGTAGTTTTATTATAGTGCTATTTTAATTAATGCAACAACCATTATTGAATGGTGCAATGAGAAAATGGGCCATGGTGCTCAACAAAATTATACTATTCATAGATATTTTTGGTTAATAGAGGAAGAACACTTGGAAAAGTATGAGGATTATATGATTGTAATGGGATCAAGAGAGTTCCACTCATTTCATAGCTCAAGTATAGGTTCTTGGACTATTCATATGAGAAAATTGGCATGATTTTATTCTGCATGCATGGAATTTATTTGGAATGAGTATGAGTCACAAGTTTGGGTGGATGAATGGACCTACAAAATATAGTTTCAATTGACACATATCAAGGTCCACCAACATTACAACTTGAAAATATGACATCATCACATGATTTTTACCATATCATTATGTACTATTTATTCTCATTATCTATCTTGACAATGTCATTTAAAATTCATTTTTTATGATAAAAGGCATGCTTTTATAGTTATTTATAATGGGGACAATAAAGATGGAAAAAATTAGTACTTATGTTAGTGTGTAGAGGAAATTAAAAAATTAACTTCCCTAGTCATAGATGGAGAAAACATTGACTATCTCCTAGAGTCTGTGTAGTCACTATAACTTGGATTCAATGATATCCTATAAAAATTTAGATGTATGGTTGTTTGAAGACTTTAAAACATAGGAAGATGCTACACTTTTCAAATTTGGTTCTTCTAATATATATTTAATTAGTTAAAGATAATGGGATGCCATTAAACAAAAATCTATGGAAAGTTCATGAGTCAGACCATGAAGCTTTTTTTGCTATTATCAAGATTAGAATAGATCTTAATGGTTCATTAGATTGAAATTCTAAGGTATGTAGACTTGTCAAATGTAGGTGTATTTAATTTTACCAAATTTTATTAATTTTATAGGTAGTATATATAAATATCATTTTTAATTACTTACTAATAATTTGTTTTAGGTTAGTGGTGCCAAATAAGCTTCCATCTTCACATGGTTGGAACTATTAGTAAATAATTTCATATTATTGAAGCCATGAGAAGCTTAATATAAGTACTTAGTTATTAAAAAAATTGTGTTCTTAATGCCAAAGTGGGTAGTGGGTCTCTTAATTAGGTATGATGGGAGGTTAAGAACCTAGTCCTATATGTTATCTACCATAGTATATGTGTTGGAAATGCCAGTTTTGAACCATGAATCACCAAAGGTAGAGTTCTCCATTTGTAGCTTCAACTTTGACAACATTTATTATTAGTGTTTTCACTCTCCTGAACAGTCATGAAAACATGCATATGA
This sequence comes from Torreya grandis, assembly GCA_037957365.1. Classification (NCBI taxonomy): domain Eukaryota; kingdom Viridiplantae; phylum Streptophyta; class Pinopsida; order Cupressales; family Taxaceae; genus Torreya; species Torreya grandis. Next base: position 2,266,465 of record JARHVA010001478.1, read on the forward strand.
GTATATCTGGATGTCATGGTCATGGGAGAACATGCTATTTGCCTATCCATACATGTTTAAAGTGATGGAATTTCACCTGGAGGTCTCAAAGGTAGAAGTGTTCATTAGAGGATAAGAACTTGTCTCTTCACTATAAAAATGTTATATTTCAAGACCCATTACTGTAGTGTGTGCCATGGATTCATTTATAAGGTTATACTAACATTATCTAGGGTGAAATTAGAGGGATTCAACATGAATGTGAGGGTTCATTTGGTTTATGCCAATGAATTACAATTTTTATTTTATGTGCATCTAAAGTTAGGCTAAAAACTACATTTTTTTGTATTGGGAAGGACATTCTTGAAGCCAGAATGGGTGGTGGGTATCTCAACTAGGTGTGATGGGAGGATAATAACCTAGTCTTAAAAATTATGTGCCACCCTAGATGTGTTGGAAATTCTAGTTTTGTTGTACAAATCACCAAAGGTAGAGTTCACTAACTACAACTTCAACTTTGACAACATTTATTGTTAGTGTTTTCACGCTCCTAAATAGTAGTGAAAACACACATCTATGTCAATTTGGAGGTCTTGGCCATAGGATAATGTGTCATTTTCCTATCTATATGTGTTCAAAGAGATGGAATTTCACCTAGAGGTCCCAGAGGTGGAAATTTTAGTTAGATCTCAATAGCTTATCTCTTCACTATAAAAAAATTACATTTTAGGACATGTTACTATAATTTGGGCCAAATATTGATATTAAAGGTTCCATAAACATGTTTTTTATCAATAAATATCACACCCTAGAGGAATTTTTTCAATCCTAATCTAATATTAGGGAAACAATAAAATAACTCTATGCCTGTGGGTTGGCTATAATAGAGGTAGACCTCTAGGTTTAAGGGCTAGCTCCCTAGATTGACCTTTAAGTGCTTATCACCTACACTAACTAATTACTTATGGGAAATGGGGTAGAAGTATGAATTAAGGTAAAATAATATAAGGGGGTGATATAACATAAGTATCTCCACAATATCATCATACTCTTGCACTAAGAAATAAGACCTACAACACTAGCTTGAAAGTCCTAAGAAACTCCAACATTAGTATTTCAATATGGAGATGATATGCATGAGACTACTCAAGGTAAGTGGACTAGAGGTCAATTACAAACACTAAGGCTACTTTTACACTTGAAGATACTCAAAACACACTAGATACACTCCATATGGCCTATTAGAATGGGAACTTCTTACACCAAACATGAAAGGATAAAGAGAAGAAAGGATAGATGCTTATCACTAGACCTCACCATACATCACTTTACACACTTAGACAAGATGATTTTGAACTCAAAAAAATTTCATATATTAAATAGGGAAACTATAACATCAAACTAGTAGGGCTTCACCATACCAGGTGTGGAATTAGAATACAAGAGCCAAAATGGCTAGTACTTATAGAATGTGAGATAAGAAAGAGAAATGGAGCTTAAGGGTCATAATGCCACTTGTCAAGGCATGAGAATTAGTTATTTTTTAGAGAGGTGAGTATGAAATAGACCTTTAAAGGTCTCTTTGGACAAATTTCCCTCTAAGGCATGAAAAATCATCAAATCTAACATAGGACCCTTCAACTGCCTTCATGGAAAATGCCTTCATCATTTAGCCTCTCTTGAGTACTCCAAAGCAGACTAAGAAGATTTGACACATGTGAAATATGATGGGGGTGTTAATAAAAATATCCAACATGCATTAGATGTGTCCTTAACCACTAGTATTCTTTTGGACAAGTATTTTCACTACCTACAGTCACCATTATCTTTCTTTCACTCATTCCTTGCATTTTTCATTCAAGTGACCTTCAATTTTATATGAAAATACATGTAGGGGTGCTATGACACATATCAATATTCCTATTATCCCTAAATACACCAGACAAACCTTAAAAGGCCTCCCAATTAGACTTATCACTTTCTCACTTGGTGACTCTTCATTTTCATTATCTTCCATACACTGCCTGAAGTGAAGGGGCTTGTAGAGGTGTTTGTGTGTTTAATTTTACGTGTGCTTTTCTATCTACCCACTATAACAAATTATACGTGTGCTTTTCAAATAAATGAGGTTTCCTATAGGGTGTCATTATGAGTTAGACATTATATCATTTTTATATGATCCTAGAATCCTTGAGATCATCTCATAACTATTCCCATTCAAATGTTATGCTTAAATACATGCGCTAAGACCAAACTGCCATATGTTAGTTTATTGTTACACTATAGTCAGATTGTAGGTATCCCTTTTGAATACAAAAAGATCCCCAAGCACCTATAAGATGGTGATATGATTTAAGACCCTATAATCAAATCCTTTCAATTTTCCTTGAGCCATTAATACCATTTACATTCCAAATAAGTAGTTGTTTGTAGGGGTATGATCCATTAGGTCTCATAGCATTGTAGAGCCTTTTGGACTCAAAATACTATAGATAACACTGTCAACCTATAGTGAAATATTGCCTAAAATGGAGGTCTTCATACATCACCCTCCTTTTTCCAAATAACCACTTTCCTTTATAAGGCAGTGCATCTATGATTAGACAACAAGATGGATGCATTCATACCTTATTAGACCTCATGTATTTCACTATGAAAGGGTCAAAATAAAGGTGAAAACCTTGTTTCAGAGACTTTAAGGTAGTTTGTCCCTTAAATCACTTCATCAACTTGTGGAGAGTTAGAATAGGTTTGTTTTTTACTTCATGGCTCTACCATGGCTACCATGACATTATATAGGTTCTCAAATCCTAGAGAGGTTCAAATAATTTTGAAACACATACATTTCAATGTTCATAGACCTTTGTATGAGCTTCTTGTAGGTGCACATCAACAATATATAAGGCAAAACTGTATGTATTGAGAATTGGTTATCTCTATCAATATCAAACATCATTGGATATCTTAAATATATCATTTCCACCCTAAGAGATATCTCAACATTTTGAAAAACTCTTCATTACATCACCATGGTTGTGTAGATATCCTTTTACCAACCTGTAGATGAGTACTTATAGGAAAGTCTGAATGTATACCATATATGATTATATTATTCACATAAAACACCTTTGCAACCCAATTTTAGAAGGAAAGGTGATTAACATGACATATGTGAAGTGAAAACATCATGTCCTTTTTTTGAAACCACTTACAGGAAAGGGAAATGTTTGCAATTTGGTGAAACCTGTCTGCAACCTAACAATGGAGCTTCCACTAGAAGAATGGATTATTTGTGATTTTGAAATCACCTCTACACATGAAAAATGATTAAAAACCATGAGATAAGGATACCCACATCTTCTAGAAATACTTGAATCAATTGGTTTGTTCAGACTAATGCAAATAGGAGAGAAACCTATAGGGTGTGGGGATAAACATGCAAAAAAAGTGACTAACACTCTTAGCATTGGTTCATAAAGCATAGACAATAAATCCTTGAAATACTACCATGAAATGGAACTAGACTAAGAGTAATATCTACCACCAAGTGTATTATCTTGAATCAACCCCTGCTATCCATACTAGACCAAAACTGATTGGTCATTTATGCCTATCTAGTGGAGTGATGGAAGAACATAATGGTTTTAGGCCATTTCCAAGTGTTCAAAGCTGACCAAATATGAGAATGAGTTCAAGGGAATTCAAGAGTCACTGTATAGGCCTGCCATACATGCCACACTCCTATAAAAGCCCTACAACTACCAAAACTTCCTCTTTTTCAACTTTATTCTTATTTTGACTTAGAAAACTACATAATTTCAGTTAGATACTACCACCTTTGATAATAAATTGACATGGGGAATGTTGATAAACACTTAGACACCTTTTATTACATGGAAAACCATACAAACCTTCATAAATAGCCCAAATATGACTCTAAGAGTGACATAAGACTAGAAATGAATATGACCAAGGTAATGACACATTGAATGACCCCTATCTAGGACCATGACACTCACTATAAGTCCTTAATATAAACCTATACGAAATTTTTACTATAGGGGGTTGACCTATTTTGACTTGTGGTCAATATAATCAACATTCTTAGTGATTTCCTAGGGGTGGCAAGCCAGCTATGACAAAACCAATAGCCTAATATTATCTATTAGGATTTGGAGTCACCTATGCATAATTTTGACACATAATTACCTTTGAAACCATACCAAACATAAGGGAAGACATGTAAAACAAGTCACACCAAAGGAGACACACATGTGTTCTCAAAAACACTTAGGGAATGCACACAACTAAACCAAAAACACACCTATCCTAATATATACAAGACCTCACTACTTGAGGTGAAATACAACTTACCATAATTAAAACAAGGTAAAATATTGTTCCTCTTGCATACTTGTTTCTCCATGAAAGAAACTTATCATGAAGGTATGCTTATCATCAAACACTTGACTATGTAGATGGAAAAATGACTTACCATCATGAGGTCTTCTCATGCCTACAAGTTTGCTACCTTGAGATATCTATTATGCTCCATTTTTCCTCCAAAATATCTTGTTTAGGTAAACAACTTACTTGAGTTTTGTCATATCTGATTGGTGCTATTCAAACTACAAGTTAGGACACATGATGACTATCTCAACCTTACTCCCCTTTAGGACATAATGCACTTGATGTAAAGGATCATAAAGTTTATATTTTTTATATCATAACACCTTTGAGAGTGGATAAATATAATATTGTGGTGTTTTTTGATCCTCTATGACAAAAATTTCTAATTTGGATTAATAAGACTCTTCCATTGTTGTAGCCTCCTTGACAATATATTTACTAGGTTCCTTCATGACTATAGCTTCTTGGATAACTGATTGATGTTCATCTTCATTCATCACATGACGCTCAACTTATTGATTGATCAAACACTCAAACATATGATTTTTAGGCTTATCAACCAACTTGACAGCATATATGCAATTCTTAAGAGGATGAGTAGTCTTACCCAACTTATCAAATTCTTAACTTATGGCATTGAACCTTTACCATAGGTCACCTTATTATTCATGACTATCATTTTCAAGGGATCCTTCATCAATTGAAAGTATAATTACATAGTTATTCTCACCATAGTGATTTATCATTCTCCTCAAGATATCAACATCATATACTTGAATCAAGTAATTACCTTCAGTAGCTTGTGAAAAAGAATGTTCAATGCTTACCTCAGATTGTTCAATGCTCCTTCATGAATGATATAAGTGCCAAGGTCAGTTTGTTCAAAGTAAGTATATGGATCATGTTCATAAGCCTCTATACCATAATCATCTAGAAATAAATTATAAATTCCCTCAATCTTGGAATATTTCCCATCATCTACAACACACTCCTCTTTCTCATTGATGACACAATTCAAATTGGAGCTTGCTTCAACATAGGGTTCAATGTGAAATTTAGCAAGTGGTTGAGTCATAATGGTCACTTTGATCTATATCTTATCTTTAAGGCCAATAAAGACCAATTATATGAGAGGAAACCTCCTATCTTAGCTATAAAATCTCTTGAGAGTTAGATAGAAAAGTGGGCAGACAAGTCAATAACCACAATGTCTTGGAGGATGGGGAAACTAGGATAATCATGCAAGAAAACCTTCAATAGTTTGATCAATCCCACTAAATTTTTAGGTGTACCATCCAATTTAATCACCCCTTTAATATATGGTTCATACTTAAGACCCAATTTTTTAGCTAAAACCTTGAGCATCACCAATGTACTAGTTCCACTATTAATTATGCAATTATGAAAAAGCTTATCACCCATAATGAGAGTGAGGTAAAAGAATGGAGGCTTCTTAGATTTTGTAGAGGGATATAAAATTTTACTATGGGAATTGGTAAAAGAAACATTATTATGACCATGGCTTGATGATGGAGGACTAGCATGGATAGTGGACAACAGATTTTACAAGAGCTCCTTTTGGCTAGGCATGTCAAGGACATCCCAAAGAGAAATAAATGCCTTAACATTATTTAATGAGTCAAAAAATTTCAAATTATAAGTACTTAAATTTTATTGAGTACTTAGAGGCAAATAAGTGGTTAGAACTTTAGGTATTGAATCACCCTGAGTAGACTTTCCAAAATTTTGACTTGAAGGAGATGCAAGATTTGTAAGGACTGCCATACTTGTAGTCATGCTTTTATACCTTGTAATTGAACTATTTAAACTTGTAGGCACACCATTATAATATCATATAGCCTTAATCTTAGATACAGTATGGTTTACAATTGAATTTACTTGATTAAGCATAAAAGTGTCTTCAACTAGGAAGTTAGTGGAACTTACTCCTTGAGGCTACCACCCTTCACTTATTTTCATTAGGACTTCATATTCTATTGGTAGTATATGAGTGACTCCTCATTGAATAACTATAGCTTTCTTTCCACTTTAATTTACATCCATGAACTGACTTTGTTTCCAATCAATTCCTTGGGTCAGATTGCTATGCACTAATACCATTGCTCTTGTATTGGATGTTGAAGTAGGATTGTGTGTATTGGTAGGCCTATTGAAGTTAATCAACCCTTGACCTCTACCTTTCCAATATTATTGAACATATTACTGATGACAAGGGTAAGGGTTTTGATGAGAACCTTTCTGTATATTAGATTGTCTGGTTTGAGCTTGTAAGGCTTGATGTCTTTCCTTCTAATCAATTATGTATTCTATCTTCTTAAGAGTAGTCCTTGGATTTATGTTGGCATTAGGAACTTGAGAAACACTTGGAACATCAAAAAACATGTTTTGCAATAGATTGATGGACACTTTAGGAGGTAATTCCCTACTTGTATTAGGCCCTTCTTAGCTCAAATGGTAAGGTCATATGCTTCAGGTAAGGTGAAACCACCCATGGATTGTAGCTTAATGGCTATGTCCATGCCAATGGCCCTCAAGTATGTAGGAAACACAAATATAGCAAGTGGTCTCATGGGAGGAAGAAATATATACCAAGTTATTTGGAATATCTCATTAAAATCATACATTTTCTCCTTGGGGGCTCTTTGAATCATGTTGAGATGATGGATGAGTGAAGTATGGTCACTCTTATCTTCAAATCTTTATGTGAGAAACTCTCCAAAATCATCCCAAGTTGTGAGACAACCATCGGGCAAGGTCCTATATCAGTCAAGTTCTTTCCATCTAAAGGACATGGAAAGGAGTCTAATGGCAATGCTAAATTTAGTGACATTTTGAAAACTATATAAGTTTGATATTTCCCTAGTGTTCTCAATAAGAGTGACATGGCCTTCACCATTGAATATCAGAACACTCTTTATAACATTAGGGGGAATGTCATCATAGGCATCAAGATGGATTGGATTTTTAGTGTTAAAGACTAGGAAGGCATGCTACCCAACCATTTTATCTTCATGTTCTTTTTAAATTTCTTGGTCCTCTTAGTTTTCAAAGTCCTCTTGCTCTTCAAAGGGTAGAATAGGCTAAGGGTGTTGAATCAAGAGGAAGTTTAGGTTAAAAAGGTGGATTGATGGGATTGAAAACTCTACTAGAAGATGACCTAGTAAGAACAATGAAGTATGAGCACAAATATATGATAAAAAAATGGTATAAAATCGTCTTTTACCTTGAATGGAGTCACTAAATGCTGAGTAGAACACCATATGTAGCTATGATGTTGTCAAGACCAACATTCACCTTGACAAGTTGTCTTTAGGATAATGGTCCCACCAGGCATGCTAAAACTATTATCATCAAATATTTCACCTTATAGGATGTTATTAAATCCTAATATAAGATATGGGAAGCATTGGAATACATCTAGGTTTGTAGGTTGCCTATAGTAGAGGTAAACCTCTAGGTTTAAGGGCTAGCTCCGTAGATTGATCTTTAAGTAATTATCACCTACACTAATTGATTACTCAAGGGACAAGGGGAAAAAATATTCATGAAATTAAGATATTCCAAGGGGTGATACACCATGAATATCTCCACAATATTATCAAACTCTTGCACTAATATCGATGACCTACAACACTTGCTTCAAAGTCCTATAATACTCTAACATTAATATTTCAATATGGAGGTGATATACATGAGACTAATCAAGGTAAGTAGACCAAAGGTTAGTTTCAGAAACTAATGCTAATTTCACACTTTAATGGAGCCAAAACAAACTAGCTACACTCTATATGACCTATTAGAATGAGAAATTCTTGTACCAAACATGAAAGGATAAAGAGAAGCAAGGATAAAAGCTTATCACTAGACCTCACCATACATCACTTCACACACTAAGAAAAGATGTTTTTGAACTCAAAACTAGATTAAATGTAATATGCAAAGGTAAAGTACAATATCAAACCAACAAGGCTTCACCATACTAGGTGTAGAGTTAGAATACAAGAGCCAAAATGGCCAACACATAAAATGTGAGAGAGGAAAGAGAGAAGTGGAGATCAAAGGTCACAATGCTAATTATCAAGGAATAAAAATTAGTTATGTTTTAGAGAGGTGAATTATGAATATCTTCCAACATGTGCACTATGATGGGGGTAATACAACTCCACCTCTCTATAACATAACTGATGGCATGAAAAACCTCACAATGCCACTATTTTAGTGTGAATCAATAATGTCATATCTTGATCTCTCTAGAGAAAAATAAAAAGAGATACCACATGTGAACTATAATGGGGGTGTTAAGAACAATCTCTAAAATTAATTAGATGTGTCCCTAACCACTGGTATTCTTATGGACAAGTGTTCTCACGACCTGCAATCACCATTATCTTTATTTCATTCATTCCTCACACTTATCATTCAAGTGACCTTTGATTTTACAAAAAAATTAATGTAGGGGTGATATGACACCTATAAAGAGTCATCTTATCCCTAAATCCATTAGACAGACCTTAAAAGTTCTCCCAATTGGACTCATCACTTTCTCACTTGGTGATCACTCTTCATTCTCATTGTCTTCCATAGACTGCCTAAAGTAAAGGGGCTTGTAGAGGTGTTTACATGTTTATATAAAGTAATAAATGAACATTGGGGGTTATATCATGTCCCAATTGACCTTTCCAATTTATTCTCATCCTTTAAATCTCCTTTTAACCTAAAAAACCATCAAAATATGTCAATAAAACCTATTATGTACACTATCTATACAAAAAGGGTAGAATCCAATCTGATGGGAAGGAACCTGGGGAAGTTATATACAATTAAAAATAAATTTCAAAACCAAAATATCCCTCTTGAGTGCATTTATATCCACTTCTTTCGCATTGAGTCATGAACAAGGGTTTTGGAGGGTTTTGAGTAGTTTTGACTCTTAAGGATTGTTCATACAATCCTTACATTGAAACCTCATAAAAATACCACTATAATCATGTTAGGGACATTCCTCAACATATACCAAATCCTTAGGTCTCCATGATAAACATTTATACTAACGTGAGCATCTAAAGATGGCCTCTCGAGATTAGGAGTGCATTCTAAGTAAGCTTGAGGTGGTTTTAGCCAAAATGACCTTTTTGTGGGACCCCTCTAAAAAAAAAGGTTGTGATTCACCTTATATCCACTATTTAAGGTTTTAAATTTCATTTTAAGGCTCATTTCCCCCTATAATTGGTATTGAGACCCCATTAGGGCTTTAGGCCTAGTCTAGGCCTTGTAGGTCTGACTGTGTCTTTGCATGTTTAGGCCATCCTGTTTGGTTTTTGTAACTTTTAAGTTATTATACATCCTATTTAATGTTTAAAAAAACCCTCACATCTCTTTTTAGTGACCCAACACCCAAATATCATCTCTTTATCACTTACTTACCCCTGCCTATGACTTTGCATCCCTATGAGTGCCCTCTATTTGAGACAAAACAAAGGGCATATCCCCTATTGTCTTAACCAAATTGGATAAATGAGAGGTTGTATTAATTCATGTAGATGATATGTACCAATTTTAATATCTTTGAAACACCTTAAAGGTCATCAACACTCCAAATTTCTAAGACAAAATTTTATACTATGAGGATTGTACATGATTTTTTAGTTGATTATGAGGTTGTATGTTGAAACCCTCATTGATTTATTTCCCTATGATGAGAATCATGTGATATTATCATCATCATCGTGAATCTATTCTCAACATATATAGCACTCTCAAATTCTGCTAACTCTCTCAATTCACTCCTCCAAACGTAGGAAAAACTGCCTATTGTAGAAAACTGTAGGTATTATTTTCAAACAAATGAAGTATCCTATAAGGTGTCATTATAATTTAGACATTATATCATGTTTATATTCTCATATAATCCTTGATATAATCTCCCAACTATTCCCATTTAAATCTTATGATTAAATACCTATGTTAAGACCAAACTGCCAAATGCTAGTGCACTATTACACAATAGTCAGACTGTAGGTGGCCCTTTTGAAGACAAAAGGAGCACCTGTAGGATGTTCATATGAGTTAAGATCCTATACTCAGCTCCTTTAAATGTTACTTGATCTACTAGTAACATTTACATTCCAAAGAAGTAGTTTTCTACAGGGTTATGCTCCATTAGGTCTCATAACATTGTAAAGCCATTTGGACTCAAAATACTATAGATAACACTATCAACATATAGTGACATATTGCCTGAAATGGAGGTCTTAATACATCAACCTCCTTTGGCCAAACAACCACTTTCCTTTACAAGGCAGTGCACATATGATTAGGCAACACTAAGAGGCATTCATAGCTATTTAGACCTCATGTATTTCACTATGGAAGGGTCAAAAGAAAGGTGAAAACCCTATTTTGAAGACTTTAAGGTAATTTGTCCCTTAATTCACTTCATCAATTTGTGGAGAGTTAAAATAGGTATGTTTTCCACTTCATGGTTCTACCATGGAGACTATGCCATAGTCTAAGTTCTAGAACCTTAAATAGGTTCAAACAAGTTTCAAACACATACATTTCAATGTTCATATACCTTTGTATGAGATTCCTATAGGTGCACATAAACAATATACAAGACATGACTATATGTATGGAGAATTGGTTCTCTCAACCAATCTCAAACCATAATTGGATATCTTAAATATATCATTTCCACCCTAGGAGCTATCTCAACACTTAAAAAATGTCTTCATTACAATACCATGGATGTGTATATCTCCTTTTACCTGCCTATAGATGAGTACTTGAATGAAAGTCTGATTGTGTACCATATATGACTATATTATTCAAATGAAACACCTTTTCAACCTAGTTTTTGAAGGAAATGTGATTACCATGACATATGACAAGTGAAAACATCATATCCTTCTTTGTTTTAAACCACTTACAAGAAAGGAAACCTCTGTAGTTTGGTGAAACCTATTTGCAACCTAGTAATGGATCTTCCACTTGAAAAATGGAGTGTTTATGATTTTAAACTCACCTATACACATGAAAAATGATTGGAAAACATGAGATAAGGATGTACACATATTAAAAAAACACTTTCATCAATTCATTTTAACGGACCAATTCAAACAAGAGAGAAACCTATAGGGTGTGGGGATAAGCATGTTGAAACAGTGATGAACACTCTTAACATTAGTTCATAAAGAATAGAAAATCAATCCTTGAAATCATACCATGAAATGGAATTATACTAAGAGTAATATCTACCACCAAGTGAATTTGTCTTGAATCAACCCCTATTGTCCGTACTAGATCAAAACCAGTTGCTCATTTTTGCCTGCCTAGTGGAATGCTAGAATAATAGAACATTTTTAGGCTATTTTCAAGTGTTTCAAAGCTGATCAAATATGGGGATGAGTTTATGGGAGTTGAAGAATCATTGTATAAGCTTTTCACATATGTCACACTCTTGTATAAGTCATATAAATACCAAAACTTCCTCTTTTTCAATCATTTTCTTATTTTGATGTAGAAATCTATACACTTTCAGTTAGAAACTGCCACCTCTAATAATAAACTGACATGGGGATCATTCAAAAATACTTGGACACCTTGTCTTACATGGAAAACTATAAAAACCTTCATAAAAAGCCCAAATATGACTATAGGAATGACATAAGACTAAAGATGAATATGACCAAGGTAATGACACATTAAATGACACCAACTAGGACCATGACACACCCTATAATACCCTAATAGACCCCTATCCAAGTTTTGTACTATAGGGGGTTGACCTCTTTTGACTTGTGGGCAAAATAGTCAACAATGCTCTAGGGTGAAACTATAGGGATTTGACACACACATGAGTGTTCTTTTGGTTAATCCAAATAACTTATAGCTTCAATTTTATGCTTGCCTAAAGTTAGGCTAAAAAATACATTTTTATTATATTGGGATGGGCATTTTTGAGGCTAGAATGGGTGGTGGGTCTCTCAATCGAGCATGATGGGAAGAAAATAACCTGGTCTTAGACATTATCTACCACCTTGGATGTGTTGGTAATGACAATTTTGATCGACAAATATTTGGAGGTAGAGTTCTCCAACTACAAATTCAAATTTGATAACATTTATTATTAGTGTTTCCATGCTCATAAATAATAGTGAAAACATGCATTCGAGTGGATTTAGAGGTATTGGTTATTAGATCATGTGTCATTTTTATATATAGATTTATTTGAAGTGATGTACTTCCACTTGGAGGTCCCATAGGTGGAAATATTAGTTGGAGGATAAGAACTTATCTCTTCCTTCTAAAAAAGTTGCATTTAGAACCTGTTACTTTAGTGTATGCCACATATTCATCTCCAAGGTTACATAAATATGATCTAGGGTGAAATTATAGGGATTCAACACAAATTTGAGGGTTATTTTGGTTTCTTGCAATGAATTATGGTTTACATTTTATTCACTTTTGAAGTTAGGCCAAAAAACTAGAATTTTCTTATATTAGGAAGGGTTTATTAAAATTGGAATGGGTAGTGGTTCTATCAAATGATCATGATGGGAGGCCAAGAAACTAGTCCTATAAGTTATCTAACACCTTGGACATGTTATAAATTCCATTTTCAAGCCAAAAATCACCATAACCAAAGTTCTCTAACTACCACTTCAACTTTGACAACATTTATTATCATTGTTTCCACACCCCTGAACAATAGGGAAAACATGATTCTAGGTGGATTTGGATGTCAAGGTCATGAGAAAATGTGTAATTTTCCTATCTATATGTTCTAAAAGTTATGTATTTACACCTAGGGGTCCTTGAGGTATAAATACTAGTTGAAGCTTAAGAACTTGTCTCTTCACTACAAAAATTTACATTTTAGAAACTGTTACTATAATGTGTTCCATTGATTAGTCTCAAAGATTCCATCAAGGTGATCCAAGGTGAAATTATAAGGATTTGAAATACTTTAAAGGCATCTTATGTTTCATCCAAATGACTTACGATTTTATTTTATGTACGCTTGAAGTTAGGTTAAAAAATTACATTTTTCATGTAATGGGAAGGACATTTTTGAGGCTAGATTGGGTGGCGGGTCTCTCAACTAGGTGTGATGGGAGGCCAAGAACCTAGTCCTTGACATTATTTACCACTCTATATATGTTTGAATTACCAATTTAGACCATTAATCACCAAAATTAGAGTTTTCCAACTACTACTTCAACTTTGACAACATTTGTTGTTAATATTTTTACACTCTTAAACAATGGAATATATAGGGCGACAGTTCCCTTATATAGATAGGGGCTAGAGCCCTATCTATGGGGCACTCGATGGGCCCTTATCTATCTATATGGCATCAGCCCTATCCTATAGATATAACTGGCGAGGGGAGAGCACTTGACCCTGAAGTGGGTCGAGGTGGATTCACCACTCCACTGTGCTGGATTGGATAGGTGGGGGCAGGGTTCGAACCTGCAGTCTTCAGGTCATGGGCCTGATGAGTTGACTAATTACTCTACCCTGCTTCGTCAGATATGGATATGGCCACAATGAATCAATGCCATATCCATATCCGCAGATAGATAAGATAATATTCGCTACGCTCAAGATAAGAGTCTATAATATTCGCTACTCCATCTATATATATGGGATAAGATAAGATAAGATAAGATAAGATAAGATAAGATAAGATATATAGGGGGTGGGGGGGCCCATATCCCATCTAGTTAGAGGGGGAGGGGGGGCAGGGCCCTGCCGAGCTAATGAATCAATGTGAATCTTATTACATACGTAATATGATCGGATCGTTCGACCAGATATATAGATGGGCAAATAGGAATGAATGATATGGTGGCACCACCTTTCACCAATGATGAGAAGAGAAGAAATGGCCAAGATGAGTGAAATGGAAAGGGAGATAACAAAGTTTATGAAGTGAAATAAAAGAGCTATGACCACCAAAATATTCCAATGATTCAAAAGACATGAGAATTACAATCTTACACTACTTTAGAGGGTCAAATAAGAGTCTCTAAAAGAAGGGCAACAACTCTATGGAGAAGGAGATATCACAACATCACTTCATGATTACATGGGTGAAATCAAGTTGACTCAAATAAGAGCAAAATATTTCAATAAAGGTGAAAGCATCATATAAGAATGAAAATCTTCTCCAAAGAGAATGTTCCAAAGGAGGAGGTAGAACATAACCACTCCATCAAACTTGCACCAATATAATTTATGAGGGAAATCGAAGAAGGTATGCAAGAAATGAGTATTCCATTGTTTATTTCAATTTTAATTATAATAGAAATGTGCTATGTCTATAAATTCAATGAATATAAAACATGAATATCAAGTCCCAAATGATATTAACCCTGTGTAACAAGGGTATCCACATTAGAATAGTGATAAATGGTGTAGCCCAATCATGATAGGCACTTCGCAGTAATGTATGACTCTATCTCAAACATTATACTATTTTCTCTCATATAGTTTTAATTGCAACACATATTGAAAGATTATAAGTTAGATTTAGTAAATTACTTGAAGGAAATATTAAAGATGATTATATCTAAATATGGCCATACATCCATCAAATTTTGTTTTGAAATGATAATGTGAGCCAAATTGTACGCAAAAAGATGATCACCACAAAATGTGAAAACACACACACACACACACACACACACATGTATCCATAAAATCCATAAAGGCATACAAAATAAAAACAAAATAGAATGTTTGATGAATGACAAATATGCATACAATGCCAATAACACATACAATGCCATATAGGTATACACAAAAATACATCATCTAAAAAGATAATATAATGTTGGGTATATGTCATATACACATACAATACCAAAAATGCGTACATTTACATATAGGTATACAAACAAGTAAAAAATCCTACACATCAAATAATCTCCCTCTTTTTACCTTCCTCTAAGAAGACTCTCCCTGGGATGCCCTGTTTGTAGATGGATATCCCTCAGATGCCTTAGATTCCTCCAAGGTCCAATTGCAAGTCGTTTTATGCTCATAAATTTACTATAGTTAAACTTTTTCAAATAAAAATATTATTAGAAAATTTACGTACTATACATGTAATCATGTTTAGAAAGTAATTTTAAACTATAAAATAAAAATAATTTAAACATGCACTTACTTGAATCTCATGGTCATGCCCAATCTGTGTCTGACGCTCAATAGGTTCAATGATAGGTTGAGGTACACAAACAAGCATGTAAAATGGGAATAAAACATGAAAAGTTTCCCTATTAATCATTTGAATGGGACTATAAAATGTCATTGGACATCCTTACATACATAATACATTCACATAAGTTATATTTTCTCAACTATCTAGTAAAATTATTTAAACAAATCTATGTTTACAATTCAAAATTAAAAGTTAACATGTACCTCAGTGATTGCCTACATAAATAACATTGCAAAAATAATACCTATGTCTATCTCAACTCAAAGATATGGAGGAGTCTACACTATGGTCATCAACTGAATAAATAACCTCGCTTAGTTTTCTAGAAAATATTGAAAATATCTGGCAAATTTAACTCCTTTAATAACCTATAATCAGTTAAAATAAATTTCAAAACCCTTTTGTATCTTAAAAATTGGGAAACCAATAAGTAATTTACCTAAAACATAATTCATGTTGATGTAAGACTCAATCCTTATATGATTTTTCACTTACATAATCGAATGGGAATGATGTAATTTAAGGAATCAACATAATAATTTTTCCTAGCCACTTCAATTCAGGGCTTACACTTCAAATTTTATCACTCTTAACCTCTAAATCTCTACTCACTTTCTTGACTTATTGCTTATCCTATATACATGCACTATGCAGTTTTGTGTTTCTAAACTTCTTTATCTCAAGTTAGGACCCTATTGGCATGTAAGTAGATGCACAAAGAGAATAAAAATATGAAAAAGAAAAGCACAAAATTAGACAAAAAAAATGGTCAAAGGAACCTTTGAATAAAATAGACCAAGAGTGTACTATTTAATAGTAATGTGCTTGAATTTTGATATCCTTAATAGATACATTTCATGAATTACACAAGGGAACTAACTTAAGTATTTGGAAGATAAGTAGTGGTACTATAGGTAGCAATGAAAATATTGAGTACTTAAGAAACACTATGAAGAAGAGATGATAATCAATAAACTTGTGAAGCTTTAAAATAAGTTTGAGAAGGTAAATAAACACCAACGATATGAAATTAGAATAACTAGGATGAATATATTTAAAAAAAAATGGGAGTAATATATCATTAGACATTGAAGGAGACTCTCTATAAGGTTGATCATTATTAAAAGCATTCAAAGATCGATTATTCACCCTATAAGGTATATATTCAATTAAGGTTCTTAGGTTACGGATTTTATGTCTATATCTTTCAACATATATTTTCACATCACTATCATTCAAATTTTTATTTGAACATGTATAATTGTTAGTTAAAAGCATATATATATATATATATATATACATGTACATAGATTATATTATTAACTCAAAATTACCTCTGTATATGTGAACATTGGCCTAGAAACATCAATAAATGCAGTATTAGATGGCCTAGAAATTGGTTGTGCATATGTAAACTTGAATGGGCCTAAAAATGATGTAGTGGGTTGTGAATATGATTTCATCATCTCCTCTTGCAACATAAAAAATTACATATATATTATTCAAGTTATATGAATTAATTATTAGTTTTTAATACAAATATACTAAAGTTTAACATGTCAGATATTAAGTATGCTTACATATGTGTAGTGACTGATGTGTGTCCAAAAAATATACGTGCTAAAATCTCATCGCGTAAAAGTATACCATCTAAGCCTTTAGAAGCACAACATCATCATCTAAAGGTCTAGTGCATATAACACCATGACATATGATACAGTGAGGTTAGGTATGCCCATTGGATAGAGTATCTCTAGTGTAAGTCTCCTAAAGCCTACTCATATGTTTAATGAGTGTGTAAGTAAGCATAATAAGTGCATGCAAAGTGTCAATATCCATAACCTCCTTCAATATAGAATGGATCTCTGGTTGAATTTGATTTTGAGTAGGGACCCTTATAGGTCAATGAGGCACATGAAATGCCCCTGTTCTATTTTATGCATAGCCTTTCCCTTAGCCATAAAACTTTGAGTAGTCAAAATAGTTGAGAATCTCATTGAGGATAAAATTGTAGTATATTTTCCTCAAAACATATAATGGGACCTCATGGTTTTTACATTCTAGGTAATCAAACACCATCTACCATCAGTCCCAAAAATTATTTTTAATCAAATTGTGATAGCATTGGTGGACCGAGAAGTGTTTGGTGGATAGTATGAAGGTTGCATTGGTTGATGGGTCAATGAATAAGGCACAAATTAGGTCCTTTAATTTTTTTTGTTCCTCCACCTCATGTGATGAAAATTTGTCAGCATAACAATCCCTACATCTATCCTTATATGATGCCCATCTATCAATTTGAATCATTATTGAATCAACTTGACCTAATACTGACTCTAGGGTATTGGCCAAATAGGTGCAATGGGTGTTGGTCAAAGTGGGGTCCCTAATTTTCTTAGTTGTTTATTCAATTTCTATTTTGTTTTCCACTATTTGTGCAACCAAATCCTCTTAACTTTCTACGGGGTCTTGTGTAACTATAGGAGGACTAGGAGGGCTATGAGGGTTAGGAAAAGGGTTAGTAGGATGTTTTATTTTATTTTAATAGGCTATTAAAAAAAAAGATTTTAAAAATAAAACATTGAAAATGATTCTTTTTGCTAAAATCTAGTATTAATAGGTTTGGTTTTTGATTGCTTACCTCCCATCTATGGAGGCATTATTGATTCAACGAGGTAATGGGTGATCTTAGCATGCTTTCTCCTCCTCCAATCATAACATGAATGTGGTTTAACATAGAGAAGGGTAGAGCATTTATAAAAATGAGTGAGAATGATAATGCCCGTGGGTTTGGGCCTTTTTTATTTCATAGTAATATAATGTGTGTTTTATGTATAGTATACATAATACATACACATTATAACACATACACGCTATGCACACTCTACATATTGTGTTCTTTGAATAACATGTATAGGTTATAACACATACATGTTATGGTTTGGTGTTATCAAACCTAAGTTTCAATAATGCATGTGTTATAGATAATATACATATACATAATGTCTATAATACATACATGTTAGAGTAAATATCCACAAAATTATCCCCCAACTCCATGCACTTATCCCCATATCATTTTGATGACCCAGGTCTCCTATACTACACAAAAAGATTAAAACTTGATAAACATCTTTCACTATTAGTTTCAGATCAATACCTATTTTCTAGACCTCTAGACACTATTAGACATAAAGGGACATTACCACCGATGGTAGTGTCTATATCTTTATCTAATTCATAGTTATAAAAATTCATCCAAATTATAAAAATGATCAAAACCCATGGGTTGGCCTAATTGTCTTATTGAACCCTACTATGAGATATTTTCAAAAGGTGTGGTATAAATACAAGTCTAAGCCTTCTTACTCCTCATTTATAAAATACCAAGAAAACACCTACCAAAGATAAATAAATTAGTTGAACAAACACTTTGTTATGCCCTATTAATTCTTATTTTCATATCAAGCATAGGAATAGTCATATTACAGGTCTAAAGCATTCAAAGAGCATCTCTTGAGTGATATTTATCAAATTAAAAGATACATCACTCCATGCATCTTCATGTAATATATTTTACCCTTATACACACACTTTCCCACACATAAGGGAGAACTACTTAAGTTTGAGGCCCTCCTTAGAGTATTGACCATGTAGGTAGTGCCCATTGACAGAGGGATATTTAGGGTAGCTTGACACTGTGAGCCCACTAACCCATTTTTCAATAAATGAGGTGAAGAAGGGTGAAGATTTATGGTTTGATCAATCAACAAAAAATGTTAACCTATACCCCAAATCTGAATACATTAACATAAAGGTGAAAAAAATCCTAGAATCATGAAGTTGGTCACATTTATATCTAGTCATTATTTCATATGGGAGACCTATGTCATAGATAGACACTAACACCAAGATCTGATGGTAGTGTTCATGACCACATAATTGCAATTTATATAATTTGATAACTGATCTAGAACACTGATCTTACATAATTTACATCTATTTTTAGTCAATATATGATTCCACACAATAAACTAGTTAAGTATCATTGTGATCTAGGGTGAAATTATAGGGATTCAGTACACATTTGAGTGTTATTTTGGTTTCTTTCAATGACTTATGGTTTACATTTTATGCACTTCTAAAGTTTGGCCAAAAACCTACAATTTTCTTGTATTGGGAAGGGTATTATTAAGGTTAGAATGGGTAGTGGGTCTATCGAACGAGCATGATGGGAGGCCAAGAACTTGGTTTTAATAGTTATCTAACACCTTATACATGTTGGAAATTTAATTTTTAAGTCGAAAAGCACCAGAACGAAAGTTCTCCAACTACCACTTCAACTTTGAAAACATTTGTTATCAGTGTTTCCACACCCCTGAACAATAGAGAAAACATGATTTTGGGTGGTTTTGGATGTCAAGGTCATGAGAAAACATGTAATTTTCTTATCTATATGTTTTAAAAGTTATGTATTTACACCTAAAGGTCTTTGAGGTATAAATTCTAGTTGGAGCTTAAGAAATTGTCTATTCACTACAAAAAAATTTCATTTTAGTCCTTGTTATTATAACATGTTCCATTGATTGGTCTCCAAGATTTCATCAAGGTGATCCAAGGTGAAACTATAAGGATTTGAAATATTTTCGAGGCTTCTTATGTTTCATCCAAATGACTTATGATTTTTTTTTTATGCACGCCTAAAGTTAGCTTAAAAAATTACATTTTTCATGTATTGGGAAGGACATTCTTGAGTTTAGAATGGGTGGTGGGTCTCTTGACTAGGTGTGATGGGAGGCTAAAAATCTAGTCATTGACATTATCTACCACTCTATATGTGTTATAATTAGAAATTTAAACCATGAATCACCAAAAGTAGAGTGTTCCAATTGCTACTTCAACTTTTAAAACATTCATTGTCAGTGTTTTTGCACTCTTGAACAATGGAACATATATATGCTGAGAAGAGAATAAATATCCAAGATGAGTGAAATGGAGAGGGAGAGAACAAAGTTTGTGAAGTGAAACAAAAGAGCTATGACCATAAAAATATTCCAAGGATTCAAGAGACATGAGAATTAAAATCTTGAACTACTTCAGAGGGTCAAAGAAGAGTCTCTAAAAGAAGGGCAACAACTCTATGGAGAAGGATATATCACAACATCACTTCATGATTACATGGGTGAATGCAAGTTGACTACAATAAGAGCAAAATATTTTAATAAAGGTGAAATCATCAAACAAGAATGAAAATCCTATCCAAAGAGAACATTCCAAAGGAGGAGGTAGAACATAACCACTTCATCAAACATGCACAAGGATAATGTATAAGGGAAATCAAAGAAAGTATGCAAGAGATGAGTATTCCATTGTTTATTTTGATTTTAATTATAATAGAAATGTGTTATGTCTATAAATTCAATGAATACAAAACATGAATATCAAGTCCCAAATGATATTAAACCTGTGTAGCAAGGGTATCCACATTAGAATAGTGATAAATGGTGTATCCCATTCATGAGAGGCACTTCATAGTAATATATGACTCTATCTCAAACATTATACTATTTTCTGTCATATAGTTTTAATTGCAACATGTATTGAAAGATTATAAGTTAGTTTTAGTAAATTACATGAAGGAAATATTAAAGATGATCATATCTAAATATGACCATACAACAATCAAATTTAGTTTTGTAATGATAATGTGAGCCAAATTGTAAGTGAAAATATGATCACCACAAAATGTGAACACACACACATATATGTATCCATAAAATCCATAAAGGTATACCAAATAAAAACAAAATAGAATGTCGTTTGAATGCCATATAGGCATATAATGCCAATAACACATACATTACCATATAGGCATACACAAAAATACATCATCTAACAACATAATATAATGTTGGGTGTATGCCATATATGCATACAATAACAAAAATGCGTACATTTACATATAGGCATATAAACAAGTACATTATCTATGACATCATACTCATCAAATAGGCCCTCTCTATACCATCCTCTATGAAGACTCTCCCTAAGATGCCCTATTTATATATGGATATCCCTCAGATGCCTTAGATTCCTCCAAGGTCCAATTGTAGGTCCTTTTATACTCATAACTTTAATATAGCTAAACTCATTCAAATACATATATTATTAGAAAATTTACATACTATACATGCAATCAAGTTTAGAAATTAATTTTAAACTAGAAAATAAAAATAATCTAAACATGCACTTACTTGAATCACATGGTCATGCTCAATCTGTGTCTGACACTCAACAGGTTCAGTGATAGGTTGAGGTACACAAAAAAGCATGTGAAATGGGGATAAAACATGAGAAGGTGCCCTATTAATCATTTTAATGGGACTATTAAATGTCATTGGACAACCCTAATTACACAATACATTTACATAAGTTATATTTGCTCAACTATCTAGTAAAATTATTAAAACACATCTATGTTTATAATTCAAAATTAAAAGTTAACATGTACCTTGGTGACTTCCTACATAAATGACATTGTAACAATAATACCTATGTCTATCTCAACTCGTAGAGATGGAGGAGTCTACACTATGGCCATCAATTGAATAAATAATATCGCTTAGTTTTCTATAAAATATTGAAAATATATGGCAAATTTATCTCCTTCAATAACCCATAATCAGTTAAAATAAATTTCAAAACCCTTTTTTCTATTAAATATTTGGAAACCAACATGCAAGTTAGTTAAAAAATAATTTGTGTTGATGTAAGACCTAATCCTTATATGATTTTTCACTTACACATTCAAATGAGAATGATGTAATTTAAGGAATCAAGATAATAACTTTTCCTAGCCACTTCAGTTTAGGTCTTATACTTAAAATTTTATCACTCTTAACCTTTGAATCTCTACTCACTTTCTTGACTTATTGCTTATCCTATATACATGCACTATGCAGTTGTGTGTATCTAAACTTATTTATCTCAAGTTAGGACCCTATTGGAATGTAAATAGACACATAAAGAGAATAAAAATATGAAAAAGAGAAGCAAAAAATTATGGGAAAAAATAGTCAAAGGAAACTTTGAATAAAATAGACCAAGAGTGTACCATTTAATAGCAGTGTGCTTGAATTTTGATATCCTTAATAGATAAATTTAATTTAATATTTTGTATAGAATGCGTGATTGACACAAGGGAACTAACTTAAGTATTTGGAAGATAATTAGTGGTACTATAGGTAGCATTGAAAATATTGAGTACTTAAGAAACACTATGAAGAAGAGATGATAATCAAGAAACTTGTGAAGCTTTAAAAGAAGTTTGAGAAGGTAAATAAACACCAACGATATGAAATTAGAATAACTAGGATGAATATAATTTAAAAAAAATGGGAATAATATATCATTAGACATTGAAGGAGACTCTCTATAAGGTTGATCATTATTAAAAGCATTCAAAGATTGATTATTCACCCTATAAGGTATATATTCAATTAAGGTTCTTAGGTGACATATTTTATCTCTATACCTTTCAACACATATTACACATATATTTTCACATCACTATCATTCAAATTTTTATTTGAACATGTATAATTGTTAGTCAAAAGCATAGATATATATAAATAAAAACTTGTACATATATTATAATATTAAATAAAAATTACCTCTATATATGTGAACACTAGGCTAGTAACATCAACAAATACAGTAGTAGATGTCCCAAAAATTAGTTGTGCATATGTAAAATTGAATTGGCCTAAAAATTCAGTAGTGGGATGTGAAGATGATTTCACTGTCTTCTCCTACAACATAAAAAATTACATATATATTATTCAAGTTTTATGAATCAATAGTTAGTTTTTAATACCTATATAACTAAAATTTAACATGTCATGTTAAGGTGTGGAGCTAAAAGCTTCACCAAGTGAGCAGATTGAGAAGTTGCAGGTTTACACAGTCATCGGCGTCAGTCAGGAGCAACCAACGTCGGTCAAGAACAGACCAAGAGATGCCGGCGTCGGCAGAGATCAGCTGACATTGGTCATAGGCAAACATGCAAGGAACTGATGTCGATTACATGTGCATCCAGAAAGCTATTTTTGTGGATAGAACAAAGTGTTTGCATGTTAGGATTAAGTGATAGTCTTAAGTCCGCATCTCTATTTTTAGCAAGATTATTTAGAGCCCTTGATTAGGAGGTGCATATAATGGCTGTAGTTGTATGCTCATGTTTCCTAATTATTATATAATAGGATAGATCTTCATAGCTTATTGTAGAATGTTGTAAAGAACAATACATAATTGTATATGTGAATCATTCCAGGTTGTTGGAGTTGATTGTATGTGAGAGAGAGAGCTCTTGAGGAAAAGAGATCTAGAGAGAGATCTGTACATCTGAGAGAGGTGTGGAAGAAAAAGAGTTTCTTCAATTGTATTCCTTCTATAAAGAGTTTAATATAAGTTTTCAGGGTGGTTTCTTGAATCTCTTGTTCTTTGCTATTTCTGATTCTAGTTACTTATCTTTCTAGTTGAATTTCGCATTTTATTGCTTGCATATTGTAATCAACATTATTGGTTGATCCCCAACAAGTGGTATCAGAGCATTTATGTTATAGGTGCCTGACAAGTGGTATCAGAGCTCAGGTTCACTAACAGGTGGTTCAGATCTGTGTAGTGTGTATTGATTATAGGGTACTCACAGGGGTTTCTGCAGGGATTTCTGTTTGAGTGGGAGAAGCAATGGCAGAAGAAAGTAAATTGAGAATGGAAAAGTTTAATGGAAAAAATTATCAACATTGGAGAATGCAGATAGAGGATTATCTGTATCAGAAAAATCTATACTTACCGTTAGGTGGGGTTTCAAAGAAGCCCAAAGACATGGATGATGAAGAATGAGAATTTCTTGATAGAAAGGCTCTTGGATCTATAAGACTGAGTCTGGCATCCACTGTGATATCTAATTTATCACAGGCAAAGACAACGGTAGAGTTGATGACTACTTTAGCAAATTTGTATGAAAAACCCTTAGCTTCAAATAAGGTATATCTTATGAAGTAGTTATTTAATCTGCATATGAATGAAGGTGGATCTGTATCTGATCATCTAAATGATTTCCATGGAATTTTAAATCAATTAAGTTTAGTCAATATTGTGTTTGATGATGAAATTAAAGCTCTTTTAATATTATGTTCTTTGCTTGAAAGTTGGCATAGCTTGGTAATGGCAGTTAGTAATACTGCATCGGCTTCAAATATTTTAAAAGTAGAGGATGTTGTTAGTGTTATCTTGAAAGAGGAAATCCATAGAAAAGCACAGAGGAAACATCTGGGAACACTTTAAGTTTTGAGAGCAGGGGGAGGCAAAAAGAGAAGAGCAAGAGGAGATCAAGGTCTAAGTCAAAGGTGAGAGGTAGATCCAAATCCAAAAATGGCAGGAAGCCACAATGCTGGAATTGTGGAAAGATAGGGCACATAAGCAGAGATTGTTGGTCAAAGCCTAAGGAGGACAATCAGCACAAAAAAAAAGAAGAAGCAAAGGTTGCAGGTATTGCACAAGATGCTTTAATATTCTCTTTGCATAATGATATAGAATCTTGGGTGTTAGATTTTGGTGTATCTTTTCATGCTACCCCTAATAGAGAATATTTTAGTGACTATGTCCATGGAGATTTTGGAATAGTGTATTTAGGGGATGATGAGCCTTGTAAAATTGTTGGCAAAGGAAAAGTGGAGCTGAAAATGCAGAATGGCAACACATGGGTGTTGAGAGATGTCATGCATGTTCCCAACTTGAAGAGGAATTTGATTTCTGTAGGGAAGTTAGGGGATGAGGGTTGTACAGTAACTCTTACAATTGAATCTTGGAAGGTGACCAAGGGTGCACTTGTAATGTCCAGAGGTAAGAGAGTAGGTACTCTCTATTTATGTAATTATGTTACTAATAATTCTCCTTTTGTATTATCTACTTCAGATGTGGATGCAAAATTGTAGCACTCTAGGCTCGGCCACATGAGTGAGAAGGGAATGTCCATTCTTA
Organism: Torreya grandis; assembly: GCA_037957365.1. Lineage (NCBI taxonomy): Eukaryota > Viridiplantae > Streptophyta > Pinopsida > Cupressales > Taxaceae > Torreya > Torreya grandis. Next base: position 2,292,149 of record JARHVA010001478.1, read on the forward strand.
AGTGAAAAGGTATGCTTTCAGATTTAAAAAGCATAGATCTAGATTTTTGTGAGCATTGTGTTTTTGGGAAACATAAGAGAGTGAGTTTTCTCAAGACTGGGTCAATAAAGAAGAAGCATAAGTTGCATCTTGTTCACGCAGACGTGTGGGGACCGGCTCAGGTTGCTTCTATTGGAGGATCAAAATACTATGTTTTGTTCATAGATGATGCTATAAGAAAGGTATGGGTCTATTGTATTAAAAAAAAAATCTGATGTATTTGAGACTTTTAAGATTTGGAAAGCTATGGTTGAGAATGAAACAGGCAGAAGATTGAAGTGCCTGAGATCTGACAATGGTGGTGAGTTCTGCAACTATAAGTTCAATTGGTATTGTTATATGCATGGAATCCATAGGCAAAGGATGGTTCCAAGGACACCTCAGCAAAATGGAGTTGCTGAAAGGATGAACAGAACAATTATGGAGTGTGTAAGATGTATGAGATTGCATGCTAGTTTTCCCTTAGAGTTTTGGGCAGAAGCTGTTGATACTGTAGTGTACCTGATTAACAGAGGACCCTCTACAGCTCTGGATAGTGGAATTATAGAAGAGGCATGGATAGGTAAAAAGGTAGATCTCTCATTTCTCAAAGTTTTTGGTTGTGAAACCTTTGTGCATGTTGATAAGGAAAATAGAAAGAAGCTGGATACTAAGTCTATGAGGTGCACATTTATTGGCTATGGCTCTGATGATTTTGGATTCAGGTTTTGGAATCTAGGAACTAACAAGATAATTAGGAGCCATGATGTTGTTTTCAATGAAAAAGTGATGTATAGTGATCAACTAAGGAAGCTGAATCAATCTGGGCAGAGCAGTGGAGAATTGGACGAGGTGACGGTCCAAAATGAGCTCGCAAAAAAAAGAAATAATCACTTACAGGAAAACACAGAGACCGACATCGATTAGGTAGGAACCGACATCGGCAAAATATAAAATGATGTCGGCAATACAGGAACCAACGTCAGCTAGGAAGGAACCGACGTCGATCAGGCATAATCGATGTCGGCCAGTTACAGGCCTGGAGGTGACCAAGGTCGGTCACTGTCAGAGAATTTGGGTAGACAGCGTGTTGTGAATGAGTCTCAGATGCCCATCAAGAGGTCAGAAAGGGTAAGTAAACCTCTAATTTGATATTCCCCTTCATTATTCTATTTATTACTTACTGATGGTGGAGAACTAGAGAGTTTTGAAGAAGTAATACAGGTAGAATCCAAGGATCAGTGGGAGCGTGGCATGGTTGAGGAAATGGAGTCCTTGAAAGAGAACCAAACATGGGATTTGGTTGAGTTTCCAATAGGTAAGACGACACTGAAGAATAGATGGATCTACAGATTGAAGGAAGGTGAGAATGGTAAGATGAGATATAAGGCCAGATTGGTAGTGAAAGGATTTGCACAAAAACTAGGTATTAACTTTGGTGAGATTTTTTCTCTTGTTAAAATGACTTCTATACGGACTGTATTGTCTTTAGTTGCTATTGAGGATTTGCATCTTGAGCAGCTTGATGTTAAGACAACATTTCTTCATGGAGATTTGGATGAAGAAATATATATGGATCAGCCAGAAGGATATGAGGTCAAAGGTAAGGAGAAGTTAGTGTGTAGATTGAAGAAAAGCTTGTATGGCCTCAAGCAAGCTCCTAGACAGTGGTATTTGAGATTTGACAGGTTTATGACTGAGCATGGCTATAGTAGGTGTCAATCTGACCATTGTGTGTATTTTAAGAGATTGGATAATGGTAGATATATTATTCTGTTGTTGTATGTAGATGATATGCTGGTTGCAGGATCACACATGCAGGATATCTCTGAGCTTAAGGTGAAATTAGCTCAAACATTTGCCATGAAGGATTTGGGAGCAGCAAAGAAAATCCTTGGCATGAGCATTAAGAGAGACAAGAAAAATCACAGGTTGATTTTCTCTCAAGAGGATTATGTGAACAAGGTGTTGAAATGGTTCAATATGCAGGATGCAAAACCAGTAAGCACACCTTTGGCTGGACATTTTAGGTTGAGTAAAGAACAATGTCCTAATTCACATGATGAGGTAGAGTACATGAGTAGAGTTCCATATTCTTTCACAGTAGGGAGTTTAATGTATGCAATGGTTTGTACTAGACCGGATATTGCCCAAGTAGTGGGAGTTGTAAGTATATGGCCAATCTAGGGAAGGAACACTGGAAAGCAGTTCAGTGGATCCTTAGATATCTGAGAGGAACCAACAGTAGGCATTTGTGTTATGGAGGTTTAGATACTTCTCTACATGGATATGTAGATTTATATATGGAAGGTGATTTGGATGGTAGAAGGAGCACCACAGGATCTGTTTTCACTATTGGTGGAACAGTGGTTAGTTGGATTTCTAAGTTGCAAAAGGTTGTTGCCTTGTCAACTACAGAAGCAAAGTATATTGCAGTCACAGAGGCTAGCAAAGAGATGATATGGATGACATGGTTCATGGAAGAGTTAGGAAAGGAGCAAGAGAGTTGCAGATTGTATAGTGACAGTCAGAGTGCAATTCATTTGGCTAAGAATTCAGCCTTTAACTCAAGAACCAAGCACATACAACTAAGGTACCACTTCATACGACAGGTATTAGAAGATGGTGAGTCAAAGCTGGAGAAGATCCATACAGATAAGAATCTTGCTGATATGTTAACCAAGCCAGTAATAAAGGAAAATTTGAATCTTCATTCAAATTCTGTTGGTCTTCATGATTGAGTTGAAGATGGAGGAGCTGAAGATGTTGCTGTACAGGTACTAGTGCAGCTATTTATCTCCAAGTGGGAGATTGTTAAGGTGTGGAGCTAAAAGCTTCACCAAGTGAGCAGATTGAGAAGTTACAGGTTTAAACAGTCACCGGCGTCAGTCAGGAGTGACCGACGTCAGTCAGGAACATACTAGGAGATGCTGGCGTCGGCAGAGATCAGTCGACGTTGGTCACAGGCAAACAGGCAAGAAACTGATGTCGGTTACCTGTGCATCCAGAAAGCTATTTCTATGGATAGAACAGAGTGTTTGCATGTTAGAATTAAGTGATAGTCTTAAGTCTGCATCTCTATCTTTAGCAAGACTATTTAGAGCCCTTGATTAGGAGGTGCATCTAATGGTTGTAGTTTTATGCTCATGTTTCCTAATTATTATATAATAGGATAGATCTTCATAGCTTATTGTAGAATGTTGTAAGGAATAGTACAGAATTGTATATGTGAATCATTCTAGGTTGTTGGAGTTGATTGTATCTGAGAGAGAGAGCTCTTGAGGAAAAGAGATCTAGAGAGAGATCTGTACATCTGAGAGAGGTGTGGAAGAAAAGGATTTTCTTCAATTATATTCCTTCTGTAAAGAGTTTAATACAAGTTTTCAGGGTGGTTTCTTGTATCTCTTGTTCTTTGCTATTTTTGATTCTAGTTACTTATCTTTTTGGTTTAATTCCACATTTTATCGCTTGCATATTGTAATCAACATTGTTGGTTGATCCCCAACAAGTGGTATCAGAGCATTTATGTTCTAAGTGCCTGACATGTCAAATATTAAGTATGAATACATATGTGTAGTGACTGATGTGTGCCCATAAAATATGTGTTAAAATCTCATCACTTAAAAGTATACCATCTAAGCCCTTAGAAGCACACTGTCATCATCTGAAGGTCTAATGCATATAACACCATGACATATGATACAGTGAGGTCAGGTATGCAGCTTGGGTGAAGTATCTATAGTGTAAGTCTCCTAAAGGCTACTCATATGCTAAATGAGTGTGTAAGTAAGCATAATAAATGCATGCAAAGTGTCAATCTCCATAACCTCCTTCGATATAGAGGTGATCTTCAGTTGAATTTGATTTTGAGTAGGGACCCTTATAGGTTGATGAGGTACATGAATTACACCTATTCTATCTTATGCACAACCTTTACCTCATAAAATTGAGTAGTCAAAATAGTTGAGAATCTCATTGAGGATAAAATTTTAGTAGAGTTTCCTCAAAAAATACAATGGGACCTCATGGTTGTTACATGCTAGGTAATCAAACACCATCTACCATTAGTCCCAAAAATTATTTCTAATCAAATTGTGCTAGCATTAGTGGATTGGGAAGTGGTTATGGATAGTATAAAGGTTGCATTGGTTGATGGGTCAATGAATAAGGTATAAATTATGTCTTTTGTAAATCTTTGGTCCTTTACCTCATGTGATGAAAATTTGTTAGCATAGTAATCCATACATCTATCCTGATATGATGCCCATTTATCAATTTGAATAATTATTGAATCAACTTGACTAATACTCACTCTAGGGTATTGGCCAAATAGGTGCAATGGGTGTTGGTCAAAGTGGGGTCCCTAATTTTCTTAATTGTTTATTTAATTTCTATTTTGTTTTCCACTATTTGTGCGACCAAATCCTCTTGACTTCCTAGGGGATCTTGTATAACTATAAGAGGACTAGTAGGGTTAAGAGGGTTAGGAGGAGGGTTAGAAATGTTAGTGGGATGTTCTCTTGTAGTTTAATGGGGTATTAAAAAAAGGATTTTAACAATAAAACATTGTAAATAATTTTTTTTGCTAAAATCTAGTATTAATAGATTTTGTTTTTGATTGCTTACCTCCCCTCTATGGAGGTATTATTTATTCAACAAGGTAATTGGTGATCTTAGCATGTTTTCTCCTCCTCAAGCATAACATGAATGTGGTTTAGCATAGATAAGGGTAGAGCAAATATAAAAATGGGTAAGAATGATAATGCCCATGGGTTCATGCCTTTTTTATTTCATGTTAATATAATGTTTATGTGTTATGTATAGTGTACATAATGTGTACACATTATAATACATACATGCTATGCACACTATACATAATGTGTTTTTTTTAATCACATTTACATGTTATAACACATATATGTTATGGTTTGGTGTTGCCAAACCTAAGTTTCAAAAATGCATATATGTTATAGACATTATACATATGCATAATGTCTATAAAACATACATGTTAGGGGAAATGCCCATAAAATTATCCCCCAACTCTATGCACTTACCCCCGTATTGTTTTGATGAGCCAAGTCTTTTGTACTACACAAAAAACTTAAAACTTGATAAACTAATTCACTATCAGTTTTAGATCAATACCTATTTTCTATCCCTCTAGACACTATTGGACATAGAGGGATACTACCACCAATGGTAATGTCTATATCTTTATCTAATATACATCTGTAAAAATTCATCCAAATTATAAAAATGATCAAAACCCATGGGTCGGCCTAGTTGTCTTAGTGAACCTACTATGAGATTTTTTCAAAAGGTTTGGTATAAATACAAGTCTAAGCCTTCTTATTCCTCATTTATAAAATACCTACCAAATCTAAATAAATCAATTGAAAAAACACTCTATTATGCCCCATTCATCCCCATTTTCATATCAAATCATATTATAGGTCTAAATCATTCAAAGAGCATCCCATGAGTGATATTTATCAAATTACAAGATAGATCACTACATGCATCTTCATGTAATATATTTCACCCTTGTACACATACTTTTATACACATAGGGGAGAACTACTTAAGTTTGAGGCCCTCCTTGGAGTATTGGCCATGTAGGTAGTTCCCATTGACAGAGGGATATTTAGGGTAGCTTGACACTGTAAGCCCACGAACCCATTTTTCAACAAATGAGGGCAAAGATTTATGGTTTGATAAATCAAAAAAGAATGTTAACCTATACCCCAGATCTGAATACATTAGCATAAAGGTGAAAAAAAACCTAGAATCATGAAGTTGGTCACATTTATATCTAGTCATTATTTCATATTGGAGGCCTATGTCATAGTCAGACACTAACGTTAACAATAGTGTCTAGATTTGATGGTAATGTTCATGACCACAAAATTATAATTTATAGAATCTGATAACTAATCTATAACACTGATCCTACATAATTTACATCTATTTCTATTCAATATATGCTTGCACATAATAAACTAGTTAAGTACCATTATTCTTATTTATTGCAATATCTTTCAATAGTTGTACTATACTATTTTTAGGAATCTCAGTTGTATAAATTTAGAATAATGTTTATATAGGTTTTATATTAATTGACCTTTTATAAATTAGTTCATCACACTTGTGTTAAAAGTACTTATTTATTTCCTAACCCTATTCCCCATATTCAAACTTTAGGGCTAAATACTAGGCCATATGACTTACTCTGACTACTCTACATGTCTATCTGCTTGATTTAGGGGATGTATGAGAAGATTTTCATGTACATATGATTCCTTCAAGATGATTTGGAGTCATAAATAATTTTTAAATGGAGATTGGGATATTGAGAGGATTTGAATACATGAAAATGATATTTTAGCTCAAAATAAGCTTCACCAAGTTTCAATAGGCTCTCTATTAAGTTTCAATCATTTGTGAATAATCTCAATTTTTACCTTATCTAACTTGAACTTTCAATACTTTCTTTGCATTATATAGGATTCCACAAATTTGAAACAAGATTCTTGTTTCTGGATTTGGATTTGAATCCTATTTTTAGTTATTGTTAAAGCCTTCAATTTCACAAGTTTAGATCTTATAGAATTTGAGTTTGGATACTCACAACTTGTAGATCAACATTATCTGAGACAATAATCTTGAAGTTCATCATATGCTCCATCTAATGACCATAAAAAATTACCAAGAAATCTATTTATTTCTCTTGTTTATGACCAAAAACACTATTTTGACTTTGTATAAGTTTAGTTATCACAATATGACCATTATTGGTCTTCACAACTACTATTGACTTCTCATGAAATTTCTCTTACCAAAATAGGTTTTTAATCTTGTTAGTGATGAAGATGTATTAAGAAACTCATTTAAAACGTGTAGCAAACTCTTACTTATCCTGTTCATGTTTTGAATTTCTTCAACATAATATGAAAATCCACATATTCATGCCAAGTTCCTTATTATCAAATTAGGGATTTGAATCTTGTTTAAAATTTTCAATAGGCTTTCATTATTTTGGTGTAAGATAAAAAAATATGATTTTTCATACTGAGATGATCTATCCATATTTTTTTACATATTCTTAAAATCCTTTGATTACCCTACACAATTAGAAGGAAGATTTTACACTGTGAAAAATTCTATTGAAATTTGCTCCTGTAAAATGGACTTTGAGACACTGATAAAAAATTCATTTGAAAATTTTGAGATTCAATAAACTCTCATGAAGTCTTTTGAAGTTTCATTTACATGAAAAATGCATTGAAGGAACACACAAATGTAAACAAAATGCTAAGAAGGCTACATAAGACATATTTTAACATATTTTAGAGTCTAAATAATGGCTTGTAGGCTTTGGCACTTCACTTTGCATGTAGTATATGATATTAAAATCCTCAATGTGGAAAATCCACTCCAAACTATATTTGGTATGTTTTTGAAATCTGTGTTGGGTATGTTGGTGGGTTTGAGAGGTCTCATTTACATCCAAAAACATTTTATTGAAATCTAATTTATTCAAAATATTGTAAACCTTTGGTATGTATTTTTCATGAAAAATATGCTTATAAAATATGAGATTATAAAATGGCTTTCAAAACTCTGCACAAAATCATGATTGATATGTTTTGGAATCCACTTCACTACCTTACAATTTTTTAGATGTTTGTTTATATAAAAAATAGAGTGAATAAATCTACTCAATACAAAATGACTTTCAAAATTCCATTGTCAACTGCATTTAATAGCTTATAAAATCCATGTCATGTGACATGGCAGGATTGTGAGGTATTTTTTACATGCAAATTATGATGGCAGAATCCACACATGTAAAATAAAGTTGAAACATCCGCTTACAACTACAATTTACATTTTTTTAAAGTCTATCATAAATGCCTGTAACTTTTGGAAGATTATTTTACAATGTAAAATGCTTACTCAAATCTCACAACTACAAAATACATTTTGGAAATCCACATAAAATAAATTGCAATTATAACCGTTGTTATTGAGAGATGAATGTGGTTTTGAAAATAATACATTTTTAACTACTGTGAATATATTGTTGAGGGGCTCTGATTATTATCATAGACATGGCCAAGAAAGTCAAAGGCCATATAGAATTATGGAGCAAAATGCATGAGCTTGAAAAGAAAGTTCGGTCTTTTAATGAAAAATAAAACCATTTAAAATTCCCTTGATGGTATAAAAACCAAAGATATTATACATAGGTTTGGAAGTTGAAGAGCATTATGTGAAGCCACTTTGAGAGTATGGGCTATCAAAGGTCATTATAGATGTTTGAAATCATTTAATATCTCAAAATGTCACTTATTTGTTTGTGTTTGAAAGCCAATCTGAATTATAAGGGATTTTTGAAAACATCAAATAACCATAGGGTCTTATGAAACCGCTTGAGCAAGATGAAAGGTATTTTATCTTCTTGAAACATAGTTTGTATTTCAAAATTGATTATAAATTTTTAAAATACATTACCCAATAGTAATCTTTATCAATGCTTTTTAGGGTTTTGGAGGTTGAAAACCTTCCTTATAAAATTCTATATCACTCAAAACATTATTTATTTTATTTGTATATTCAATCCCCATCAACATTTGATATTTGCTTCATTTTGAATGTGAAAAAAAGCCATTCAACCTTACAAAAGTTTTTTTTTGATTCTTCTAAAACTATTATAACTTTATAAAGGGGCGAGGTTATTTTTAGGACCAAAGTGGTTTTGAATAATTTCATAAAGGGACCTTCAAAACTTAGAGCTTCAACCAAACTTTGACCATGAATGAATTCATTTCAACATGCATATATTCCTCAATGAATCTTTAAAAGTTGCTTAAATATTATGAAAAGGGTTGATTGTCATTGATAAACCTAATGAACCTTGGTGGACCAAATCAATGAATTGAAGACTGACCATCATAATGAAACTCTAAAATTTAAATGATTAGACCCGATTGAATGTAGAGATCTAATTGACAAAGAGACATTAAACCCTGATAGGAAAATTAGTGAACAAAATTGAAATGTTTCAAAATTTCAACTTTGGTGAGAACACATATGTAATGTGTACTATTACATTGATGGGTCCTTATGCCCTATAGGTCATTTCACATCTTATCACATTATTTTCATCATACTTGATATATAATTTATTCATATAATACAACTGTCAAGGGGTAAGATATTTGTCTTTTCAAAAACATTGCTTTATACATGGTTATTTTACCCTAATTTAGATTAACGAGTGAGATTAATTTATTTAGGTTAGAAATTTAAAATGTAATTTATAGAAATAGATATAGCATTCAAGCATACATCTTAATGTAAAAGACTAATATTGATTCTTTTGATGTGACAAGGGCATATTGTAAATATATAAAGTACTAAAGAGATCAATATACTTACATTTTTTGGTTGACTTTTTGACTATGATTATATTATAGAAGTGAAAATTATGGATATGTACACTTATGATTAATTTGGTTTTGAAACTGATTCATTATTTGTGTTAATTTAATTTCACAAGATCAGATCAATATCATTGGTTGATACTAACTTGTTAGTCAGTACTAACCTACAAGGAAATAGGGCATAGTTACTATGTGGTCACTCTAATTTGATTTTGTTCAATCAATGTAAAAATAAAAAATCATGATTGAAATATAATTAACAATGTTAATACCCCCATCATGTATGTAATTTTTATTGTGTAGTTTCACTTAATGTAGAATAGAATGCATGACTAAAATAGAATGATCATTTTGATGCACCCATTATGACCACATATTTGATAAGTGTGAAGTGGAATGAAAACTATTTGCCATAAAACTATACTATGTTGTTGTGTATATGTGCATGAAGAACATAGTATATTTTAATGGGGTCAACCACTTGGCCTAATGATTACTATCCCTAATCTTTATACTCCATCAGAACATGGAGTGTGGTTGAGTGCACGGTGATGAAATCTACATCATTAACCCTTAAAACTATGGCAAGTGATTTGGAATCACTTCCACATAATGTTTCTCCATAAAATAAAAAATGGGAGTGTTTATTAGTGGTTTTTTATCTTCCAAAACTCGTCACTAGGATGAAAGGAGGAGAACATACACCACTGTAACCTTCGAGTATAGACAAGCAGACAAAAAGTTTATTAACTGATTAATTAAGTATGATATATATAAATATATACAAGATATTTTGTAAAATTCCAAAATCTTTGATAGGTGTCATACAAAGCAAGTGATTAGTACTTTAAATTTATTAATTTTGAGGGGCAACCTATAAGATAAGATGTTAAACAAAAAAATATGACTTGCAAGACAAGATTTTAGACAAAGACATGCATTACATGATGTTAGTAATATTAAGCAAGACAAAATTGACACTAATATTATCCCTTTAAGAATATGAATAAAAGGTTATCTCAATAAGCATTAAAAAAAACTAAAAACAAATTATAGGTTATAAATTTCAACTTCTTTTAGATGAGAAGCCACAATGCAGGGGTTTGGGGGTTAAGGGGTAGTGCCCTTTATGGGGTAAAATGGGTATCACCCTGGGCACACTCCATGTCATGGTATAAGGTGGGGTTAAGGGGTAGTACCCCAAACACAAAAATCAATTTTGGACTTGTGGGACGCTTGAAATGACTCAAAATTCATTGAAAATGATTCAAAAGAATACACTAAAAAAGGATATTTTAAAGGTAAAAATGATTGCAAAATTACTATTACAGTAAGCAGAATCATGGATACATAGTGTTAATTCAAAATCACTTATAAAGAGTCAAAATCATACTTAACATGTCAAAAAGACAAATACAGACAAGTAATTTTTCTAAAATTGTTAGGCAAACTGCTAGCATTTAGGGGCAAAATCATGACTATCAGAGGCAAAATTGCAACTAGGAATGAAAATCATGACTAAGCATAAATGATTTTATAAATTCAAAAAAAATATATGTATTTATATATTTTAATAGAAACTAAATGGATTTTATGATATATTAGATTATGATTTTATCATATTAAGATATTAATAGGAGTTTAAATGAATGAAATATGATTAAATAGATATTGCTTCAAAATTGTAATTGGTTGGTTGTGGTTTTGCACATCATCAATTTTTAGCCCAATCCTAAAAAATAGAGGTTAAACATAAAGTTAAATATCTACAAAAATAGTAATAGATATGTACAAAGAGAAGATAGAATAACTTACAGGTTAGAAACCTTACAAATCTAGTACTAGTCAAAAGTGCAACTGAATATGTTAAAATTAAAACTAAAAATCAAAATCATAATTGTTAAAATCACAACTAAAAATCAAAGTCATAACTGTAGTGGTCAAAATCAAAATCATGACTGCTATGTTCAAAATTATAGATAAGATACAAATCATAGATTATGAGAAGCAATTTTCATTAACAAGATAATAATGACTAAGTTACCCTAATGGCTAGTGGTTAGGTTGGTCATTGATGTCAAAATTGTCACTATTAAGAGCAAAATCGCAAGTGCAAAATCAAATTTTGTAGAGCAAAGTCACTTTTAAGCCCAAATTCTTCTTGAACTAGACTTGTAAGCTAAATTCACACACTTGAAACATACTAGGTAAGTGCAAAATGAGGGCTTCAACTATGATTGCCAAATTTGAGATGATAAATTTGAGCAATTGATTTATGATATGAAATTATATCAAAATACCCAAATTATCAGTCTACAAGTAAAATATAGAGCCAATATGATTAAAAATGCAAAGATAAATGAACATTCAAAACCAACATTTCAATCTTAAATATAAGTTCTCTAAATAAAGATCAAAATAAGAAAAATACTAAGTTATTTATGGATAATGAATTGCTTACAAATCGACTCAAAATTTTAGCATGATATTATCTTGATTAAAAGACTTTGATAGTATGGATTCACTAATGGTTTGATGAAAGGATTAAAGGATCAGTGTAGCATGGATTTATCTAACATTCAACTCCCTTGTTTGGAATGGAGGGAGTCATGGATTTTAATAGGCAAATGGAGAGAGATTAAATTGTAATTAAAAATTCCCAAGAATCCTCTATATTTAGTTATGTTTTAGAGAGGATGGAGAGAATGGAAGAAGATTTTAAAATTAGAGAGCTCTAGAATCAATTAGGGGACTAAGAAATATTACTAGGTTGCTAGATGAGGTGATTAGATGGGTGATTAGAGACTAGGGATGTAGGAGAGCCTAGGAATAGGCTAGGTTAGGGGGGATTGGAATTTTAAATTCTAATAGAATAGGCAAGTGGGGTTAGAAAAAGATTACTTGACAAATAATAAAGATTAGAAGAATTAATTGATTTGTGGGATGAGGTAAGGTTAGTAGGTGAATATGTAATTAGTGGGGAATTAGGATAATGACTAGGAAGGGGTTAGTAGTAGTAAATTAGATAGAATTAGATGGGATTAGATGAGATATAAAATCAATAGATTAAATTAGTGATAGAGGAAATTGAGCAAATTTAAGTGTATACATGTAGCTTGTATGTCCTACATAGTGATCGTATACCATGATATGCATTTGTATGTAAAGAATATCGCATATACCAAACATGTAATAAATAACATATTGAAATAGTGTAAACTAGTAATCATGTCATGCTCAGGTCTTAATTTTGGATTTTTTTTGAATATTTTAATGTTTTGTATTTTCCAATGATGTATTTTGTATTTTTAAAATATTTTTAATTTTGGGCTCATGTATCCAAAGATAGGTCATCTTTGTCATGATTGAAAGTGACATATCCTGGCTTGTCTTTGAGATTATGTAACAATGCTTCTTATTATATTTATTATTATTCCAATGTTTTGCCTTCTATCATATCCAAGGATTGTGCTCTTTGATGGTAAACATTACCATAAATCATGATTATTATTTATCCATGTAAGAAAGTGAGATGTTGATTGGTAGAATCTACTATAGACTACATTTGTTGCAACCATCGATGTTATAATGTGAATAGTAATATGTATTTAGGAGGCATGACCCATATGCATGTTTTGACCACTTTTGGCCCATAGGTTATTGGTAAAATGATATATCCTAGGTGTCCTAGCCATTGTGTGCTATGCCTTAACTCTATAATGTCATGTACCAACTTTTATAAACTTTTGACACTTCATATGGCATGTTGTTTGTTATCATAAATTTGGTCATTCTTGTGGTATTCACCTTTCATAAATATAATAAAAGTCAATGGCTCTTGTTAAGGAAAAATCCTATTCATTATTGTTGCAGATGGTGCCTTTATGGGTCTTGATGCTATTTGTTCTTGTTGGTGTTGTAAAATATTTATAATGCCTTCATCCTTGTATTTATGAATCTATTTTTGTATTACATCACAATGATCAGTGTCATGTCATATAATTCTATGATAACCATAATATGCCTTGCCTTCTTGATTTATAATATGCCCATAACTCGATGTCAATTAGATGAGTATGTGTTAAGATTATGATCATGTAATAGTTGTAATATTGTGCTCACAGTATTTTGAAGATTTATTATTTTTAAAGGTGTTGGAATCTTATAATATGCCATCTCCATATTATGAACTAAATTATATTATTCCTTCTTTGTCTAAGGATTGTTGGTATATAATGTTGGTTATACTTGGTATGTGATAGTATTGAAACTAATATTTTCATTTAGGATCTACTCATGGCCTGTCCTTGATGCCTTTCCTTTGCCTCTAGAAGATTTTATAGTTTTTGTTTTGTCCTTATTTTCTATATACAAATAAACTCAATATGTTCAAACTCAAAAAAGTGTGAACAGGTTATGGGATAAGTATTATTCTAAAGGATTGAAGTTTAAATTTTTTATTTGATAATCTATCATATCTTCCATTTTGATATCTTCATTATCATAATTATAATAATTTGTATCCATGCCATCTGGATATTTTGAGTTCACTAGTAAAGGAAGATCGGGAATAGGTTGTGGTTGTTCTAGATTAACTTATGGTTCTTTCTAATCAATGACTAGTTGTGTTATAATTTATTCCTTATATTTTTTATACTTGATTCACCCACTTTGTGTGAAACCAAGTTATTATAATGGTATGTGATGGATCATAATAGTATGATCTTCTAACTATGAGTGTGATTAGTCTTCGTGAGTAGATTGGGTTATTTTGCAATATCTAATAGGATCCTCATCTATTGGTTTTGAATAGGAATATAATTCATGCGTATATTTGATACATCTATGTTATGCTAATGGTATTTCTTCCATATCATGTATCCATGGTCATCCCAAAAGTAAGTTGTATAGTAAATGATTAAGCATAACATGGAAAGTAGTAGGTATTATATTGGGACCTAGTATCACATCCAATGAGATGGTTCTAATTATTTGATGTAAAGTGTTATCGAATTATTCTATGTTCTAATTTTATTTTTGAATAGTGTCCATGTTGATTACCAATAAATTTAATAAGGTAATGTTATAAATGTTTAATAAAAAACCATTATCTACCAATACATGTGTTGTTGATTGCACAACACCCTCCATTTTCAAACTAATAAATGAGGACTCTCTTTTTGCTATGGAGTTTGGTCTTATACCTTAAAGAGTTCATTGGTGGTTGACTATTTAAATTTTCCCTCTTGGAAGAGCACGTTTTCTAGATGTGAAGAATCAATCTGAATATACTTCAATATTTTAGTTGAGACATAATAATCATCTTGCATCACAAATGCTTGGCATAGAAATCACATCTAGGGATGTATTAGTTTAAAAATATCAGAATTTATATGAATCCATTAAGTATTAGTCTATTTTGAATGTGTTTTGAAACACATGTAAAGATTTATTTTAGACTATGTTGCCTTAGTTTTGTGAAAATTATCTAACTATTTTAGATTTTTTTGCTATTTTTCCTTAGAAATTTAGTTTATGTTTACTTCAATTTGATCTAAATGGACTAATAGTTTACTTTTGCTTATCATTTACCTAGTCTATTTTCATTAAAATGGATAAAAGTTGATTTTAAATGGATTTATTTCACTATGTTTTCATGCCCATTTGCTATGTTAAAAAAACTTAGTTGTTTAAATTTTAAAAAAACTTAATCATTGCTTTTTAAATTCAAAAGTTACTGATTGGGATTTTATTTATTTTGCTAGCAGGTGCTTAGATTCTTTTTGTTGCCACATAGGGACTTCCTACGGATCTTGATAGCTTGAACATGTTAAAAAATACTTTCAGCACTTAGATATTTTTTCAAAAGTTTCTTAGTGTGATATGGAATATTATTTCCATTTTAAAAGACTTAGTCAATTCTTCAAATATTTTCTTGGTGAGCCTCTACATCAGTAAAGATCTAGGCAAGCAAATCAATGGGATGTTGCCCAGTGTTAAGATCTTGGTAACTTGTTGATCCTAACAAGAACTATAAAATTAAAATATTATAGGAAAATGGGTTAGTAGGATGATGCCACATAGGATCATACCAATGACACACTATCATCTTGGCCAACATGTTAGTGGAATGCTGCCACATGGTATCATCTTGGCAATCTGTTAGCCCAAAGGAGTCCATAAAAATAAGTAATCCCCAAGAAAGTGGGAGAGTGAGATGATGCCATGTGATGAGATACCACTAATCCATAACCTTAGGGTGGTTCATGTAGCTCAGCAATGTGTCAGATCTCTAGGTGAGAGGGATGACACCACATGATGAAATATCACTTAGTCATGATATAAACAATCAACATGCATCAAATCCCTTATTTTGAGTAGTGGAAGAGCAAAGAGTAGACACATTAAAATAATTTGAAATTTAATGGACATGTTGTATATGTAGCTAGCCAAATCATGAAATTAATTTAGACAACCCATTTGGTCATCAAAACCATTAAAAATATAAGAATGGATTATGCATTTGATTTGATTTATAGAATTGAGTTACGATCAGTTTCCTACCAAAAAATGATCTAAAAATTAGAATTCAATGCAATTATAAGAATCAACATTTATCAAAGTATGGCACATGCATTTGGATTAATAATGGAGCACAAAAGATAAATATATGCCTTAAAGAGTCATAATTTCATCTACACAAAACATAGGCAGTTGGCTATCCTAATGCAATGTCAACTGCATTCTCTTGAAAGCATTCATTCCCAACTCAATCAAAGCATGATAAATCATGGTTTATGATATTTTTATGATCAAATGAATTTGGAATTCATTCCCAATTGATCTTAAGTGGACCCTCCACATTGAATGTTTTTAACTATCCCGTTAGTGAAAAATTTGAATTTGAGTTTGAACTCCTTAGTTCTACATACCTATATAATATCATATTTTAAATTATAATAAGGGTTGGATCCCTTATAATATATTATATTAGTGGACTATACTGATTAGTTCTCCTTAGTTAAGTAGATCAATCATTTATTTCATGCATTTTACCTACTTTCTTAGTTAAGATTTTTGGGTTGAGGCTATTTGAAAGACATGTCTGTAACTCATTTGAGAATTTGATGAATCACAATTGATCCTTTAAATAGAAAAATATTTAGATAAAATATTATTCATCTAATTAAATTGGTTTGTACATGTATATAGTGACCCTATTTTCCTCATTGGCTCTGCTACTTCATGCTATAGACACTTGCACTGTCCTTAGTTGGAGTTGTGCTAGGTTTGGATCAACTAAGGATTTGTTACTCTAGGATTCATCTGCTCAATAGAATAAAGTTAAACTAAATTATAAATTTGGATATTTATTTTTATTTCTCCTTACCCTTCCCTTCTTTTCTCTTTTTTATTAATCTATTAGATTATAATAGTTTAGTTTCTTAGTTGCAATCTGAGTCTACATGTTTATCTTGATTGCATATCTATGTTTATTATTGTGGCTACACTGTTTAATGTATAAGAGAAATGAAGATGTTTTAGATCAACTGTATTTCCATGGTTAAATTCATATCTACTGATCCCCTAGGCAATAAGTCCACTAAACTGAGTAAAACCAATGATTTATTTGAAATACTCCAGTAACCATCAAAGGCCCCTTAAAATGGAATGGTCATAATAAGACACTGAGTGAATCTCAGTGTGCCTAGACCATGTAGAAGAAACCTTGGGAATTTCTTAGGAGCATCTTAAAAGAGGGGTTTTTTAGTGCATAAAAAACACTAGGAACCCAATTGCTTTTGGTCATGTCAAAATGACCACCGATAATATGCTTTCCCAAGTTATGTTTTACTTTAACTTAAATGAATAATGACAATTATTCTCTAGTATGTGTTGCATGGGTAAATATTGTTTGTCAAAAATGATAAATTTTATATTATCCTTAAATGTATTCATAATGGAAATAAATAATGTAGGTTGTGTGTTACTGGGTAATGTTATTTCTTGTGATATGGTACCTTATGTAAGATATCTTTGTAGATTGATTATCTCTTGAGTAACTCTAACATAGAAATATTGCTATGAATATTATTTAATTGATCGATGATGTCATAACATTTAGGTTGGTTGGCATATCTTATGGTAGGTGGAGGGGGTTGAGGAGGAAAATGCTGATAACCTTCATTTTTCCACTCATGGTGGGGCACCCTACCTCATATAGTGTTAAGAACATGGACTACATAACCAAAAATAATCCATGGGTGAATAATGGGAGTGAGATGGTAGCTGGTAAAACCTTGACATCTTGTGGGAAGAGGAATAAAGGGAATCATGCATTCTATTTAGAATATAGTAGTAATAATGGGCATCTCATATTGGATTTTACAATAATATTATTGGAGAAAGACTTGTGATTATTCATTGGTCAATTTAGCCTTATTAATGAATTTAGATATGATCTTTATTACCCATTTATTGACGTAATTGATCCAAAAAAGATACACTATCTATGTATAAAAATATGAAAATAACAACTTTATTACTTGTGTTAAAAAAATAATCTTCATTCAACATGGTCATGATTAAAGTGTATTATTAGAAACTAATAGTAAATTAGATCTAAAAATAAGAAACGAAGGCTGAACTATGACACCTTAGAAGGATGAAATAACCTAGGGATTTTCACTATTTGATATGTGTATGGGTTTACTAATATATTTTAACCTAATTTATATTAATGAGTGAGACAAATCTAATTAAGATAGAACTTTCAAAAGTAATTTAGATCAATGATTATGGCATTCAAGCATATATCTGAGTGTAATAGACTGAGATTGATTATTCTCATGTGATAAGGGAATATGTTAAATATAAAAGTAAGAAAGATGTCAAGATACTTATATTTTTTAGTTGATTGTCTGACTATGAATATATTCTAGACATGAAAATTAGGGGTAAACATACATGTGACTTGTATAGTTTTAGAATTGATTCATTGTCTACATTAGGTTAAGTTTGCTAGATTGGGTCAATATCATCAATTGATACCAACTTGCACTAGTGTATGGAATATTGGCTATAATGTCACTTGAATCTATATTTTCTTGCTTTGTGATTTTGATACAAAACCTTTAAAATGTGTACAAATATCAAATTGATTAGTGGTACTAACCAATCTAGGGAAACCAACTTGTGTACAAGCACACTAAATGGAGAGTATGGAGATGTATATGCAAGATACTTAACATGTTTTAAATAGATAATGAGATTCACATAGGTGTATATCAATGAAATGGAAGGGATAAATCATAAGATAACATGAAAGTGTGAAAGGATGGTGGATTAGGACCTTACTTGAGTGATCAAGTCATGCATGGTAAATATGTATTAATCCTATCATTATCAAGTATTGAAGACAAAATTTTAGTTTTCTAAAATAGGTACATATTAACTTATGATAAATGTTTTTATATCTATGATTTACATGTGTTTTTCATGTTATTTCTTGAGTGGATGATATATATATTCACAAATTACATGAAACTAGACTACACATTATTTTCCCATGTTTTGGAGAATTTTTTTCATAGACAACATACCCTATCTTGGGGGCATGGCCTTATAAAAATATTTTTCATGATGATATCTTTGCTATTTTTTCCTTTATCATACTCAAATAGATTTCATTGGTTGTTAAATCTTATACTAGTACCTATATTTTATATATCACATGGATATCTTCATTATGATTACTACATGATTATATTGATTATCATGCATGAATGCTTTCTGGTGTGTGTATGTGTTTTATTGTTTGCATGTATTTTTCCATAGATGATCCTCTTATCATCATGTTTTGTGGGTCCCATACTTGTTTGGTCTTCCTAACTTGTATTGCCACTAAATTTGGGTGTGAGCATTAACTTATGTGGTCAATTACTTTATTTATTTCTTGTATCCATGATATTTATCAGGCATATTATATAATATGATTGTATCCCAAGCTATCTATCATGTAGATTATTTTATTTGATTTGTTCCTATGTTGTCATGGTATTTACCATGCATCTAAGGGGGTAGGCTACTTGTGTGTAGTCTCATTGCTATATCTGTATCAAAATTGGGACATATTAGTTTTCCCATTTTTATTTATTTATGGAGACATTATACCCTATTGTATTATGCTTGATATGACACTATCTTTTCTAAGATAAATTGGCATTTTTACACAATTCAATCTTATTGTCTATATTCAAATTTAATTTTATTATTTTTAATAATATTGACATTTTGATTATATTATATTCCTAACATATGAGGAACTTAACATTATCTTTTGAGATGATTTATTGTAGCATAGGCCTTTCATTCCTCACCTTAAATGTGAGAAATACATCAAGGCATATATTCAAAAAATATACAAATGGAGTGAAGTTGATAAAATTTATCTAATTCCTTGATCAAGAAGTGGATTAGGCTCTAGTGACTCCCAGATAAGTGTTGGATATATTTTAGAACTATCAAAAGTCTAGGTTTAGAGGTGGTTAATGTGCCATTTGGAGATAATACCAACCTAGTGTATTCATTCTTATGACCTCTTTTCAAATTTCAATATTTCAAGCTTCAAATTTAAAATCTTCAAAAATTCAAAACTCAAACTTCAAACAATTTTCATGCACATTAAATACTTTTATAAATTAGAAATTGTTTCAAGAACATAAAAAACATGTGTGAACAAAACATTATCTTGAAAAAATCATAAAAAATACTTCATGCTTCCCTAGGTAAGTGAAAAAATATGTTTCAAATTATTTAAATTATACTTTGATGCATACATACATTTACTCACACTCACATACCCATGTAAAAGTGGGGGCATTATTTACACATGTAAACTTGGTACAAGACTTTTATTACTAGTATCTTATCCCTAATTTACTTTATTTAACATATTTTCATATATTTACATAATTTTGGGACTTATCTAACCTCACATTGGTATCCATTTTATCCATTAAGCCTAGAATAACATCTAAAAACTTATCAGAATCTATTCATTAGCATTTTTGGAATAAAACTCATGTTTTCATGCTTTTCATTAAGATCTAAACCTCTGTTTGTCCCATGTTAGTTTTATGCCTTGTATAATTTAGTCATATTTAGATCTATGCCCTATGTGGGTCTATTTGCTTTGCCTTTTTGGGTATTTTTTCCTATTTCCATTTATATTACACATGTAATCTTACCTCTTGTCATTTTAAAAGTTGATTAATGTGCCCCACCTCATCCTAGAGTCACCTATATATACAAATTATCCTAAACCATTTAAATAAATGTGAATAGAAAGGGATAATCAAATAAATATAAATATCTAGACCTAGAGTAGAGCCAATTATTAAGTTATTTATTTCCTCCTACTTTAAATTTAGCTTTATTGAGTCATATCTTACACTCTTGTGGAGAGTTATCTATCTTTCTCTCTCACTACCCCTTTTATCAAATCAAGGTATTAGCTTGTATAGATACATCATAACTTCTAGGGAACAAGAGGTTTAAAAACATTCCATGAGTTATTACATTTACACTCACTTGTAGCTACATGGAGGTATGATTACAGTGAGTGGAATACATATTTTATAATGCCACTGCAATAGTTGGCCAACTCTCTAACCCATTTGTTTGTTTTGAGTGCCAATAGGTCAAAGATAAGGAATGAAAAAATTAACTTATTTTGCCCAAAAAATAATGAAAACATAGGTACAATAAGGTCAAAAAATAAGATATGAATGAGTGACTAAAAAATTTAATTTATTCAAATTTGCATACGTCATATTTAGTAGACAAAGTTGGACCTAATTTCATGAAACTGTCTGATGTGGATTTATCCAAGTTGAACCAATGCACAATGCCAAATTATTCAAGAGGATAAAAGTGTCAAATCATAGTTAAGGATAGTTTACAATCAACCCACACTGCCACACATATATATTTAGAATTCAAGAAATATTTTGAGATTCTTGTAGTTTAAATCTAGATAATAATATCTTGTCCATTATTATTACATAAAATTATATTTTTACACAAATAAGTTTGATCTTATTATTTAGATTTGACTATACTTATTTTGTAAAATTATGTTAGTCAATGTATTGCATGTTGTTTTAATACAACTTTCCCATAAAACACTTAATTAGAAAGGACCCAAGGTGTTCAACCCCTCTCCCATTATTTAGTACTCTTGATTTAAGTTGATTTCAAGATATGTATTTGACCTCAAATCTTGGTGCAACTCACTTATTGGTAACAAATGTTATTGCATAAGATTTAATATTCTATTTTTTTTTAATCAATGTAGTACCTAAGATAAACACATAAAAGCATAAAGGATTCAAAATACCTCATAATCTATACATACACCATTAAATGTGTTCATAATATATTAATAATATTTGTAAGGATGAATTTATATTAAAGCATAAGATTATTTTTATCGAAGGATAAACATCTCCAGTCTTTTTAGTACTTAAAAATTGTCTTTGGTTATTTATTATTTGTAGTACATAAATTTTGTCATTTATTGGTATAAACTAAGTTATTATTAGTATTTTATTATGTGTTTTGGATCATTTCTTGTTGTGTCCCCTCATTTCTCTGTTCTCTCTTTTCTCTCATCTCTTCCCATTTCCATGTGTTTATGGTGTATGTTTTAGGGGGTAGGCCCTTACCTAGTTTTGGGTCCCCTAGGGTTTTGAGTTTTATCTTATCTGTTTGTATGACCATCATGTGTTGTCTTGTGCACCAATAGGGTCCTAATTTAAATTCAAGAGGTTTATAAATATATATGTCTATTAATGCATTTAGGAAACAAATAAATGATATAATCAATGCACAAATTTTGAGAAGGAGATCAAGAACCTAAGGAAATATAAAGAACAACTAGCATTTACTACTACACTCTAGAAAAAATCAAGCATTGATTGTAGTTTTGAAAGTCATAATAGATAAACACTACATGACATTAGACTTTATGAATTACATTTTACTTAGCATATTGTCTTTGATATTGTATGTTGTTGAGGGGATTGATAAATATTTGGATTAAGAACCCTATCGACCATGAGCACATGCTCCCCAAAAAATAATTTTCCTAATCTTTGGTAAGTTCATCTGCCCTATTACAATTTGAACAAGAAGATATATTTTACAAATATTTGTGAAAAATTTCAAGAAGGTGAATGATATTTTCAGATCCCCATGCTTGATGAACACTTTTATCATAAAAAATTATGTATATCTATGGTTTTAAAGAATTGTGTCATGTATGTTTGTGTTTACTAGAACTATCAAGTGAAAAGTTTTGGAGAAGTGCTCAATTTACTACAAAATTTATGGGTTCTCGTTATCTTTCTCTAGAAACTTTGATTTTGTTTTCAGAGTATAACAAATGTTCCTTAATTGTGTAAAATTGAGACACTTATATAAACACTTTCATATTTATCTATTGATCTAGATTTAGAAAATTAATTAAGTATAATTTTAAATTTTTACATTTCATTAGACAATTAATTTTTTATGGATAGACATATTGTATATTTATGTAAAATATATTTATTCATTTTACATTTTGGTGAAACCATATTGTCTTACATGATTTGTATCCTTATAGTTTTAGATATTGATTCATTTATGGTAGATTTTATTACTCTAGGGTTTGTTCTATTATTTTATTTAAAATCTAGTACTCATAACTATTGTGTGTTTCATTCAAAGATACTTTATTAATTTTGATAAAAGATTATTCAAACCCTAGGTTATTTTTTTGTTGAACCATGGATCTCATGTTTGATTTCATCTTATGCCTTCCAAAGTTATTAGATATAAATCTCTAACTAGAACACTAAGATAAATTACAACCATATTGATTTTTTTGAATTTCCTTTGGCTAATACAAGATCTTTCTTGAAAAAGAAGATAGACTCGAAAATGTAGTTAACTTTGCCTCCATAATAATATTTTGTGTTTTAAGTGATATTGAGGTTAATTTGAATGATATTGGTATAAATTAATCTTAGTTTGATAATAAAAATGAAATAAATCATAACCACTAAGCTAGTCTAGATGAACAAGAAAGGATCACAAAATTTTGATGTTTTAGGAATCATCACATTGACAAATCTAATGATATAGTTGAAGTAATGTATGTATTTAAAGATGTTGAATAAAAAAACTTGTGTCAATAGGCTCAAGATTGGGTTAAGGTGAAATAAGTACCCTATAAGGTGGACAATGGGCAGTTTAATGCTCATAATGTAGATCAAGCACTTGCCTTGTATAAGGGAACACCTTTTATCCCTAAAAGTGTAGCCATTTTCCAAATTTATTTTTAAATCATTCCTCCTTATGATTATATTAATTTTATTACTGTTAATACTTCTCTTGCTTCTCAAAATAATATGATTACTCATCAAATTCTTCTAAATCCTTCACTCATTCTCATTATTTCTCTTTTGCTTCAAAATTCTCAGCAAGCTTCTCAAATTACTCTAGTTGAACCATATCTTGCTTACAAAACTTCTCAAATTGCTTATTTGAAATATTATTCTATCCCAATTTATTCTATGACTAATTCTATTTCAAATCCAAAAATGAATATTGTGATGCATATGTTATGTGATTTATAAAGTCATATAAAGGTTATTTCCAAAGGGTCTCAAAATACAAAGAATTGGGCCAGTTATAATGATATTTTACTCAACCCCTTGGCTTAAGAAGTAATTTCATACTACTTAACCCCTTGGATTACAAAATAATTGCATACACATTTCTAATATGACTTGTAGTTACAAAGTTTGAATTGTTATATGGAAAAGGAGACATGTCTCATCATAATAGATATTTGTATGTCCCTTTCTTAGATTTTCCCCTTAATGATAATTTCTTAACCAATATATGTCCCTAAAGTGGGAAGGAATACATGCTTGATTGGTTTTATGCTTTACCATGTGGATTTGTGCACTCTTTTACAACATTAGTGGATGATTTCCTATCCCATTTTTTAATCAACATTAGTAAGAAGGTTATCTTTGAATAAATAAATCAATTTAAATAAGAATCTAATGATACTACTAGCGAGTATGTGCTTAGGTTTAAGACCAAGGTTACCCAGATGTATCAGTGTAGGGATTTTCTTGATTTTAATTTTACCTACATGGTTGTTAGTCATCTTACTTAGGGTTATTAAGGTCATTAGGGGAATTACACTTAATGTGTTTTCTAATAGTGAGTTGAGTTTTTACCATTTTTTTGACCTAATATCTCACTATATAATTTACCTCATTTGTACACTTTAGCCAATGAACAATTATGAAGACCACTTTTGCTTTGTATTATTCTCACTTAGTTCTAGGGTTTTCATGTAATATATGACATTAAAATATATTGGAGTGATCTGACATGGTACCATAACTCTGATCTAATGATTGTTTTGCATTTCTAAAATCCTCGATGAGATATTTCCTACTAGCATTCTTCTTGGTTTTCTTGATTTTTGGTGGTTTCATAGGTCTAGTGGGATTTCATGAAAATCCATGCAACTTATACAGTTGAAGTCTCAAATAACAAAAAAAATAGTGTTACATGTTGTGACATTCGAGAGGCTGTTAAATTTAATTAGGTGAAGAGTGTTACTATTCATTTGAGATTTGGAGGCATTTTGGGAGTGACATCACTCCCACATCAATCAAAAGTGAGAGAGGGGGAGCAATCATAAAATGTCTTAACCCCCTATTTATATGGTGTGGTCATATGGGGTGCTTAAATCTTGAATCCTACTAGTGGGTGCTTAATGGTAGTGACGTTCAAGAGGCCATTAAATTTAATTAGGTGAAGAGTGTATTCATTTGAGATTTGGAGGCATTTTGGGAGTGACATCACTCTCACATCAATAAAAAGTGAGAGAGGGGGAGCACTCATAAAATGTCTTAACCCCATAATTATATGGTTTGGTCACATGGGGGGATTAAATCTTGAATCCTACTAGTGGGTGCTTAACTCTAGCAACTAGTCAATTCTCTATCAACCCATACATTTTTATTTTTTTGTTGGGTGTCTCTAATGAACCCAAACATTTTTGAATTTTTTGTTGGGTGTCTCTAATGGGGGATTAAATTATGCACTAATTACTCAAGATTCATTTTCAATGGTGCATGACATCTATATGACCATGTTTGTATTTACAACTTTAAGGGGGGTTCACTGATGATAGTTCTGAGGGGTATTATGTGGTGTTATGCATTATTCAATGCCTATTTTACACATTCTCATTTTATGCACTGTGTTGATTACTACACTTATTACTCATTTGAACATATTATTAGTTGTGTGTGATATCCTCTTCATAAACATACATTGTTCTTATAACTAGGGGGTCATTGCAGTTATTTTGTGTAGTTTTGAACTTCCTTTATGTCTTATCTCAGTCATGTCAACTTCATTTGAGAGATAATTGTGGAGGAAAGTTAATTATACACCATTGGTTCTTCTTTGAAAGATAAATTATGCTTCTTGGTGTGATTACATGGAACACTTGTTCAAGAAATAGGGAAAAAATCATATTCCATTCCTATATGGATATATTCTTTCTCCCATTGATTCTAAAAATTACATTAAGTGGGATAACACTTGTGACAAGGTTCATGGTTCCTTATTACTACATGTTTCATGGGATCTACATCACCATGTGTAGATCCCATGTGTCCCAGCACTATTTAAAGCATACTTTAGTCTCTTTTTGGAGATCCTATTAAGATATATATCACTCCTAGTCCTCTTTTTATCATCTCTTTAGATAATATAGTACTCTCTCCTCCTATTCCTATTTCCTATGATGACACATCCATGATGGATAGTGCTCTTCCTTTTATCGATCCACCAATATAGAATGAGATTCTACTAGACCTTAGTTGTCCTATTGTAGATTGTACTTCCATTCCTATGCATGATGTTATTCTTCTAGATCCATCACAAATTATTACATCAAAGGAATCTAATGTTTCCAATGAGAGTACACCTTGTGAGAACATCAATGAATCTTCTCTTCTTGTGGATATTCAGTCTATAGATCCTTCTGATTAATCTAAAGTCTCTTCTTCAACTTCAAGTGTTGTTGAGTTGTGATTTCCACTTCACATGGAAATTCATTCAATGAATGATCTATGCCATTATTCATCATTAGACTCGCTTGTACTTGATGACACTTAAGAGCCTAAATGCATCTCTAATATTGATGAATCTTATTCTATCATAGATGACTACAATAATGATGGGGAAAAACCTCCACCATCTCCTTATCACATTATAGATATCAAGGAGTTATTTCCCTATCAGCCTACCTATGGTACACTTCAGACATTATAAGGAATAAGTATATTGATTTATGACACATCAGATATTGGGCAATCTATTCCATAGTTTCATGGCATTTTGCAGTCCTTATTAGCCTTTGTTCACACCACACCTTCATTACTTAGAGTAGTTAGCCCTCCTACCTTTCATGACGAGAACTATTGACCAATTTTGACCCCCAGGTCAGAGTGAGTCAACCCTTATAGTTTTAAACTCTTTCATAGGTCTCTCTAAGCTTGTAGATATTCATTAGGGCTTGTAATGGTCTTCTAGTGGTCAATTAAATCTATGATTATCATTGTTTAAGGTTTGGTCTCTTATGTACTTGTATAAGCTTTAAAGGTCATTCATGAGCTAATGTTGTTTATCATGTGTAATCAAGGATATTTCATTGTGATAAGTCATTATATGAGCTTTAGTTATGTCTTAGAGGTCATTCTAGTCTTGTATTAATCTTCTACCATGTTTGTCATGTACCCCAAGGTCCTTAGGTCATTTCTAAGCCAATTTGAAGAATGATACGTAATTTTCCAAAGGACAAATGTTGAAATAAAGTTTGTGACATGTATGGTGTCAAGATATGGTAAGAGGATAGTCAAAATTAGGTAAATTGGTAGACCAATATTCAAATATGGAGAATCATGCAAAAAGAAATAGTTTTAAGTCACCTATACGACAGGAGGATCCACCTTCAGGTTAAAATGTGGTATCAATTTATTTTAAACTTATCCACATATAAAATGAAATTAAATAGGTGTTGAGAGGTCAAATTATAAAAATAACTAGTTAGAAGTCTAGTCAATCTCTTCACAAGCTCAAGAAGACCTAAAGTGTATACTTGTTTCATGAACATATAGAGGATTTGGGATAAATTATCCCAGGAATAATAATTAACCCTAATGGGCTTAATATTCATGAAAAGAGTTTATGATTTAAGGGGCTAAGTTATATGAACCATCGCTAAGAAGATAGGTAGTCAAAAACACCTAGTGAATCCCATAGGCTCATATTTTACACTAATGTCATGAATTTTAGAGCTTGTTGAAGCATTAAGAGGATTGTAGAAGCTCTATATGGATATGCAAAATAATTCCATGTTTTGAGGATCTAATAGTTTTCACTATATATATGGATGGTTGAAAGTTTTACATAATTTTATCATCTCATTTGAGATCCCTAACATGACTGACCACTCCGTACATGATCATCCAAATAGTATTCATGCCATTAGCCAATTAGACTTTGTTATGAGGCTGCCTGCAAAGTGGTTTATGAATGTCTAATCCTACATTATCATAGGTGTATGAGGATCAAGAACTCATAATAAATGTAATGAATCAATGTGAAGATAATATCCTACTTAAAGAGATCAATTTTACAACATGTGAAGGCCTAAAACATTAGAATTAAAACCTACAAGTCTGTAGACTTGTAGGTCTACATTTTGTGAGAAATTGGTTGAAATGTGTATCAAGTCCTGATTTTGAAAACCTAAATCATGAAGGAAATGGAGTGTTTCAAAATTTGAAGAGGTCTAATACTAGTGAAGGAAGTGTGATTTTAGGACTTAATGTTTGAAGACCCAATCAATAACTATAGAGAAATTGACAAGATTTAAATAGTTTGAGGCTTCAAGTCAATATGTAAGACATCTAAAATGTAAAAAGAGATTAAAATGGGATATATTCAGCTATAATATAATATCTCATCTTAATATCATTAGATAATTAAGTGCATTTAAGAAGTAAAGAACACAAATAGACCTACAAGCAAAGCTAAATGAGCATACATGTATGGTCAGGCAGAAGAAAGTGATAATAAGCTTGTAGAGAGTTAGGTTTGAATGTGAAGAGATTTCAATGAATTTAAATTTATATCAAAGTCTTAGTAATATAGTTTAAAAAGGCTATATTTCAAAGCTCAATATTAAAAAAAACTCTCATCCAATCACCACCTACAACCATGCATTAAATATATTTGAGAGAGAAAAGTGTATGCAAGTGATGATGTAGGGTCATAGAAAGGTTTTAAAAGTTCAAAAGAGGAAAAATAAATTCTTGATATAGTAGCTAAGATCATTTAATGTTTAAGGATTTATTTTAGATGTCCTAAACCAAAAAAATGTAGTCAAGACTCAAATGATTACCTACAGGTTTGCTTAGGTAACTCAAGTTGGTTTCAAACTTGAAAAGAAGACAAAATGTATAATAATAGAGTTAGAGTTTAGATAAATGGACAAGATGAAAAGAATAATTTGAAGTCATATAAAGTTAAAATGTGATTAGATTAAGTGATCCAAAAAAAATTCAATTGAACCTTACACACACAGAGCTAAGTAATCCTTTAGGCCTGCTTGCTTAGAGTGAGAGGTGATTGCTTGGTTTTAGAAAGAAGAGGTCTATGAAATAATAAAATTACATAGGAATGATACTATATTATTATCATGACCTCCATATAGTCCTCAGATTCAATGAAGAGGATGTCAATGTTTATAAGCTTGTTTAGGCCTAGTAAGCCTAAGATCACACATATAGACCTATGTGTACAATCAGGAGAAGATTGATTTGTTGAGGGTGAAATGGGAACCTAAGGACATTGGGAAGTGTATAATGGTGGAAAATATCATATAAGGGCATCCATAGATAGAGAAAGATAAAGAAAGTGATCATTTGGCCTATAAAACCTCCTCGAGCTCTTCTAGATACATGACTGCAATCCAAGGTAGATTTTCTCTTTTTCAATGTGACCTTGAAATTATTCATGAGTTCCAATGGTTTTTAAGGATGGTGAAGGGATCCCCATACTCCAATCTTATATAATCAGTTTTTTGGTTTAGGTATGCAACTTTTATGAACAAAGGCTAAGACTATAGAGTACTCTCCAATCACATATTAGAGACTTGAAGATCACTTTCTCAAGATCATATTTATATGAACAAGTTACATGGGAACCTGATCACCTAAGGGTATTTGAGGATACATATGTACTTGAAATTTGTGGCATTATTTTGGGAGTTAAGGCCCTAGGGTTTATGAACAGTCATTAAGAACTAAAACTACATTAAACCCTCTTAAAACCCTAATAAGGACCCAATGAGGGAGATTGGTCTCCAAGGTGCCTAAATTGGGTTGGATTGTTCTTGAAACCTCTTGAACATCATTGATCACTCTAGGGAGGTCCTCACCATGATACTTGTTTGTACTTGCAACTAAGCATTAAATGCCATGATTTTAAAAGTATTTGGGCTCAAAAATAAGGTTATTAGCTCATATATAGATGAAAATAATTGGGGAGGATGAATTGAGGTATATTACACCTAATCAAATCCAAAAATCCATACATGTCACCCTAAAAGTGTTCCTACAAGTATGAGTGTTAAAGGCAATGTGAAAAGGGCTTGTAAAAGGCTAGTTTTTTTACCATTTCATGGTTTACCTATCTACATAAGGTCTTAGAATCCCAAATTTGGCATAGACCATGATCAAAGGCTAGGTAAATTTAATGAAACACTTATTTTAATTTTCATACATGTGGGAAGTTTATGGAGCAAAAAATCAATTTTTAGCCCTAGAGGCCTAATTAGGGAGAGAGATCAGTTGATTAAACACACTTCCACTCAGATTTGGGTCATGAAATTTGACATGGATCTATAAATACATACTATATACCCAAAAATATTCCTATATTCCAAATATCATCCATACATTCTTCCACATAAGGAACTTTATGTGTTTTCAGGGCTATAATAAATTGGGAGAAAATGCAAGCTTTGGGTGTAAAATGAGATCTTGGTGAGTATTTTATGGATCCAAATGAGTTGTCCTAAGTCTAATAATGTATGAATATTCATTTCATGGAGATATAATTTCTTGTTGAATATGAATTCAAGTTTTTAAGTCCTCAAGAAAGGAGAGGTGTAGTAGACAAACGAGTTTCAATACACCTAAGGATTTATGTGATGATTTCCACTGAAATGTTAGAGTAAGGGAGTTTGAAATGCATGATAGGTGTCAAATATGAATTATAAAGGTATATCATGGTGATATAATGATCAATAAAACCCATTTTTCACTCTTCACATGCCAAGATGGGTAGTTTTAGATAAATGATGAACCATTGACCTCTCCTATGCCAACTCCCTTAAAAGCTATGATCAAGGAATTTAACACATGTCAAAGAGGGGTTTATAATACTATTACAAAACTTTTTTCTTGTTTATAATTGGATATTTATGAAATACACTTGTCAATTGATCTTCCCTACACCACTTCTCTCTCTGCTTCATTTCTCTATATATGTTGCCTCTTTTGGCTTTGTAAGTTCATCCATAGATTGGTGTTGTGAAGCCCTACTAAATTGAATACTGATTTGCCTTTATAAGAAAGATTTAAAATTGGTTTTATCTTCTCAAAGTCTTGCATAAGTTTATAAGTATCTTTTTTTTGAATGATAAGTGATGGCTCTCTTTCTTTTCATTCATCTCTCTCCTGCTTTGTGTGGGAAATATACCTTTTAACAGGTCATATGATGTGTATGTAGTAGATTTGTGTGTTTTCAAGTGTAAGGAAGATTTTTAGTCTCCATTATCAAGATTAATAGTCATCTACCTTGAAAACTACATTGTATTCTACCGTCATATTGAAGCATTTTGTTAGGAAAACCTTAGGTTTTGAGATTAGTTTTGTAGTTATTTTCCATAGTGTAGGTTCAACTAAGTTGTGGAGTTTATATTGGTGCATCACCTCCATTAGAGTAGTTTCAATATATTTTTCTCCCTTTTACTTCAAATAAATTAGGTTAGTGATTAGTTATAGGTGATTAGTCATAGTTTTAGGACTATAATGTAGAGATTCACCTATTATAATTGTTACCCACAACATATGAGGTGTTTCAATGTTATTCCAAATTTGAGGAGGATGGAGTAGACCTTATTAGGGTGAAAATTTGGGTGATAATAGTTATGTCATGTTATATGGGACCTCATGGTCCAATAAGTTGTGTAAGGTGGATGCTAATCTTAACAAATATGAAGTTGTAAGAGCTTTCTTCATGTAGTATCTAGTGACTCCAATAATTATTGGCTCTTGGTTACATAGTAGTGCCTCAATTTCATGCCTAAGGTAAGCACAAGATCCTCTACTAAAGGCATTCATTTTGGATTTCTATATCTACCTTACTATTTAGTTTGATCAAATAGGTTTGCCAACACTCATTCATATCCAAAGAAATCCTTTGATGCTCATATACCTATTAAGAGATTCTTTTTGGATCCAATTTACAAGATGGAAACACCAAGGAAACTACCCTTTGTCACCTTTAATATAAATATTCCTCTATCACTTTCTTAGTATGATGACATTCCTATGTTAGCCATCAAAAGTATGCCTTCTTATATGGCCATTACTCCTAGTAAACACATAAGGAACATTGCCAATTTTTGAAACATATACAACATCACTAAAGAAAATGTTGTTATCAAGTTGTTGGTTGTTTCTTTTTTATTGGTATGGTACTTTGGCCCCTAATTCTATCAATACATGGGATCAATTGGGTGACTCTTTGAGGAGGAGATTTGAAGACAAATTTGACCACTTGTCTTTGATCGAGCAACTAACAACTATAAAGAGAACACCTCAATAGGCCATACAAGACTTCAATACAAGATTTCAATACAATATTTCAAAATACATGGGATAAGATCCCAATCTTGGTAAGGCCTACTACACATCATGATTTTCTCTATCACCTCAAAGGTTTCAATAGTGACATATCCATGATGATTCAATCCATGGGAGGGGATAAATTACCTAATGCCTATAAGATTGCTATAAGATATGAGAATTGTCTTATAAAATCTAGGAAGATCTCACCTAGACCCCCTTATGCCTTTATTTCTTGATGTGAAAAATTGTATTCCCACTATTTCTCCCATTCCCACACACAAGGACAATCAAGTTACCTCTAATAAGTT
This sequence comes from Torreya grandis, assembly GCA_037957365.1. Taxonomy (NCBI): domain Eukaryota; kingdom Viridiplantae; phylum Streptophyta; class Pinopsida; order Cupressales; family Taxaceae; genus Torreya; species Torreya grandis. Next base: position 2,324,993 of record JARHVA010001478.1, read on the forward strand.
GAGTAAGTCAAATGATGCATATGTGATAAAGGATCTTCAAGAAGAGATTAAAAGTCTAAAAAGGAAACAATAATAGTAGTAATGGAGACCTTACCAAGGTTCTTACTAACCACATAAACCCTATTAGTCTTATCAAGCTCCTAGACCGCCTATTCAAGGCCACTCTCAAGGAAAAGGGAAGATAACTCAAATGAAAAAATACAACAGTTAAAATCAAAATGTTCCTTCTTCTTGAAAATCTCTTGTACATGTACAAAACAACATTATGCAAGATAATGGAGAGCAACTTTCATAGGATCGGCCTCATGATCCATCTATTTATGCAAATGAGACATCTTATCAATATTTTATGGCACAATGGGGAATAATGCCTACTATGACTCAAGAAGAGATGCCTAATGGAGGATAAGGTAATGGAGAGAATGCTCAATCAGAGGCTACCTTTTTGAATTACACTTAATAATATTCATGTCTAGTCAATTACCAATGGCATTTAAACATAGACTCAAATCCTATAGTTGTAAATACAAGGTCAAAAAGAAGATCAATTGAAGAGGTATAAGTAACAAGAAATGGATAAAGCATGAACTTTCCAACATCCCAAGGGGAAAGAATGTTAAATACAACCCCTATTACTCAATAAAATCAAATATGTTAGAGTCTTAGAGCTCCTCTTTTGTATCGAGTAATACAAGGTCTTGGTAGGGCTATGGCTACTAAAGGACATGACAAGGTTGACAACTCTCTTATGAACATTTTTGAATAAATGAAGAGAATTAATGTAATCATCCCAATGTGGGAAATAATTTACATTCCTATACAAAGATATTTGATCCAAAATGAACTCTCCAAGCTTAATGCAACACCTAGGTAGCCTAGTGAAAGAAGGGAAATTTTGCCAAGTCTATTGAAGACTAATGATGGGAAACCAACCAAAACTGAAAGAGAAAATAAACCTCCTCATTTATACCTCTTTATTATCATTGGAGACTCATTGGTTCATGATTTCTTGATTGATAGTGGAGCAAGTAGCTCAGTCATGCCAAATCAAGTAACTAATAAGCTAAATTTAAAGTATGAACCAAACTCCAAGGGTGTGTTAAAATTAGATAAATCAACTGGAAAAATAGTTGACATCATCAAGGGTTTTAAATTGACTCTTCATGCTTGTCCTACATTCTCTATCTCTCAAGATATTATAGTTGTGGATGTACCATGTCACTTTACTTGTTATTTGTCAAGGGATTTTACTACTAAGATTGGTGGATATTTAGATTCAAATTGGTCCTATATGGCATTTAGAACTAGGTAGGGTGAGCTGAAGTTTCAATTAAGTCTAAACCTTTGGCAAATTTTCATGTGGATCCTTATGTGGCAAACACATAACATGAATTGTACTATTATTGATGATGGATACCAAACAAATGACCAAGAACCAATTGCATCTCTTGATGTCATACTTGACCTTCTCCTAGATGAATGAGGTATGAAGAACCATTATTTTGATCCTTTCAAAAACATTGAATAAATTGATCTAGGAGTCTATTACATGTATGAGGAAGGTGAAACCATACCAACCCTTTTAAATACCAATGAAGATGAAGAAGGAATATGGCAATTATTCTTCAATGGTTCAAGGAACAAAAGTGGAGTAGGGGCAAGTATAATGCTTGTTTATCCTTTCAAGCAGAAATACCTTTTTGCTATTAGGTTCCAATTTGGTTGCTCTTCCAATGCAATAGAATATGAAGGACTTGTTCATGGCCTCTAATGGGAAAGGAAGAAGGTATAAAACAATTGAAAGTATATGGTGATAGTGAACTTGTAGTAAAGTAGGTTAGAGGACATAATGATACCAAAAATCCATTTTTGAAGGCATAAAAACATAGGATTTAGGATCTCATTGAACACTTTGAAGCCTTCAACTTGAAATCAGTCCCAAGAGAGAGGAATCAATATGATGATAGATTGGAAATAGTAGGGCCTCATTTTGATCTCCCAAATGATGTGAAAAGAGGGAAGCATCAACCATATGTCAAGGTATTGGTTATACCATCTATGCTAGATAATAATGAAAGTTGGAAAGTTTGTGATAGTGATAGGTACATTACATCTTTTTTATGTGAAGAAGTTGAATTATCCTCAAAGAATCAAAGTTTTAGCAATAATATGGTGATCAAATAGTGCAGCTACAATCCAACAATCTCCCTAAAGGATTGGCGACCCTTGAAAGCATCTCAAATGAATATTATCAAGTGAGAAAGGAGAAAGTAGGCATGTCTTCAAGTGATGATTATTTTTGAAGAGTTGCAATATTTAAATACAAAATCCTCAAACTAGGAAAGGTATATACTAAGGTTGAGAAGGCTACCTTTGTTGAATTAAGTATAAATTTATTAGATGTGTTTGCATGGGAGTATGGTGACCTCAAGGGATTTAACCCTAGTCTATCTCAACACACCATTGAGTTAGACTCAATTTCAAAATAAGTGAGACAAATCAAAGACCCATAAATCCTAAGATTGAATTTTTGATGAAAAAAGAAGTAATCGAGTTGATTGAATCAAACATCATCTTCCCTATTAAACACTCTTCATAGGTTACTAATCTAGTTCCTGTGAGGAAGAGTGAGAGAATTAGGTTGTGTATCGATTTTAGGGATTTAAATAGGGAATATTTAAATGATCATCATAATCTACCTTAAATAGAATAAATACTTCAAATGGTTACAGGCTCTAAATGTTTCTCACTCTTCGATGGGTATTTAGGTTTTAATCAAGTCTTGGTTAAAGAAGAGGAGCAATATAAAACTACCTTTACAACCAAATGGGGTACCTATGCCTACAAAAAGATGCCTTTTGGATTCTATAATGCATGATCTAGCTTTCAAAAATCCATGAACATGGCCTTATAAGGTTTGATTAACAAGATGGTGCTAATGTACCTTGATGATATCACTATTTTTTCAAAAGATGAAAATGACCATTTGGCTCATCTAAGACTAATTTTTGAGAGGTGTTGGTAATTTGGTATATCTTTGAACCCCAAAAATGTGTTTTTGTAGTCCATGAGGGTAATATACTTGGACACATTATCTCAAAGGAAGGGTTGACCATATCTCTTGAAAGAGTGAAATTTATCTTGGCCTTGTCTCTACCATTGCATAATAAGGGAATGCAAAGTTTCCTTGGCAAAATAAAATTCATTAAAAGGTTTATACCTAGTTTTTCCAACCTTGTAAAACCTTTGAAAGCCATTATAAAGAAAAATCAAACATTCATCTGGACTAAAGAAGTGAGAAGAAAATTGTTGGAAGAACAACCATTGAGAGGGGGGTGTTAATCAGTGTACAAACATTTGTTTTAAATCCATAATTCATTCATTAACCTTTCAAACTAATCTAGTAAATAGGCAATGCATAGAGAAGTAATCGCATATATAAGAAATAAGATATCAACACATGAACATAATATCTATGTGGGAAAACATTATGGGGGATAAAACCCACTATCACACCACTTTAAAACTATCTTTTAAGTTATTAAACAACTTTTATTTAGGCACCAACCCCATAAGCATTACTAACCCCTCACTAGTTAGGCACTAGCCTAACTAGTCCTTTAGTAATCTCTAACTTGAAAGGAGGATCCAAAACCTTAAGTGGCTTGTCACCAACCCAAAAAATTTAAATACGCTTCTATAAGCTCCAAATTTCAAGTCAGCTCCAACTCCTTCTTTACCAAGCGCTAACTCGGCCAAGACAAATAAGATCACCTCAACACCTTGTTGCTCAACTAATAGATGAAGATTTTTTATTCAACTCTCAATATTATTTTTTTGATTTTAAATATTTGTCATAAACCTATAATACATATTTTATGAATATATTATTTTCTCTCAACATCCAATCAACTTACTCATCTTTCCTTGACCTGGTTATCCACCTGCAGGATTACTAGCTCAACATGCCTCTTCTAGGCTCATTAGGTCAATTGACCTGGTTATCCACTTGAATCAAATATATTATATAATAATGATTTATCCTATTATCCTTATTTATCTACATGACCTACCTTTGCTCCTCAAAAATATATTTTATTCGCTTATGTTTTCATTTCTCTAACTAGATCAAATAAGCCAATTTTGCATTTTATTTATACCAAACACTAGGTCTCACCCATATTGGTTAGAAAATAACCTTGAACCACTTTTATCACACTTTAGATAGGTAATAATACACATTTAATACAATAAACATTCACCATATAGGTTGGCCAAAATTGTAAGAACCAAAACCAATGTTAAGCCTTGAGGGAGACCTAATGCAATTAGGTTTGTCTTAACCACATGTTATACTTGGACCATCTTGGAACACCTTTGTCCTCTAAAAACACATGTAACACATAAAATATTACTAAAATATACCATTTTAAAAATATTTATAGGTCCATTCCACCTTTTAGTCTAAATCACACCATTAAGTCTACTTGCCATTAGCCCTTCTTATTGCCTAAAAGTCTATTTCACACAAATAAATAAAACAAAAAATTTTACCACATAAACACATGAAAAAATCACATTAATATATCCTACAAGATTTCATGTTCATCACCATGTCTATTTTACATTACCAAAAAGGCCTAAAGGTCTCAAACCTACTCTTGTAACATGACCACTCAGAACTGTCAAAGTATAGTCAAGAACATTTGATCACCAACATATGAATATGAATTTATCATCAATAAAAACACATTAATTTATACCTAATATACTTATAAAACATACTCATAATCAATGTATTCTTAAAATCTTGGAAAAACACTCCAAACTCACCTCTGCAAGATGACTACTCAAAACTGCTCGTAGCTCTAAAAACCTAGTCATGTAGAAGTTTTATCTTTAACACTTAAAATGAAACTTTCATGAATTATAATACAAATTAATAGATCATATGTTACTTACATACATACATACATACATACATACATACATTTATATATACATATATATATATATATACATATATATATATATATACATATATATATATATACATATATATATATATATATATATACATACATATATATATATATATACATACATATATATATATACATATATATATATATATATACATACATACATATATATATATATACATATATATATATATATATACATACATACATACATACATATATATATATATATATATATATATATATATATATATATATATATATATATATATAAAACTCTAGTGTCAACCATTGGTCTTACAAACCAATTTTTCAAGCTTCTCTCTCACTGTTCTAACATAGCCAGACATGCCAATTTGGATTTCATGTTTCACCTTATTAACCTCAATATAATACTTCTGTAAATCATGTATAAATCACTTAGGTCATATGAAAAAACATAATATATATTATATGCATCATATAGGTGTAGATATCCTCCAAATCACCATTCTCACAAACTTACTGAGAACTGCACACAGGCTCAAAAAACATAGTCAAAATATTTTAACTTTTCACACTTGAAAAGGGACTTCTCATGCATACTAATAAATTAAAAAGAACCTATGATACCTATAAAAAAATTCATGTGCATTATATCATTCAAATCTATCCAAATCATCATAAAATTATTGCTACAAAAAGTTCACTTAAATCTGCCAGTCTAAACATAGTTAACTTTGACAAGAAATAAGTTCACTTTTACATAATTTCATGAATAAATTACACTTTTAGGTTATTAATTAAGGATTATAATACAAATTTTATTTTCATAACATTCTAAAATTCTCAATATTTTGGTCTCTACATACATTTCTTTGACCACTAGTTTTTCTAGTTTTTACCACAATCAGAACCTTTGACTTTGACCTAAAATAAATGCACTTGTATGGATAGTTAGGACATGCCACCACCTGGAGAATGATATACTTGGAATATAATCCAAATTTTCATTTTACACCACTTGACCTGACCAATATGATTCCTTATACAAGCACTTATTTGATCACTGGTCCAATGCGCACACAATCATTTGAAATCCATGTTCATATTTTTAAATTTCAACAACTATTTCTTGAGGCTTAAAATTGATGGTCTCTGGCATGTCACAATTTGCTAGATCAACTTTGGAGGTTTATATATTTATCTAGGAAACATTTCATGACACAAAATTTATAGGGTACCTTCTTGGCACTATGAACAACATCACCATGAAAACCTTTGACCAAGATTGACTTTCTAAGTACCTATAATAAATGCCTCACAACCTTGTATTTGTCCTCACTAACCTACACATATGCCATATACTCTCCATTCTATCAAATATAACTTATTTGTCATTAATACACTAATACCTCATGCTCTTCTTGACATAAATGACAACCTAAGAAATTAATGACCGTTCTCAACACAACTTTGAGGCTATAAAGTAAGTTATATCATAATAACCTAACTTGATTAATCCTAACTTCTCCAAGGACTTTTTTTTGTATGATTTCTCTAATATTAACACCATATATGCCATGTTAATGCAACAAAACAATAAAGGTGATGAGCATCCCATTTCATTATTTAGTCAAGGGCTTGACGGCTATGAAGAGAAGTATACTTCTGTAGAGAAAGAAGTATTGGTAGTCATAAAAATCTTGAAAAAGTTCAGGAATATGGTCTCAAACAATAAAATAAACATCATGGTATCCCACCCAAGTGTCAAAGACTTCCTTCTCAACAAGGACTTGAATGAAAAGAGGGCAAGTCAGATTACTAAAGTGATGGAACATGATGTAGAGATTAAGGTCACAAAATAGTAAGAGGTAAATTCATATTAGATCACTTAGCATGGGATGTTTAAGGTAATAAAGACACAACTTTGGTACTACAAGATGAACTCCACAAAACAATACTTTCACATGATACAAATTGGATACAAGACATGCCAAATTTATTGAAAACAGGTGAGTGTCTAAACAACTTAGATATGTCAAAGAGAAGATACTTTATAATTCAATCTATACCCTATTTTCTTGTAGATGGGGTCCTTTTTACAAAATATCTTAATAGTATGTTGCTTAGATGTGTGGAGATTGAGCAAATTGGCAGAATTATGGAGCAATTTCATGAAGGCCTTGTAAGTGGCCACTTTTCTCTAAAAATACAACAACAAATATAATGAGAGTAAGCTACTATTGGCCTAGCCTCTTCAAGGACTCCTATGCATGGGTAAAAAGGTGTGCAAATTGTGTTTTCTTCACTGGAAATCAAAGGTTAGCGGCCTTACCTCTCAATCCCGTCCAAGTTGACCAACCATTCATCTAATGGGGGATTGATTTTATAGGTATGATTAATCATCCCTCAAGTGCAAGTCACAAATGGATACTCACAACCACTACTTATTTTACAAGGTGGGTAGAGGCAATATCCATTAAAGAAACTAATGAAAAATTAGTCATTGATTTTTGTGAGATCATAGTGACTAGGTTTGGATCACCATCAACCACCATATCTAATAATGCATTAGAATTGATGGGTGAAAATTTAAATAAATGGGTAAATGAGCATGGCATATATCTAACTACCTCTTCTAATTACTATCTCTAAGGGAATATGATTGTAGAATCTATAAATAATAAATTGATCAAGATCATTAAGAGGATAGTTGATGATAATTAGAGGACTTGGCATACAAGGTTAAGGAAAACCTTATGGGCTGATAGAATCATCCCTAAGATGGTTATGGGTAACTCACCATGCATGTTTGTATATGGTAGATGAGCCAAATTGCTTATTTCTCTTGAGTTGCCTACCTTGGAGTTAGCACACTAGCTAAAACTAATAGAGAATAATCCTATGGAGGTAAGGATGGTTGAATTGATAGAGCTTGAGGAGAAGAGATATGAATCCATGTATACTTTGGAGTATTACCAAGCCCAAATGAATAAATCTTTTGATAAGAGAGCTAGTTCAAGAAAATTCCAAGAAGGTGATCTTGTTTTAAAGTGTTATGAGAACATGGCTAAGCTTGGTAAACACACAAAATTTGATACATTATGGAGTATACCCTATTTTATTATTGAATTCAATGAACACAATGCCTTCTAACCATCAAAACTCAATGGAAAAGAGATAAGTATCCCAGTCAATGGGATACACTTGAAGCCTTACTACGAAGGTTAGATTGATGTTTTGTACATAGTTATGTGGTGTGTTTATTTTTTAATAAGTGCCTAGCATAAGTGTGATGTGTGAGTTTGTTGTTGTGTGGATTTACATAAATGCCTTTGGCATGTTGTGTTTTTTCTTGTGTGGTGTGGTGTGATTTTGAATCTTCAATAGGTATATCAGTTTCAAATTGTAGCATACGAGTGACTCTATTGCCTAATGGAAGCATAAGGCCACTGATATATCAGCATTATAGGCATGCTACCCCTATGAATCACTAATTTTTTGACCAATTTTAACCCTTAGGTCAGAATGAGTCAACCCATATAGTTTGAAAATTTTTCATAGGGCTCTCTAAGCTTGTATATGGTCACCTAGGTCTTGTAATGGTCTTCTAGTGGTCAATTAAATCCCTAATTAGCATTCTTTAAGGTTTGGTATCTTATGTACTTGTATAGTATTCAAAGGTTATTCATGAGATAATGTTGTTTGTCATGTGTAATCAAGATGATATCATTGTGATGAGTCATTATATGAGGTTTAGTTATGTCTTATATATCATTATATTCATGTATTAATATTCTACCATGTTTATTAAGCACCCCAAGGACCTTAAGTCATTTTAAAGACAATTTGAAGAATGGTACATACTTTTCAAAAGGAAAAACATTCTAAGAAAGGTTGTAATGTGTATAGTGTTAGGAAGTGGTCAGAGAGTAGTCAAAGTTAGATAAATTGGTAGACCAACATCCAAAGATAGAGAATCCTACAAAAAGTAACAATTTTAAGTCACTTGTATGACCAAGAGGAACCACCTTCAGGTGAAAATGTGTGTAATATTTCCTTTTAAACTTTTTCACATTTAAAATTAACCTACATAGGTGTTGAGAGGTTAATTAATGCATAAAACTAGTCAAAAGTCTAATCGAGCTCTTCCCAAGCTCAAAAAGGCTAGAATTTTATGCTTGTTTCATAAACATAGGAAGGATTTGGGACAAATTATTCTAGTAATAATAATTACCCCTCATGTGATTAATATTAATGAAAAGAGTTTAGGGTTTAAGGCACTGAGTTGTATGAACCATCACTAACAAGATAGGTAGTCAAAAACACCTAGTGAATCCCACAAGATCATATTTTACACTAATGTCATGAATTTTGGAGGTCATTAAAGCATGAAGAGGATTGTATAAGGTCTTTATGGATATGAAAAATCATTCCATTTTTGTTTCCAATAGGTTGGCATGTGTGGGCTTCCATGGGATCAAGAAGAGCCTTTATGAGAGACATGCCACAAGTTGCATTTTATGTTTTGGAGGATATGATAGTGTTCACTATATATAGGTATGGTTGAATGTTTTCCACAATTTTCTCATATCATTCAATCTCCCCAACATGAATGACCACTCCGTACATAATCATCTAAATAGTATTCATGTCATCAATGAATTGGATTGTGTTATGAGGCTGCCTATAAAGTGATTTATGAAGGTCTAATCCTGCATTGTCAGAGGTGTATGAAGATCAATACCTCATAATAAATGTAATGATAAATATGAAGATGATCTCAAGATCAAAAATAGTAAGCTTACGTCATGTGACGGCCTAAAACATAAGAATGTAGACCTACAAGTCTATAGACCTATAGGTCTATATTTTTTGAGAAACTGGTGTAAATGTGCACCAAGTCTTGATTTTGAAAACCTAAATCATGAAGGGAATGTAGTGTTTCAAAATTTGAATAGGTTTAATAATAGTGAAGGAAGTGTGATTTTAGGACTTAATGTTCAAGGACCCAATCTCTACATATAAGTACAATTGGCAAGATTTAAACAGTTTGAGGCGTTAAATCAATATGGAAGACATCTAAAATGTACATGTGAGATCAAAATATTAAAATGGGATCTATTAAACCATAAAAAAATCTATCTTAGTAATATTATTGGATAATAAAGTGCATTTAATAAGTAAAGAACATAAACAGACCTACAAATAGAGCAAATAGAGCATACATGCATGGTCAGTTATAAGAATGTGTTAATAAGCTTGTGGATATTTAGGTTTGAATGTGAAGAGATTTAAATGAAGTTAAATTTATATCAAAGTCTCAATAATATAGTTAAAAAGGTTAGATTTAAAAGCTCAATTTTCAAAAAATTGTCATCCAATCACCACCTACACCCATGTATTAAACATATTTGAGAGAGAAAGTGTATGCAAGTGATGATGCAGGGTCCTAGAAAGGTTAATTTTTTTCAAAAGAGCAAAAATAACTCCTCAATATAGCAAAAAATATCATTGAATGTTCAAGGATTTTTTATAAATGTCCTAATATCCAAAAATGTAGTCAAGACTCAAATGAATACCTACTGGTTTGCTTAGGTAACTCATGCTGGTTTCAAACTTGGAAAGAAGATAAAATATATAAAAGTAGAGTTAAGAGCTTAGATAAATGGATAAATCACAAAGAGTCACTTGAGGTCATAAAAAATCAAAATATGATTAGAGGAAGTGATCCAAACAAAATTCACTTGAAGCCTATACACACATATCTAAGCATTTCTACAGGCCTGCCTACCTAGAGTGAGAGGTGCTTGCTTGGTTTGAGAGAAATGAGGTCTATAAAAAGAATAAAATTACATATTAATGATCTATGTTGTTATCATGACATATATATAGTCTTAAAAGTCAATGAAGAGGATGTCAATGTTGATAATATTATTTAGGCCTAGTAAGCCTAAGATCATACACATAGGCCTGTGTGTACAGTCATGAGAATATTGATTTAATGAGGGTAAAATGGGAATTTGAGGAAATTGGTAAGTGAATAATGGTGTAAAATATTATATAATTTCATCCATAGGTAGAGGAAGATAAATCAAGTGATCATTTTGCCTATAAAACCTCCTCGATCTCTTTTAGGTGCATGACTACAATCCAAGACAAACTTTCTCTTGATCAATGTGACATTGAAATTATGTATAAGGTCCAATAGTTTTTAGGGGTTGTGAATGGGTAATTATACTCTAATATTCCATTATTAGATGTTGGTTTAGGCCTAAAAAATTTATGCACAAAGGCTAAGACTATAGAGCACTCTCTAATGGCATGTTAGAGACTCAAAAAACACTTTTTCAAGCTCATATCTATACGAACAAGTTGCATGGGAACTTGATCACCTAGGGGTATTTGAGGACACTTATGCACTTTAAATTTGTGGAATTGCTTCAAGATTTAAGGCCTTAGGGTTTATGAATAATCACTAAGATCTCAAACTAGCTTAAACCCTCCTAAAACCCTAATAAAGACCCAATGAGAGAGATTGGCCTCCAAGGTGCCTGAAATGGGTTGTATTATTCATGAAACCTCTTGAACATCATTTATCACTCTAGTGAGCTCCTCATCATGATACTTGTTTGTACCTAAAATTGTATGGACACATTAAATGCCATGATTTTGCAAGGATTTAGGCTAAAAACAAGGTTGTTGACGTCATAGATAGATGTAGATCATTGGAGAGGATGGATTGAGTTGTATTACACCTAAATAGTTCTAGGTCTAATTGATCATATAGGTCTAATTGTTGAAGGTAGTGTGAAAAGGGCTTGTAAAAGGCTAGGTTTTTTAACCATTTTGTGGTTTACCTATCTACACAGGGTCTTAGAAGCATAAATTTGGCATGGAACATGTTGATATACTAGAAAAATCTATCGTAAAAATTAATTGATGTTTTACATGTGTGGGAAGTTTGTGCAACAAAAATTTAGTTTCTAGGTCTAGAGGCCTAATTTAGAGAGAGACAAGGTGATTAAATACACTTCCACTTAGATTTGGTTAATGAAATTTTACATGGAGATATAAAATCATACTGGGTACCCAAAAATATTCTTATTTTCCCAATATCATCCATACATTCTTCCACACAAGGATCTTTATGTGTTTTCAGGGTTACAAGGAATTAAGAGAAAATGCAAGCTTTGGGTGTTAAATGAGATATTGGTGAGTGTTTGATGGATCAAAATGAGTTGTACCAAGTCTGATAAGGTATTAATATGAATTTCATGGATATATATTGACTTAGTGAATATGAATTCAAGTTTTGAATCTCTCAAGCAAGGAAAGGCGTAGTAGACAAAGGGGTTTCAAGACACCTAAGGAGTTGTGTAATGATTGCCATTGAAGTATAAAAATACAAGAGTTTTTAAATACATGATAGATGTTAAATAGGAAGTATAAAGTTATTTCTTATAGATATAATGATAAATAAAACCTATTTATCACTCTTCACATGCCAATATGGGTAGTTTTGGATGAATGATGAACCATTGAGCTCTCCTATGCCAACTCCCTTAAAAGTTATGATTAAGGAATGTAACACATGTGAAAGAGGGGTTTATAATAATATTACATAACTTATCTATTTTCTTTAATTGTTTCCTTTATGAGAGACACTTTTTAATTGATCTTTCCTATGCCACTTCTCTCTCTTCCTCATTTCTCTATATATGTTGCCTCTTTTGGCATTGTTAAATCATACATAGATTGGTATGGAGAAGCCTTGTTGAATTTAATACTGATTTCCCTTTGGAATAAATATTTAAAACTAGTTTTATATTATTAAATTCTTGCATAAGTGTATGAATTAGTTTTTTTGTTGAATGATAAGTGATAGTTCTCTTTCCTTGCATTCATCTATCTCTCTCATGCTTTGTGTGAGAAATATACCTTGTAGGGGGTCATATGATGTGTAGATAGTAGATTTTTGTATTTTTAATTATAAGGAAGGTTTTTAGTGTCCATTATTAAGACTATTAGTTATCCACCGTGAAAACTACACTATATTCTACCTTCATATTGAAGCATTTTATTAGGAGAACCTTGGGTTTTGAGATCAATTTTGTAGTTGTTTTCCATAGTGCAGGTTTAAGTAAGTTGTGGAGTTTATATTGGTGCATCACCTCTATTAGAGTAGTTTTAATCTCTTTATATCAATTTTAATTAAAATCAAGTAGGTTACTAATTAGTTTTAGGTGTTGTATATGGGAGCTAGCCCATAATGTAGAGATTCACCTCTAAAAATTGTTACCCAAAACGTATGAGGTGTTTTAATGTTATTACAAATTTGAGGAGGGTGGATTAGACCTCCTTAGGGTGAAAATTTGGATGATAACAATATCAATTCCTTATATAGGAATCACACCTTGGTTTAAGATCCTTTAGGAATCTGGTGGACACATTCACTGTTTCGAGGTGATCCACTCTTCATTGCATTTATTTTTGATAGTTCACTTTAGTGGCATTACATTTAGTGCTTGTGAATGATATTGATACACTTATGCCACACTTCTATTTTTGACCCTACTCATATTTCTTTGTATTTCTGAATTCATCCTCCATTATGGAATGTGAAGACTTCCAATACACCATTCATATTCTCCCTTTACCAAATGGATGAAACATTGTTCAATGCAAATGGATATTATTTAGTCTTCAAGAGGAGGATATCATCAATGACATTCATCATTCTGGAAGTTCTACTATAGGAATATTCAAATTATTCTATGGATAGTTGTTATTTCTTCTATCTATGTGCTCTATTACTCTCACTTATGGATGTATTTTTGGTTATGCTTAATGTCCTTAGAGCATGCACTATTTACCAATTTTGCTCTCTTTTGGAGAGGAGTTTTATCTTATGAGTTTTATCCTTTTCTCGACCTTATGGGAGTTACATTATGATTGGGTACCTCATTAGGCCTTATTTTTGAGACCTAGTCATTTTACCCACTTAATCTATGCTTTAGGGGGGTTTTAGTGTAGGATTTTTCCTGCCTCTAGATTTACCTACATGGTTATTAGTAAGCTTACTTAGGGTTATTAAGGTCATTAGGGGAATTAAAGTTAATGTATTTTATAATAGTGAGTTGAGTTGTTATCTTTTCTAGATCTACTCTATAACTATATAATGTACCTCTTTTGTAATTTTTGGCTAATGAACTATTATGAAGCTTAATTTTGCATTGCACTACTCTCACTTACTAATAGGATTGTCATGCAATCTATGACATTCATAGATCTTAGAGTGATCTGACAAGATAAATTATCAATTACCTAATCGTGAATGTGAATTTTATTTTCTCAAAGCTTTATTCCAATTGGTAAGGACAAAGTAATTTTCAAAGCATACCATTATTTTAATTAGCTTTACCATGTTGTGAAATATTTTGATGTCAAAATTTCACAGGAAAATATGATCAAGTATGTGTCTAATGATCCAACTTAGAGTGGTGTGAAGTTTCAAATTAGGACAAATATCAAGTCCAAAATTAATGAGAATGTATTTCAACCTATGAATTATTCTAAGAATATGGTCAATTTTGTAAGTCAACCATCTAATGGGATCATATTATCTCAATGAAGAAATCATAGACATTTTTTAAGGTTAAGTAAAATTTGATAGAATGTTTAAAAATATTCAATGTATGTAACATGTGTAGACACTAATTTTTTGTGTTAGACACTTGATAATATTAGTCTTGACCTCCTTCACCTTAAATGACTTATATGGGTCTAACCTTCCCTTTTATTTCATCCACATTATTTATATGGATATGACCTTATCAATTTGTTATTAGTCACCTATAATAATTCCCTAGTCTCTACCTAACTTGTTCTTTATAACACTCAGATTATCTCTAGATCATCAAATAAATATTCTTACCTTTCAGACTACTCTATCAGACTCACATATTTGTGTAATTTTTGAAGTGTCCAAAAGTGATGGACTTGGCCATGTGCCAAACAATTATTGTTTTTCAAATTTAGATGATCTTTTATGGGCCAGCTCTTATGTTTTACATTTCAATCGATTGATAAATTAAGCATATTTTATTATCTGGGACTCATGAAAGATACATATCTAAAATTCTACACATTCAAAGGAATAACCTTGAAATTTAAATTTTAGAAATCAATCATAAGGAGCAGACCCTAACCAAATTTGAAGCACCTAAGCCAAGTATAGTTTTCCATTATCAAGTGTCAAAAGTTATATTACATATGGCATTAATTAAAAAATAACCATTTCACACTTACACTTAATGAGGATGATTACACATCATTTTAATTTTCTCTTCAGAGTATTGGATATGGAGGCAATGCTCAACCATTCATTTGGGAGTAGTTGAGGTTAGTTGAACCTTTCTCTTTCCTCTTTTGTAGGCCTAAACCTATTTTTGAAACTAAAGCTAACATTTTAAATAAAAGGAGATAGATTTTATAGATATATAATACAACAAGCACTTGATGTCACACATGAATAAAATTTTAAAGTAGGCTTAGACACTTGATAAAATAGTAAGACATATCTTCATAGAACATGATAAAAAAATCATAGATACCTACATCAAATGATAACATCTAAAGGATGATAGACTTATCCAGGTAAATGTAGACACTCATGTTCTTGATTTGAGTAATTTCCAATCCATTTTATATCCATGAAAGAGTTGTCCAAAATCGAACATCCAAGACCCATGATTACAGAGTGAACACACACAACTGTTGAATCAATAATCTAGAAGAGAGTAGAAACTAAACACATTGTATTCAATAATGGAAATGAACTGCTTATACAAAGAGACAAAGTTCATAGCTCTCACAACTCTCAAAGTTATCACAGGTCACAACTAAGAATCTCAATGAATCCAAGCTCACTTAATGAATAATACAAAGGGAGAGAGGTATTTATAGGTTGGAGAGATAGTGAAACCCCACATTCTAGTGAATGTGTTAATAATATTTCTAAATATCCACTAGAGCCCAAAACTCAAAGGAAAAATCCCTACACCAACACTGCCCCATAAGCATAGCTAATGGAAGAACTACCAAATCTGGTGTGATGTTGCCAAATTTGGTGATGCTAACAAATATGGAGGTCTACTAAACAATTTTGTCAAATCTAATGAACCTCCATCTAAATGTAGAACACAGCTAAATTTGGAAGAACTACCAAATTAAGTGGCAAAGTTGGTAGAATTTATAGAGAATATTCCAAAAAATTCACTAGATTAAATTTGATGGTCAAATGGCCAACATTGTTATGATTTGACTTCCTCCAACTTTAAAGCTTTGCCAAATGTGCCTCAGATATCAAAAGTTGATGAAACAAAAGTTGATCTATACATATTTGGGCCTTCTAAATGTGATGGTGGGGTCAGATTAGGCTGAAAGTGGTCAAAAAATTATGGTACCTCCTGGATCTAGAAACCTTCTCCAAACCTCAAACCCTCATAAAAAATTCTTTAGAACTCCAAATCTAATGAAACAAAAGTTGATCTCAAATTTATCAAGCCTTATGGACTCAATGGAAAGGTCCTTAATGACTCAAGATATATCTAGCTATCTCATACACCAAAAATCACTCCTTTTTTTTAAATAAATTTTGAAGAGAAATTGATCACAAACTAGATCTCTAATTTCTATAATTCCACAAGTGCTAATGGATAATCAAATAAAGTATTAGATTAAATCTAAATTTTAATAAAGATTATGATGCCAAGATTTTGCAATAAAAATAGATCTTAAAAAAATACTAAGCCCAAATTTAAAGCAAAAAAGGAGACAAATTTAATGAAAAATTTGCAAAATATACCTAGAAATCCTTAGATTTAGATTGGATCTGATACCATATCAGAATGAGCTCTAGGAATACTGATGTGAGTGAATGCATTGATTTAATATTCTAAGTGAGACATGTATTATACAAGACAATATTGATCACACACATACATGCAACTACAAGAAATGAACAAAAGGAATGAGACACCAATGATCCACACAATATTTCATTAATAAATATGAAAGGAAATAGGTACATAAATAGGTTGGAGGATGAAAGATATAACTCATTCCAATGAATGTGGTATTAAACTTTCCAAATAACCAACATGACACTAAAGCCCCTAAGCAAGCAATATGCAACTGTGTAGCCAAAACTCATAGGAAAACATGCATACACCAACTGACACTCATGTTCTTGATTTGAGTAACTTCCAATCCATTTTCTAGCCATTTCATTTACCTACATCAAGTATCAGATATACACAAATCAGTAACATAGTATCTAAATCCCCTTAGTATTTTCCATAAATAGTAAGTGAAATTGTTCAAATCATATTCTACTTTTTCATTCATATCAATGTTTTACTGTAATACATTAAACAATCTTAATAGTTCAAAGTTTTATACTTGTTTAGATAACTAAATAAAAATAAGGTAAAAAATATCGATGAACCTATTTATATATTGAGCACGTTAAACCCTAGGTTTTCTTTAGGGTTTCATCTTTATTTCTATGGTTATAAATTTCTATACATAAATGTGATTTTTAGACATATATTTTGATTTTCCCTTATTCATGAATTACACATGGTTATAATGGATATACATAATTTTTATTTTCTATATCAAGTTATATGATTGTAATCATTGCATGTTTTTTTCATTTAATATAAAAATATATAACAATTGTGTAATTCCATGGATCAAATTTGGGTGTAAGAATTCTAAGGCTGAAATTAATAATGAAAAATCTTTAGCCTTTATTAATTCATATTTTTTAAAATACAATATCAGTTACTTCCTATTACTAATATGCACCAAAGGGCATGCATGAAACCGATTTAACTTATTTGGGACTAATGGAGTGTTATTACTATTTTAGTTAAGGGTATGGATTAATAAATTAGTATAGAATATAACAATAAATATAGTCTTGATTTGTGCATCTGTTTATCTGTTTCATCTTTCAAAAAATAGCAATAAATAAGAAGAAATATAAATTATCTAGAAAATATCTATGAAGGGCTAGGAAGATGTCATAAACCTAAATTTGGCTTTCATTAGGTGAAAGGATAGGGGCATCAAAAAGTGGATTCTTTGGTGTTCAATGTTGTTGTTCATTCATGCTGTTGTTGTCCAAACTGATCATAGAGACTTGAAACTTTTTGGGTATTTGTGTTATGCCTATGTAAGCATGCCTATAAAATCAAGCATTGGTTATCGATGGAACTCGTTGTGGAGCCAATTTTGTCTTCAAACCCTAACCCTCCATCATGCTTGATAAAATGACATTTGAGTCACTTGAGAAAGAGCAGAGTTAGTGTGAAAGATATATTAAATGTGCAATTCACACTCATTGAGTGGGCACACTTCCTACATACCAATACTCTGAAGAGGGATAAAATCATATGTAGTTCTCCCACCTAATGTGCTTTTTGCAATAGTGTGATGTGGATGCTAATGCCAAATTGATAGTGTTTGAGGTAGTTAGGGCATGATATGAGGATTTGAGTAGGTTTGTAGTTGTATTAGGTGATTGTGTATAGAGAATAGGGAAGTTTTCCTTAGTGATTTGTTTGTATTCTTATTTGATTTGTAAATTTGGTCACCTCCCTTGTAAATGAGCTTTAAGTGGGCTTTTATAGGGAACAATTAGTCATGGGTAAGATGTATTCATGTTAGATGAAAATGATCATTGGGGCTGAAAGTACAAATAGATAGGACCACCAAAAATGGAACACTTCTCTATTGGACACTCTTGTCCTATAGGCTTGGGACCTAGGGGAACAAGTTTGGCATGAGGAATATTGTCTGGCTAAGATGGAATAATTGTTTAGAAGGTTCTGGATGACTGGTAATGAAAAAAAAGGTGTCTAAAAGGGTCACAAGAGCATGCAAAAAGGACCTATGGATGGGGTGTCACAAACCACACTCAAACTACCAATTTAGACATTTTATATGACTACATTTTCCCCCCTTTTACTCTAGTGATGCACCAAAGCAAAATAATAGGATAAAAGAAAAATAGAAATCGTACTTGAACTTACCTACAAGGGTGAAGCCCATAAAGATGTGTGATGTTGAGTGTGCATTGAGAGAGAATAATGTGAAGCGTAAATTTGTAAGAGAAAATAAAGAGTAGATCAGTTCTTACTAGACACACTGTCTAAAATAAGAACATATAAGGGTTAGGTAAAATAAAGAGGAAGAGAAATGAATGAATACACCTCACTGAGTGCATGAACCAATGTAAAACCTATTGTGATGTTGAGTGATACAGGGTATGTGTTGTACCAAGAGTAATATCATGAATGGAGCTAAGTGTTTAATTCCTTGAGGGTAGTTCAAGAATACAAAGGTTGGCCCTTTGGATCCATCATCACTCACTATGTAGTGAAGATATGTGATCATTCATGTGTTAATTGATGTTTAGACTGTGTCCATTCCCTCTAAGTAAGTAGCTCAATAATACAAAGGCTAGCTAGTCCTTTGGCTCCTTCATTTCCTATTAAGTGTGAATTATGAACTGATACTAGTATGAATGTGTGTCATATGAGATGGCTCATGAATCCCATGTGTAACAAACCACTACACCAAAACCTCGAGGCATTAGTGAAGTCTACCTACCAGGACCATAACATCCCACCACACTTTTGAAGCCCAAACTCTGGGCTAGATTTGTGCCTGTACCACTAGGATTCCCTATGTGTATGAGCCCCAGATGAACACTACCATGCTAGTGTAGCCACCCGCTCTGTGACTTGAACCTAGGTGGAGGCTCTAATACCACATGTAATGAACCACTACACCAAAACCTTGAGGCATTAGTGAAGTCTACCCACTAGGACCATAACATCCCACCACGCTTCTAAAGCCCAGACTCTAGGCTGGATATGTGCCTGTACCACCAAGATTCCCTACATGTACGAGCCCCAGATGAACACTACCATGCTAATGTAGCCACCTTCTCTATGACTTAAACCTAGGTGGAGGCTCTGATACCACATGTAATGAACCGTTATACCAAAACCTCAAGGTGTTAGTGAAGTCAGCCCACCAGGACCATAACATCCCACCATGCTTCTGAAGCCTAGACTTTGGGCTAGATTTGTGCCTGTACCACCAAGATTCCCTACATGTACGAGCCCCAGATGAACACTGCCATGCCAATGTAGCCACCTGCTCTGTGACTTGAACCCAGGTGGAGGCTCTGATACCACATGTAACAAACCACTACACCAAAACCTCGAGGTGTTAGTGAAGTCTCCCCACCAAGACCATAACACCATGAATGTTGTATAATTTGACAATGTGGTGTGGATAACCAAATGTGTATTGAGAACTTTTCCAATCTTGGCCACTCTAAAAGGTGGATATTAAGCTTGCATGAAAGCCACTTCAAAACTGAGAACCAAGCTTATATGAAAGCCACTCTGAAATGATGCCAACCACTTTCAAATAGAATAAAGCACACAATTATTGAGAATACCTAGGTAATAAAATGAAATAGAAAGAAAATAAGGTAAATGTGTCATGCACATTACCCCTAATCACTAGTGTCTGTAACATATATTTTGATCTGTAAGTTGTACCAACTGCCCAATCTAAAACTAGAAGTGAGAGCCATCATGTTATTCATGATGCCCCTTATATCTAGATAATATAAGTAAAATTGTACTAAAACTACCCAATCTTAATTAGATTGTAGACGATAAAATTATAATTGAACTTACCTTTTTGTCTATTTTTGAAAATTCTAGGTTTTCGGTTGTTTAGACAAGAACACCAAAAAGTGGACACTTTGGTGTCTAGCGTTGTAGTCCAAATGGGGTGCACTTGTCCTTTATTATTTATAATCATTTTTCTTCGTTCATCACTACTTTTTTGGTTTGTTCTATGTGTTTTGAATTATGATTGTTTTTCTAAGTGTTTCTAAAAATTGATTTTGACTAGTAGAGGGCTCTAATCTTTGTGACAAAACTCATGTTTATTGCCCTCTCTTTTGAGGGTAGGAATAAAGATCTTGAAAATACTACCCTCAAAATAAAGAGCCCTATAAGTGTGTTATGTTGTGAAATACATGATATAGAAATAATAATCCAAAATATGTCTCAAGATATAGCATAGTTTTTATTGGAGATTGTTAGATCAACAAGGGTATGTCTAGATAGATGTAACAATGTAATAGCATGTGTAGTATACTAAACTAAAATTGGAAATATAGTTAGTTTTCAAAGAGGGATGGAGCATGATGTCAATTATGGCATCCAAGAAGGCACGATAATTCATGATGTGGATCATTGCATTGGAAATAACTGAGAAGCAAACAAACATGCAAGGCAAGAAGCAAGAAGCATACAAAAGAGGCCAAGGGACCACACAAAAAAGGGACATGGACAAATGTCACTACGAATAGGAAAATAAAGCATACAAGGCATGTTAAAATACCCACATACATATACAATTGCACACAAGTAAGGTTGGCATGAGGGCCACAAACACATACAAGAGTACAAGCAAAAGACATTGGCGAATGTCTTAAAACACACACAAGTAACAAAATGGGAAGTAAGAAATGAAATCACATATAGATAATCAAAGAAAGAAAGAAAGGCATGTAAATGATATAAATACTATCACATCTAACTAATCAAAACAAGAAGTGAAAGTATGCAAAACATGTAGTACAAGACTAGGTGGATGTTAAGAAATACACAACTGATATATACTAGTGATTGTCGATAGAATAATCTATGTAAGATAGTAAGTAATGTATATCAACATGATAAATAGAGTGTGTGGTGTAGGAATGACATAAATTGGATGGTGTAGTAATGTAGAATATGCCCACAGTGGGTAGATATGTCGATGTATGTCTTGAATGTAGAAGTAGGATGCCCCATCGATGGGTAAAGTAAAGCAATCAAGGATTTGGGTGTCACTACACACACTCAAATAAGATCAAGTGAAGAATAGTAATGTAGATAAATTTTTAAACAATAACATATAATAATAAAATGTAAGTTTAGTATGGTAGTAAAAATGTAAAGCATGGATAATGCATATAGTTGAAAAGTTTTTGGTGTTTTGAGTTATTTGAACATTTTTGTATTTTGAAATATTATATTATTTTTGGTATTTTGAAATATTGTATTGTTTTTCATATTTTGTAATATTTTATTATTTTATATGTTTTGAAATAATTTATGTATAAGTAATCATAAGGAAACTATATACAAAAAAGTGAAAAGAAACTGTGTACAAGTAAGTTGAGAAGAAACGATACTAACTGATGAGTCTCATAAGAAACTCCCTATCATGATGTCCTATATCAAGAAGGGGGGTCATGCGTGATCATGAAGAACAATTGAAGGGATGATACTATGACTCTAAAAGCTATGTATGTTGTAAGTTCTCTTAAATATTTATAGTAAAAACTGACTGTGGGGTCCCCTTGTATTCTAAGAAGTGGATGCAACTATGGGGCTCTTAGGGACCCATCTGGTAGTAGAAGAAGATCTCTAAAAATGTGATCTATGTGTAGAGGTATGAGACCTTAATGATACTACCCTAGGTGTTAATACTATAGCTATAAATTGTCTAAAGTACTAAAACTATCATTGATGTAGTGGTCACTCTAAGAGAGGCCCCAGTGGAAGTGTATAAACTCTCTATGCTAGCGAGGGAGGCCTTGACTGTGTTTGAATCTCAACTGGAGGAATAACTATAAATTTTACAAGAGATGAAACTGGTGACTATAGATTAGGAGATGGATTTGAAGTGGGGATTGGTAACTCATACATAACTCCACCAACTATAACAACCTAATTATGTGAATGTATTTCACACATCTATGAATTGTAGAAGGTATTGCATGAAGTTTTTGGATCCATGGTCAACCAAGCAACATGTTGAAGACTCTTTCACTCAAAAAAATAGTAAATGGTCTGGTGACATGTGCTAGACCAATCTATATAGGAAGTATAATCTCACTCAATGAACTCTGTATGTGTCTATTGAATCCACTGATAACTATGTTTGACAGGGTGATATCTTTCTCTGAATATCTTAAATACCAAAGTAAAGTCATAGTGCACATATTAACATTGGATCCATTATCTATGAAAAAAATATGAATGGGATGGTGATCGATTTAG
Organism: Torreya grandis; assembly: GCA_037957365.1. Taxonomy (NCBI): domain Eukaryota; kingdom Viridiplantae; phylum Streptophyta; class Pinopsida; order Cupressales; family Taxaceae; genus Torreya; species Torreya grandis. The sequence continues at coordinate 2,348,172 of JARHVA010001478.1, forward strand.
GCTATGATAAGGAGTGCATAGTAATCTGAATCATCCTCAACTATCTCCTTCATCTGAGAAGGAGATCAAAGGTCTAGCTAGAACTCTAAAATTATCCACACCAATCATGTTACTTAAAGGATGTGACTCAATTGAAGGTGCCTAGTATATATTTTGAGGAGGGTGTGTATGATATGCATGGTGAACACCTAATGTGCCCCCTGTCTCTTATTTAGAATGTTATGGGAAAGGATCTAAGAAAAATTTTAAAGTCTTGTCCTGTGTTTGTTTTACCTATGAAGGCTCAACTAGAGTGCCAAGATCAATAAAGTTTCCATTTATCAAGTCATATATCTTATGTCATAAACTAATGCATCTATTCATTGTGTGGCCTAGTGCCTTGTGAAAATTTCAAAATGTATTTTGATCATATCCATGTGGAAGAGGCTTTATCATATCAACTTCTCAAATATGAGGGAGAGATAGAACATTACACTCCAATAGTTGTTGTAAGACTCTAGCTAGAGATATTGGTAGATTGGTAAAGTATCACTGAGGAGGTGCTAATAAAAACACTCATTGAGAGGGATCTAAAGTTGCATTAACTATAGGTTTGCTTTGACTTTTGATGTCATTAACCTTTACTTTGTAAGAGACTTTATTATTATTCTTGTTTGTTGTTTCTAATATGCTTTTATACTTGAGTTTTCCCATTGAAAGTAATTTGACTTCCCTTTCTTTTAGTGTATGACATAACTCAGTAAAGGAAGAATTTTTTTTGAACATTATTGACTCATGCAAAGCTAGTAGAAGACTTTTTTTGAATAGATCTTGTAATTCTTGATCGGCCATGGGCTAGTCATTTTAGCCAAGATAGTCTTATATTTAAGACCATAATCTGTGAGATGCTTATTTGATGTTTGTTTCTATTATGTAACTTGGGGATAAGAAACCTTGTCACATATGTTAATGTTTAATGTTAATGTTTTAATGTTTTAATGTTTGAATGCTTTGACCGATTGATTCAATAGACTATAAAGCCACTGTAGAGCATAATCTTATAAACTCCATAGAAATATATTGGTTAGTAACTAGTAATTTGGCACATAATCCAAGCATGCTACGTGAAAATCTCTCAAGTGTCTCTTTGTATCACCCTTGCCATCATATAGACTGAACTTAAGTTGAACAAAACTTGGTGGCAAAGGTGTAGAAGCAATATGGCATGCCAATGGTGTATGAAGTAGAGAAAAATAGTCCAAACCCTGTGTTGGTCTAGAGGCACCTTGCTCAAGATGTAACACCTTGGATTGAAGAGATTTAATCTCTTGCACAAGGGCAGCCACATCAGGAGGTAAAGATGTACTAGTCATAACTTGTGGTACCACATAGGAAGGTTGGGATGCTATAGGGGTTTGTGAAGACACAGTTGTCCTCATAGTGTCATTTTCAATTAGTTATTCTATGGTTTGAGATGCTTGACCATTTTTTGATTTTTGTTGTTCTTCTTGTAGTATTTTAAGCATAACATCCTACATATCAATATTTTTAATTAAAAGGTCTTAAAATTCCCTCTTATCAGTTTCATCAAAGTCGGTATATTGGTCCATTATTAAATTAGGAAAATAAAGTGAAAGTGGATTGAATTTTTTGTAATAAATTTTAAAAATAAAAATATGATGGAAGGAAAGTGTTGAATAAAGGAAATGTAAAGTCCTAAAAATAAAAAACTAGAATATGCATAAAAAGGATACAAAGCTCACTAACATGGAAGGTGATACTTCAAAAGCATAAGGAACTAGTATATTCTAATAAGGTTTGAAAGAAAATGACTTTTAAAATTACTATGGTGAATTTTTAAAATTAAATGTGAAATTTTGATTTATATATGCAGGAAAAAACAAAAAAGTACTGTTAAAATCAGCAAAGAATTTTCCCTATGGTTTCTAGGGTTTTTGTGCATAAATGAAGTCAAGTTCACCAAATGATTTAACTTACTTGGGAATAGTAGAGTATTTTCCTATTTTAGTTAAGGGTCTAGATTAATAAATCAATGCAAAATATAGAAATAAATACAATCCTAATTTGTTCAACTATTTGTCTTTTTCACCTTTCTAAAAATAGCAATAAATAAGAAGAAATATAATTTAGCTAGAAAATAGATTGAGATGGTTGACACAGAGGTTAAAAATAGTTGTGTAGGACTAGGAAGGTGTCGTAAACCTGAATTTGGCTAATTGGGTGAAAGGACATGAATGCTAAAAAGTGGACACTTTAGTGTCTTACACTATTATATGTTCCTACTGCTATTGTCCAAACTAATCATAGAGACCTAACACTTTCTAGGTATTTGTGATATGCCTATGTGAGTGTGCTTATGAAAAATCAAGCATTGGTTGTTGATGGAACTCGCTATAGAGCTGATTTTGTCTTCAAACCCTAACCCTCCATCATGATTGATAAAATGACATTTGAGTCACTTGAGAAAGAGGGGGTTAGTGTGAAAGATGTACTTAATGTGCAATCCACACCCATTTTATGGGCACACTACCTACATACTAATACTCTGAAGAAGTATCAAGACATATGTAGTTCTCCACCTAATGTGCTTTGTGAAATAGTGTGATGTAGATGCAAATGCCAAATTAATAGTGTTTGAGGTGGTTAGGGCCTAGTATGAGCATTTGAGTAGGTTTTTAGCTATATTGGGTGACTGTGTGTAGCTAATAGGGAATTTTTCTTTAGTGCTTTATTTATATTCTTGTTTACTTTGTAATTTTGGTCACCTCCCTTGTAAATGAGCTTTGAGTGGGATTTTATGGGGAATAATTGGTCATGGGTCAAATGTATTCACGTTAGGTCAACCTAATTAAGGATAAGGACCAAATGAAAATGATCATTAGGGTTCAAAGTGTAAATGGACAAAACCACTAAAAATGGGACACTTCTCTATTGGGTGCTATAGTCTAAATGGGGTGTTCCTGTCCTATAGGCTCAAGACTTGGGGGAAAAAGTTTGACATGGGGAATATTGTCTGGATGAGGTGAAATTATCATTTAAAAGGTTTTGAATGATTGACAATGAGCAAAAAGGTGTCTAGAAGGGTCACAAGAGCATGAAAAAAGTACTTATGGATGGGGTGTCACAAGCCGCACTCAAACTACCAATTTGGACATTTTATCTGACTACAGAAGCCTTTTATTCCTCCTCTCATAAAATCTCAATTTTTTTCCAACTACCATTCCACTTCCATTATTCACCCTAGGATTATATTGGATTATGCAGACCATGTTTTCAACACACACAAAAGTTAGGTTCCCCACCATGCACAAAAAATGAGGTAGTCAACATGTTCCTCCTCTTCCTACTCCACCACCAATGAGGCTAGCCAATCAAACCAAAGGGTATGATATCATTGATCAATTAAGAAATACCCATGCTAAATTTTATATCCTTTAATTACTTAAGATATCAATTGTTCACAAGGGCATCTTATATAAGATATTTCATGAGACAACTCTGCCAAATGATACAAAACCCACATACTTGTACTCTATTATGAATGCATTAAAGGATAATGAAGTGATTTCTATTAAAAAGGAATACTTTCCCACCAAACACGTAAAATATCAAAACCTCCCATTGTTCATTCAATTTAAAATTAAAATTAAACTATTCAAGCATGTATTTATAGATAATGGATTAGGAATGAATATATACAACATAAATTTCTTGCAGCAATTGTTGTCAATATGAACACTATTATAAAATAGATCAAAGCATAAAAATATTTGGTAACATAGAATGTCAAGTAATTGGATAAATATCATTAGATGTTATAATAGGACCCAAAACATTGTCTACCTTATTTTAGGTCATGCCTAATCATCTGCATTATAATTTGATCTTAGGTTGGTCATGGATATGTGCTATAAAAGTAGTACCATCTACACTATATATGTGTTTGGCATTCATTCATGTTGGATATTTGTATACATGCCCCACAAATAATGATATCTTCAAATAAAATAAAATGATGAAATTTAATAATGAGGGCAATTCAAAATTTGAATCTATGCATTATTATATAGTACATCTATGACAACCTATCGCAATAGATAAAATTTATACATATGAGGTTTGATAATCAAGTATAGTAAATGAAAAGGATCTAGTTATGACCAATAATAAAGAAAAAATGAAAGAACCACAAGTTATTGTAACATAAAAAGTGATAATTTTAGATCTTCCTCTTTTAGTCTATTTAGAAGATCCTAATTGAAAATACATAGAAGATAATAATAGTGATGATGATGATGATGATGATGATGATGATGATGATGATGATAT